>CM035351.1:4925081-5480296 GCA_020137815.1 Hormiphora californensis
TACCTTCTCCTCTAAAAAACCCCCTTCCCCCCTTCCCTTCTTTTTCCAACCCCCCAAATAAACATCTTTTTTGTTCAAAACGCCCCTATTCCCTTTCGTTTTTTTCCAAAAGGCTTGCCAAAATTTAAAAGGGGATTCTTTGGGTCCAAAGCCGACCATTTCTTTTTTTCAAAGGGAAAAGTTCTCTTTTAACGCGGCTTTTTTATTATATTTATTGAAAAATTGTAACAGGTCTTTTTTAAAACCTAAAATAAATCTGACTTCAGGGGCTTTAAACTTTTTCTTGTAGGGCTGTGGATTATACCGCAAAATGCCCAAAAGTTTCCGTTTATTAAAATTGGGAATTGGAAATATGTTTCTCTTTTTCTATTTTTTTATTCCCTTTACTTTCCCTAAAAAACCTTTTTTTTTTTTTTTTTAAAAAAAAAAAAACCCCCCCCCCCCCCCCCCCCCCTTTTTTTTTTTTTTTTTAATTTTTTTCCGAATTTTTGGTGACTTTTTTCGAAACACTTGATGAAATTGTCAAGGACAGATCAACAGAATAATCTAGTTGTTGTAGCTATTCTTTGAACATTCGAGTCACCGTTAAATGTTTACCAGGTATATAAAATAAAAAACTCTTACAAAATCTTAAAACCCAATTGTTTGTATATTGATGCATGTTTAGGCTGGTTAATGTGCACGTAATAGCGTTTTAAATTTCCGGCACGCTTCTGATTGTATGTAGCCCTGAATGATGGGATCAGAAAGCAATTCGAGAGAATTCTAGAATATTGGGGGGGTACAGCCCTAAAAAAAGCTAAAGGTGCCCTAATTTTGGCCGATGGCTTAGCTTTTTTAGGGCTGGACCCCCCCCCCCCCCTAATATTAGAATAGACGCATATTATATGAGAGGGTCATAATATATAGCGATGCGCAATGAATTGAGTTATAAATGTGCATGAATTGAGTTATGATTGGAAGAATGAATAGTTTATTATCATAAGTAGAGTTTATTCATAGTTTGCAATTCTATATATCTTTATGATATTGATGCATAACAACACATCATTGACTGATCAGCTGCCTGTGATTGCGAGTCTCACACTGTATTGGAAACCGTACACGTGCAAACTTTCTATTGGTTTCTATTGTATTGGTGCTTTTGTTGTGTGATAATACCAGGTTTCTAGTCGTTAGTTCCCAAAAATAGGATTTGGTACTATCATTTTGGTTGAGTAGAGGGGGGGAGAAAGAAATTTTGGGGAAAAAACCGGTTTTAATAAAGGGAGCCCCCCCCCGGGGGGGGAACTCCCCTTCCTTTTTTCTCATCTCTCTCTCCTCTTCTTAATCTTCCCTTCTCTTTTTTGGGGGGGGGCTTTTTTTTTTACCCTACCTTTTGACAGGTTAAATAAAATAACCCCCACCCGTGCCCAATAAAGACATACCCCCCCCTTTGGGGGGGGGCGAAAACCACAGCCAAATTTTCGGGCGGGTTTATACCTCATTCCTATGTATCAAACATATAAAAAAAAAAAAAAAAAAAGGGGGGGGAAAAAGCCCCCCCCGGGAAAAGGGGGGGGGAAAACCACCCCCCCCAATTTTTTTTAAAAACCTTTCCATTTTTTGGCCCCCCCGGGGGTGGTTTTAAAAAAAAGGGGGGGGGGGGAAAAAAATAAAGGGGGGGGAAAACCAAGGGGGGAAAAAGGGGAAGTGTTTTTTTTGGGGTTTTTATTTTAAAAATTTTTTTGGGTTTTTTTGGAAAAATTTTTTATTTTTGTTAATTTTTTTAAAGAATTGGGGGAATTTGAGAAAATAATTGGAAATTAAAGTCTTTTTTTTTATAATTAATAAGAAACGTAAAAAATGATTTTATTTTTTTTTTTTTTTTTCCCCCCATTTTTTTTTTTTTTTTTTTGGGGGAAAAAAAAAAGGGGGGGGGGGGGGGGGGGGAAAAAGGGGGGGGGTTTTGGGGGGGGGGGGTTTTTTTTAAAGGGGGTTTTTTTTTAAAAAAAGGGGGACGAAGGAAAAGGGAAAGAGAGAGGAAAGGAGTTTTTTTGGGGGGAAATTTAAAGGGGGAAGGTGAGTGATAAAATTTTTCCCTTTGTTTTAAATTTTTTTCTCTCTTTTTTTTTTTCCCTCCCTTTCGTTTTCCCTCACTTCTCCCTCCCTCTTGCTTTTTGTCATTTAATTCGTCTTTTTTTCCCCGGGTCAAGGGGAAAGGGGAAAATTTTTCCCCCTATTTCTGTTTCGAAAAGGGGATCGGGCCCTTTTTTCCGGGGGAAATTAATTTTTAAAGGGGGGAGTGTGTTGGGTTTTTGGTTTAAAAAAGGGTTTTTATTTTTTTGGGGTTTAAAAATTTTCTCCCTTTTCTTCTCTTTTTTTCCCCCACCGTTTCAATACTCTTTTTTAAAAACCCAAAAATTAAATTTTGGGAAAAAAATTCGATATAATTTAAATTTTCCCTCCCCCCCTATCGGACCGGGGTTCGCCCCCAAATAAAAAAACCTTTTTAAAAGGGGCCCTTCCTCCCTTCACCTATCTCGTTATTAAATTCGATCACCAAAAGGAAATGAATTTGATTGTGATACATAAATTGATCTAGCACATGATACTGTTTCCTGTACCCACCGCCAAATTGTATCAGTGTGTGCGTACGTGGTCGTATATCAGGTCGTTTGAAAATTTGGCGACAAGCATTTTTTTCGCATCTGACAACGTTGTCGTAATGGAGTCTCCCTCTGTATCTCTCTCTCCCGTACATCTAACTTGTATTACTATATTGGGTTCTGATCTGGCCATCTTATTACATAGTAGTCATTTGATATCTTGATATTGAGACTATTCATAAGATGAATTGATGAAGTTGGAGAGTCAGGGGATAGGAGCCGATAAAACTCGTGAGTTTATAAGTTATAAATGTACAGAGAGATAGGGATAATTAGGGACTGCATTATATGAACTGCTGTTCTGGCGAAAAGCAATTTATTCCGTCTGACTTAAATCATAAGAGATAATCAAGACTGTAATATCTTTGTTCTCTCATCTCAATTCCCAGACAAGCACATATCACCACTATAGATGATGATCATGAGAGAATTTCTCTCCCAATCACGCATTGTTTCTCGAATACTAGATCTCAGTGCAGCAGCAATGAGCCCTATACGAGATCGACACGGTCTTTTCCTTCACTGACAATTATCTTCATAATGATATGTCTCTCATGTCTAGTAGCGCTGAATCATACCCATTGCCATGCTTGACTATGCAAGCACATAGGGAGATAGAGAGGGAGGGAGAGAGAGAGAGAGCGAGAGAGAGAGAGAGAGAGAGAGAGAGAGAGAGGGAGAGAGAGAGATAGAGCGAGAAAGTGACTGTGAATGAAGGAAAGAAAAAGAGAGGGATATATGACATATATGTGTTATCTTCCGATCGTCAGTTCATCCCGAGGATTTCGGTATTAATTGCTGCTGATGATGATGAGCGTCAGAGATAGATAGGTAGGGGATGAAGAGAGACGTGAAAGAGAGAGTGCATGTGTGAGAGAGATACAGTTAGATAGAGCTAGAAGTGAGTACGCAAGGACGGCATTAACAGACTTTAAGAAATAAGACATGATGAGATGTAAAGAAATTGGGAGTGACTGATAATGTACTACGCATTTTAATGTGTTCAATTTGAATGGGAAATTGGTATTGTTTCATTTTAAACTATCCTTAATTTCCCTCACTACACGATCCGTTCAATACATAATTGGTCCATTAGAAGCCATGAGTATAGGCGTGTGCCTGATCTAAACCGTATATATTAAATTAAAAATTCCCCCTTTTAAATTTTTAACCCGTGGGCCCCCCTTTCCCCTAAATTTTTTTTTTTAATTTTCCTTTTAAAAAAAATTTTTTACTTCCGTCTTTTTTTTTCACTTTGGTCTTAATGCGACCCTCCTTTCTTTATCCCCTTTAAATTTTCCAAATTCCCCGTATTCCCTGGTTTTATTCCCTTTTCGGCCCGTTGGGAATTTTTCAATTTTTTATTGCAAGGTGGGCTTTAAGCTTTACCCCTTCCTTTTATTTTTTAAAACATACAGCACTTCGAGCTCCCTTTTTTTTTTTCCTGCTTCTCTTTTTCTGCTTTTCACCCTTTTCTTTAGTCACTTTTTTTAAAATCATCCCTTTAGTCACTCAACTCTATATAATAAATTTATTTGGGCCCCTTTTTTTCCAAGGGGAAAAAAACCCGGCCTTTTTAACCCTTTTCAGCAATTTCGGGTTTTTTTGCCCCCCCCCTTTTCCCCTTTTTTGTTAAAAAAATTTTTTCAAAAAACCCCCAAATTGGGGTTTAATCCGAAACCCAAAATTTTTTTTTTAAAAAAAAAATGTTTAAAAATTTTTTTTTAAAAGACATTTGGGGTTTTTGTTTTGCAACCCAAAAAAACCCAAAAAAAAAAAAAAAAAAAATAATTTTTAAATTTTTAAAAGCCCCCCCCTAATATAAAATTTTTTTTTTCGTTAACAATTTTTGGGGCCCCTTGAAGGGAAAATTTTCTAAAGAACGTGTTAAAAAGTTTTTAAGTTAAAAAATTCCCCTTTTTTTTTCCTTTTCCCCTCCCCCCCCCTTCTCCCCCCCCCTTTTTCCCCCCCCCCTCCCTTTCCCCCTTAAATTAGGTTGTTTTTAACCGCAAAAAAATTTTCTTTAAACCCCCCCCCCAAAAGCCCCCCCCCCCCCGGGGGGGGGGAAAAAAAACCCCCCCCCCCCCCCCCGTTTAAGGGTTTTTTTTTTTTATCTAAAAAATTTTTTTTATTTTTTTTACCCCCCTTTAAAAAACTTTTCCCCCCCTTTTTGTTATCTTCCCCTTATCCTTTTTCCTTTTCAAAATTTTTTATTTCTAATAAAAATTGGGAAAACCCCCCCTGGGTTTTACTTTTTTGGGACACGCAAATTTTTTTTAAAAATTTTTATCCCCTATAATTCTTCCCATTTTTTTTCTATACAAGTTCAAAATTTTTTTCTTTTTTTTTAAAAAAACGTCCCACCCCCCTTTTATATTTTGGGGTAACTTGGTTTTTTTTGACTCTTTGCAGGGGTAAAAAGGGGGAAAAGGGATAGGAAAAAAAAATTTTTTTTTTTTTTTTGGGGGGGGGGGGAAACACCGAAACCCAAAAAAAAAAAACCAACAATTTATTTAAACTTGGTTCCCAATCAAATTTTGTTATTTAAACCGTACCAACAACAACCCAATGTTCTTATCTTCTTGAATCTTACCTCTAACAGAATCGTTGTTAGTAGGGTTAACTCGTGTTGCATACCTTGACAGGTTATGAACTAGTTGTCTATAACCGTTTTAGTATTACAGTGAAGGTCTCGTCCTTCTTCTCCTCTCCTCTTCTCCCCCTCCCTCTCCCTCCTTCTCCCTCCTTCTCTCCCTCCCTTTCTCTCCCTGCACATATTTAGCTTGATATGATTGAGTTCCTGCATAACCATATTTTCTCTTCTAACCCCCCATCTTGGGCATGAGTTAGACCCTTGTGTAGTGTGTGTATTGGTTAATGAGAAAGGAGGGATGTGCAGCAATTCGCTGATTCAGAGTGATTTTGTTATTTGTTTCATCTAAAATATTAGGTTTTATTTTGAATTATTATACTCGCACATCTAAAATGATGCTACCCCTATTTGGTGTTTATCTAATCCATACTCTATCCAGTATCCCTATTTAAATACAACATGTATGTGTATAACTAATAACTATTAGTGTTATACCCCTCATCGGCTCATCGTCCTATATATCCGATATATGTGCACATCTGCACTCTCTGTACTAATATCTGAATATTCCAGAATATAGATGCTTCCCCTATTCATTTTCTTTAACTCTATACAAGTTCTAAAGATGGTTAGTTTCTGTTATGTTATATCACTCTCTTGTTCCCACTACCATTATATACTTTTGGGGTTGAACTGTTCGTGTTCTCGTAGACTTTTCTGCACGTGCCTTTGCATAACGAGAGGGGAGAGAGAGAGAGAGAGAGAGAGAGAGAGAGAGAGAGAGAGAGAGAGAGAGAGAGAGAGAGAGAGGGAGAGAGAGAGGGAGAGAGAGAGAGTGTGGGTCATTATTGTTGTAACAGTCGGCACAGTTTTGGTGGTTGATATATTTTATATTCTCTACCCCAACTACCCTTTTCATCACATATATATACTCACTCATTCAATATCTCCATATCATACTGTTGAGTGTGGTGACTGGTGTGGTTCTTGAAGTTGAACCGAATATACGGCGGGTACAAGCTACAGCAGCGAATACATAGAGCCTCTAACAAATCATCGGCCATCCATGGCCCTCCCTCCCTCTCTCATTCCTTTCTACCCTCACTCTTTCTGCCCTCTGACTTAATGAAAATTAGTCGGGACTAAACCTTCTCAATGAGAAAAATTGCGGCTAGGACAGCCATTGTCTGTTTCAATTACTGCAGAGAGAGATATCTTGAAAAAGAATAGCGATTAGCCACTTTAAATGATGCAAAGTTCTTATAGGATAAGATAAACGTTAATTCAGAGTATAATTAGCTGTATTAGTTTGTTTACTGTAAGCATATATCTGCATTGCAGACAGTTTCATTCCTTTGTTGCATAATTAGATATTCCTTTGTTTCCAAAATGACAATATGTAATCGCGTCCGACCGTTTTTTGGCGAAAATTGTTGTGAAGTGTCTAATAAAAGCAGTTTAAGCATATGATCAGACTTTTGTTGTAATTCTTCTATTTCTCTCTCACTTTCTTTTTCCATGTGACTCTCTCTCTCTCTCTCTTCTCTCTCTCTCTCTCTCTCTCTCTCTCTCTTCTCTCTCTCTCTCTCTCTCTCTCTCTCTCTCTCTCTCTCTCTCTCTCTCTCTCTCTCTCTCTCTCTCTCTCTCTCTCTCTCTCTCTCTCTCTCTTTCCGGTGGTTCTGTACCTACAATCAAGCACATTATTTATAGCTGCTACAACTTGTAGTTGTGTTTGAAAATAGCACGTGAGAGAAAGAGAGAGAGAGAGAGAGAGAGAATTCTGAGAAAGATAGAGATGTGAGATATTGGCAGAGTCGACAGTCGTGAGTGAAATGCACAAAACAAACGGACACAAATTGTAATGGCGATTTGATTGGCGCTAAATTAAATCTGCCGGGAATTGTTTGAGAAGTTTAGAATTTTCTTAGCTTTCACATATTGTAAAATATATTTGATTATGCATGATACGCCCTTCTAATAGTGACATATATTTTCTTGCTTCAATCAATTGCTAGCAATTATAATTCCAGCCTGTCACAATGCCTGCCAACAATAAGCTATAGTTACTGTCTTGGTTTGACATATATACCCTGGCAACAACAGTCAATACACCACTCTTAATTAACAGTGATTTAGGCTTCTAATAATCATAGCGTGTTGAGTAGCCGTGATTCTCCGTCGTTAATTGTTTCAGCGCCTCTTTTTTTCAATGCTTGAGTTAATTACAGAGACCGCATAAATTACAAAACTCACTGTCCCTCACTTCTCCCGCTCACTCTCAATCCCAACTATTACCGACACGTTGTATGACGTGGTATATATGACGTCATGTTGGTTACGTCATACCATCCTTGTTATAAAAGACACACAGTTTGAATTTAACTCCTTAATTCCCCTCCAAACGGAAGAACCACAAGAATTCTGCATGGTAACTGTACGGTTTCCTGTTATTTTTAGACAGGCAGTGCAGAACCGTTTTAACCTTGTTTCCAGTCACGTTTTTAGTGCCTAGGTTCATTAATGTTTGTAATTCTTGGAGTTATTTTTAGTGGCATTATATCTCTCTTTGTGACATGATACCAGTATAAATTATTGTTGAAATGTTTGGCACTTAGAGCATTCTCTTAGCTAAATGAACGTTGAAAGACCCTGTCTGCGTATGCGTGTTTTGGTACAGAGCTTTGGACTCACTGACATTATGAGATATAGCTCGAGACTGTTACTGTTAATTTACATACTAGACGAACTTCCTTACACCATTCTGGCACTGTTACAGAAGCTTGATCTGCCTAATGCAGTGTGGGCAACTATACAGATGGCATATCTTTTGGGGGTGCATCTTTGGCATTGTCGCTTTCTGTTGACTTACATGTGTTGGACAGCTTGAGGAGCCCAATTTTTTCCTCAAAAGATCTTCAGGCCTAGTCTGCTGCTCCTTGCCTCACAGGCATTATATACGGCTGCCTCCAGATACCTCCTACCAAACATAATATATCAGTATATATCTTGTTTTACCTTATGTTTTACCTTATTATGTAAATGTGAAACATATAATGCCTTTGTTCTAGATGAGGTATGGGGAGAATACACGTACACTGCTCTCCACTCTGTCCCCTCTGTTATTATACAGAGGATCGCTCTATAACTCTCTCCATGCCTCTCCCTATCTCCCTCTCTGATCTCTGTCTTTCTCTCTGTCTTGTTTTCTCTCTCCATCTTTGTCTTCTAAGAAGTAGTGTAAATACCATTTAACAACATGAAATACTATTTCGTTAACAACATGAAACTCATTGGCCCGTTCGCTCATTTGTGATCCGTACGGGATTGGTATTCGAGTTAATTATCTATTATAGACTGCAGTACGTGACGATCTGAGTAACGAGTATTACCTCTCTTGGTCGGTTAATTACATCCCAACCGTTTCCGTATAACTAATTTTTTTTTCTGTGTCTATCAGAATCGGTTAATTTCCCGTTCCGACCAATTTCCTCTCTGTCTGTAGAGGGCCAGGCTTTATGCGGGTCATGATAATTTATCTTTTGATCTATTTTTGATCTGATTTTTTCTCCCTACCCCCCCCCCCCTTTTCTCTCTCTCTCTCTCTCTCTCGCTCTATCGCTAGCTCTCTCTCGCTATAGTCTCTCTCTCGCTCTCTCGCTACTCTATCTCTCTCTCTCACTCTCTCTCTCTCTCCCTTTTCTCTCTCCCTCTTGATCTCTTAAGAGGGAATTCCTTCCCATCCCTCTTTTCACTGTAATTACTGTTGATAGTACTGGATAAGAATAATTATTTAACTAGATCACTGGTCGTAACGAAGAGAAAACAGAGTAATTATATTGAGCGCTCAGTTGGCATGGTCTTGTTGTACAGGATATGCTGATCTAACAAATCTTTCACGACTCAACTTGCTATTACTTCATAGGGGAACAAGTATTTTGCGGCCAATTATATTACAAATCTAATAAAACCTGGGTTTGATTATCTCCTACAATTTATTTAGTCAGTTCATTTAACCAACTTCATTCTGGATGATCTGTCTGGCAGTTAGGACGCTCATTTGAGCTAAGTAGGTAAAAGACAGCATGGAGAAGACACACAAAAAAGATGAAAAGACAGACCCATGCCACAACTGAGTTGTGTACAGCTGCTGCAGCCGTATAGTACACAACTCATACGTTTTTTTACTTTTACTTACTTTAGTACTTCAGTATGGATAATGATTGTAAAATGTCTGTAAAAAAATTACAGCAGGTCTTTTTGTCCTTCAGGTCACATTCTTCATCTTCAGCTGCCGAGTTTGTTGGGCTTCTTCATAATCTTAGTTAACTTAGTTTAAATATTCATATTGGCAGGGATCTGTATTAAATTTACAATTTGCTTGCTTGGCCAGGGCTAGCATCTGTGAGATGGAGAGCTAAAGTGATGGCGTGAGAGAGAGAGACAACTACAGATAGTAAATTCTTGTATTTCGTAATTATAATTTCCCATGTGTGTACCCATTTATACGACTATATTTGTGTAGTATCTTGTTAACAATTCCTTAGTTCAGTGGACAGTACAATTACCATCACATTCTTATGCTACTACCTGTCTGGCGCCGCGACCCATCTGAGCGCACTGTCAAATGGGGTATGGCGCCGCCATACAGGCTACTACCAACAATCCAGCGCTCTATAAGTTCGTTCTATTGTTTTATTATCACGTTTATTAGATTTAATGATATATATATGTGAAGTAGTACAGTTATTGAATGACTACTTAAATATAAAGCACTAGACTTAAGTTTAGTGCAATTACCTATACTTATATGCTATATGCAATTTGGATATATTAGTCTATATACTGTCCGTTCTCATTAGACTATCCGTCTGTCTGTCTCTCCTTTCTCTCTTTCTCTCTTCTCTCTCTCTCTCTCTCTCTCTCTCTCTCTCTCTCTCTCTCTCTCTCTCTCTCTATCTCTCTCTATCTCTCTCTCTCTCTCTCTCTCTCTCTCTCTTTCTCTCTCTCTCTCTCTCTCTCTCTCTCACTCTCTCATTTCTCGTTGTGTCTACTTGATCATCCCGCTGTACGCCATTTTTATGTTGTCGTCAGAGCTCCTTTACCCTAGAAGAACGGGGGTATGTCTCGTTTAGAAGAACTTATTAAATAAGTTATTTCCGTGTTTTGAGACGCATTGTTAAACGTGGTAAGGCTCGAAATGTGCCGCCTTTGTTTTTTTTCTGTCTTCAGTCTTCTCCCTCGCTATCTTTCTCTCTTTCCTCTCGTCTGGTATAACAGAGCAAGATAAAATTAAAAATTTGATTTCCCTAGAGAAGTTTGCCAATTTCGTGCATTATATGAAATAATAGAGATGGGATATTTTTAGGGTCCACAATTAGGTGTTCTAAAGACGTGAGAAGATTTGTTTTTCAGTAACGAATTAGAGCCAAAAATAATTTACTTGGCCCCTAGCCCAATTATTTCACTATTTCTTTCCGTCATTTACCGACCTTCCAATACACGATAATTCTCTTTACCGTTAATTCTCTTCGTTATCCTTCCCTCTTCTCCTCGTCACCCCACCCTTGCGGCTTCTTAGCATTCATTCATTCTACCGTGGAGACTAAACGAATACGCGAGTCTACGTGTCCATGTTGAAGACATGTCAGCCGCCCCTAATTATCCTGAACCCCCTCTCCTTGTTATTTTTTGGGTTTCATTCATGAAAAATTATGCTATGATTATTATTAGATTAAAACAAACCACAACTTTAGGGTTTGTAATTGTAATTTTTAGAATTCCTCCCTCTTTTGTTTTGATTCTCTCATTTTTAATTTCATGTTTTTAATTGAACTCTTTTGGTACTACAGGATTTAATGAAAGTCAGGAAGTGGATGTGGTATTGGTAGAGCAACATGTCAAACAACACAACTCAGGGCGGGTCTAGTAACCCATACTACAACCAGACATCAAGGGTAAGTGATATTACATGTGTAGGCCAAGGTATTGGGAGTAATTTGCCCTACAATCTTGATTCTTGACCATTTACCAACAACAAATCCAAATTTTAATCCCCTTCCCCTGGACTATTTTTATTTTTGATGACCCCAAATCCCCACCCAGTCTGTCAGGCCAATGCTCTGACCACAGTTCTCGCGCGAGAGAAATGAGAATAGGGTCAGGCCAATGCTCTGACAGCACCCGGCACCCAGACTTTATTAATGACCCTTACCCCCTCCTTCAGACTATCTTGGTGGTGTACCTCGCCATGTTGGCCATACCAGTTGCAGTCGTTATGAACAGCCTTATGATCATCGCATTTTGCACGTGAGTTAAACTGGATCTGCAGTCAGTTTTGTCCGAAATCCCAGCTGACCATGCTCCGGTTGGACATTAAATCAGTAAATTCTATTCAGCAGGTGACCCTCACCATTCCCCCTATCTGCAGGTTCAAAAGGTTGAGGATAACTGGAATGTACATTATTCTAAACCTGGCCGTGAGCAACTTAGTAGCGACCCTCCTTACGATTCCTATTGTTCACGATATTATCAAGGATATTATACGGGTATGTGAGGGTATGTGGGGGTTTATTTTATATTCCTCCCTGAATACTTCCGTAAAACGCTGAATATTTACTATATATATATATATATATATAGATATAGAACCTGTTACACTCCTCTTCTACCTGCATTTACCACTCCCCATCTAACTATCTTCCACCCCTTCTAACTTAACTGTGCAGTGTACCACTCCGTACAATCCACACTTACAAAACCCCTAACTCCTTTCAATCTACACAGGAACCCCATCTTTCACCCCCTTGGTATTCATTCTTTACCCCCCCCCCCCTAACTCCCCTTCTAACTGTGTGCCACTCCTTTCACTCCTTTCAATCTACACAGGAACCCCATCTTTCACCCCCTTGATATTCATTCTTTACCCCCTAACTCCCCTCCTAACTGTGTGCCACTCCTTTCACTCTTTTCAATCTACAGGATGAGTGGCAGAGTCTCAGTAGGAGTCTGTGGTGTGACATTAGGGGTGCCTCTGATATGACACTCTTTGCTGTTAGCGCCTTGACACTCGCTGCCAGTTCACTTGACAGGTATGTGAGACAGAGTGTGTGATATCACTGGTCCCAGGTACACGGTGTGTGACTGTGATATATATCACACGCCATCTAAGGGTTTTTTCTGATACGACCTCTTTAAATTAAAGAGAACCCCTAGATTATTTGATATTCTCATCCCCCCGTTACAAAAACCTATATCTTGTCATGAATACCCCTAACACTATCCTACCACCTAGGTGTTGGGCAGTTTGCAGACCGTTCAGTTACCACAAGAGAGTGCGGAGTATCCACGCTTACATTCTAATAGCCGTTATATGGGTAATATCCATTGCTATTTCCATCATACCCATGGATTTTACTGGGAAATATGACCAGGATACTAGGAAACCAGAGTTTCTCCAGGAGGGCATGATAAAATACACCAGCTTCTATCAATACAGCATGTGAGTTGTTGTGGAGTGTTAGGAAATGCAGCTTCCCAATTCTAACAATGAATCGTAGTTCTGACAATATACCTTCTTCTTCCCCCGCCCACCCCATCTATCGTACCCTAGTTATTCGATCCCCCCTAACCCCATATCTCCCCCTTCCAACCCCATGTCTATCACCCCCTCCCAACCCTTTATCTCCCCCTTCCAACCCCATGTCTATCACCCCTCCCAACCCTTTATCTCCCCCTTCCAACCCCATGTCTATCACCCCCTCCCAACCTCCCTACAGGTATTCGATCCCCCCTAACCCCATATCTCCCCCTTCCAACCCCATGTCTATCTCTCTCTACCTCTCTCCCTTCAGGTATTCATTCTCCTGTGGACTGTCCATGTCAGCCAACTACCTCCCCATGTACCTCATCGTGGCGTTCTTCCTTCCTGTTATGGTCGTCATTGTCTCCTACTCATTTATCTTGAGGGTCGCCCTAACAACGGTACGTTATAGCTTGGGTGTCCATGACAACGGTACGTTATAGCTTGGGTGTCCATGACAACGGTACGTGATAGCTTTCTCCTCGCAACCACTCCGCGTTTTGATACTGGGAAATTCCTAAAAACTAGCCGGGAGCACAGTGTTTAGTAGTTCTCTATTATATTGAATATTGATCCATATTGGATCACCAGTTTTGGAATGTAAAGTATGAGGGGGATGTTAAAGTCCCTGGTGACAGGGGCGGGGATTACAAAGCAATTGTTCTGAAGACCAGCCCAGCGTTGACAGAGAGAGATGATAGTTGAAAGAGTGTCAATCCAGCAATGTTAAAACATTGTCATACGTGACGGCTCAAAGAGGGCAGTCCTTTATGAGACAACTGTATAACATCCCCCACTTTACAACGAACATCTCAACTGACACCCTGCACTTTCCTACAGATTAGTAAAATGGGAAAGACGTTCAAGTCGGTTAGGAGAAAGAGTGTCTCTCTCCGTCAGCCGCTACCCCCTGAGTTTCATCCTACTAAGAAAGCACTCAAGTCATCACTCCGAACACTTGCCTTAGTTTTGGTAAGCTGTGATATGATGCTGTAATGAACAGTCATTACCCCCTATTATTAAATATAAGATTAAAATGTTAGTCACATGTTTGTAACATATTCTCTCTCTCCCCCAGCTATTTGGTCTATCTCTGATGCCTATAATGCTTCTATCCTTCCTGATATGGATCAACAGGCGGGTGAAGATGTTTATCAGCGAACCCCAAATGATAACGATAGCTCACTTTTTCAAAGGTGCGTGTCTCAATATCGTTTGTTGGGTAGAAACCACACCCCTTCACAGCTCAACTCCGCGGAACCCCCCTTATTACCACCACCCTCTCTTACAGTTGTGTTATGGGTCGCCCACTCTGTATACGCTATTAATCCCATTGTATACGGTCTAATGGACAGGAAATTCCGGAATGCCTACCGGACCTTGATCCACTGCAAGGGCAGTTACGATGAATTCAGGTACGGTGAAATCACCCACTCTCTCTCTCTTTCTCTCTCTCTCTCTCTCTCTCTCTCTCTCTCTCTCTCTCTCTCTCTCTCTCTCTCTCCTCTCTCTTCTCTCTCTCTCTCTCTCTCTCTCTCTCTCTCTATCTATCTATCTCTCACTCTCTATCTCTCACTCTCTCTCTCTCTCTCTCTCTCTCATCTCATTCTCTCTACAGAAAGGAAGCCCAGAAACAGTTTTACATGGACTTAGCGGACCATCAACGCAGACGGACCCAGAGCTTTCACAGCCATGCCGAAAACAACCGGCCCAACTTCAAATATAAAACTTTACCAACCAACACGGACAGTACTACTGTTAAACTTAGTAATGGGCATTCTGCCAATAACAACTACCAAGATCAGAAAGTTGGGACTATTTAGATAGACTGATATAGCGTGAGATATTGTCTTTTAATTTTTTAATTTAGCTGAGTGTGACTTTTTTTCGTGTTTTGTCAGTCGCTTACGATGTTTTATCACATTATGATAGTTAATAGAGATATAATACAGATCTGCACTTGAGAGACACTTTTTAAGAGAACGTTGGAGACGTTAGACCTATTATTTAGACTTGTGAAAGGTCTGGTGAGAGATTAGAAAAGACTAACAATTTAATGCCTGCTAATAGTAATTCTGGTGACCAAACCAATTAAATACTCCAATATAAAAAGTATATTTTTCAAGAATTTGGAAGAATTTACAATGTAATTGGTTAAATACGTTAGTTAACAAACCAAAAAGTTAACACCCAATTAACTGACTGTTTCATTTTCAAATGAGTCACATTCTCTACATGACAGATCTTGTCAGGTTACTGCACTGTACCTCACAGCATACAATGTGAGGGACAGTGCACACTGCACAGTGCACACATATTATCTGTTTCAGTCCACCACAATCCCCTCAGGGCCAGTGTCTAAATTCCCCTCAGGGCAGAGAGTCTGAACCCACTGGAGATATACCCCCTCCAAACCTACTCCAGGTATAGTATCTAACATGTTCCACAAGTAGAAGGGCAGAGTGTTGTTTTAACTTTAGTCCCAAAAGCACCAAACTTGCCCTCCTCACATGCCCCCTGTTTCTTCAGGACGCTGCAGTATGTTGCCGTGTCCTCACACCGTTTAACCAACTTGGTCTCTGTGTGGAGAGGAGAAGGATGGAGAATGGAGGAATGGATGTGGAGATGATGGGATTTGAGCTGTGATAATGGATCGTGATTTGAGGAAAGCTGAGGGGACAAGTGAGTTGTCAGTTTGTCCGATCGATCGCGATCGTTTGTTGCTTGTGTGTGGACTGTTTATTGAAAGTTGTCTGTCTATCTGTGTCTGTCATTGTGGAGGAGACAATTGAGTTCAGCCAGTTTGGATTCTGGTGTGTGTGTGTCTGTGTCTGTGTTGGTTTTCAGTTTGTCTGTGACTGAATCAGCTGTACATTATGTTGAACTTGTGCTTCAGTTTGTTTGTACAGTTGTTTGTCCAATATCATGTGTGTCGGTGCGTTTTCAAGTAGTATGCTTGCAGCATTGTTTATTCAAATCAAAACACGTTTATTCAAGACTGCAAAAAATGGAGGATTGTACCAAAAAAAGAAGGTATCGTCATGTACACATAGCTCTCACAAAAAACACTTCATAGCTGAGAGAGGGAACACGCATGTCAACACACGTGAGATATGAGAGAACTGCACCCCCTGCAATAAAGTTCTTTTAAAACCCAGGCATCGAGATATCAGAGCTCACAATTTTTAATTTACAGAGTGTTCAAAATATGAGAGATCAGAGAGAGCTAGTGTCCAAACTGAGCAGTCCATGAGACTCAAACACACAGGCGCACACACACATTGCGGTGTGGTGTAGGATGATGGAGTGGTGGGTGGGGGCTTCATAGCAGTTGCGTCACTCAGGAGGGGAGGTGGTGCTGCTCACTTACGGTGGACATCCCTTTTATTAGCTGCTGCTGCCACTACCTTCTCAACGATACCTTCTGAGAGGGAGGGATGGGTGTTAGGAAAGATATATGGGCTGTTAGGAATCTGGGAGAACAGGGAGGGAGGATCTGGAAGAACAGGGAGGGATGGGTGTTAGGGATCTGGAAGAACAGGGAGGGGTCCTGTCTGGCGCCGCGACCCATCTGAGCGCACTGTCGTTGAGAATCAAATGGGGTATGGCGCCGCCATACAGGAGGGGTCAGGGGAAGGGTGTTAGAGGACTTAAAACAGGGAAGGAAGGGTGTCAGAGGACTTGAAAGGGGGAGGGGTGTTAGAGGACTTGAAACATGGAAGGATGGGTGTTAGAGGACTTGAAGGGGTAAGGGAGGGGTGTTAGAGGACTTTATTGGGATTGGGACGCTAAAGGAACCCAAACGTGGGGGGGGGGTTCACACTTTGTAGCAGTTTTAGCAAATGAAGAGGCGCTCAGGCGCTCTTAGTTCTTGAGTAGCATAGCTCAAAGCGCTATTGATCACACATGCTGAGATTAACCCGATACAGGGGCCTGGTTTAACAAACTAGAAGCTCCTGGAAGGGTAGCACACACTGTTAGCCAAGGAGCTGGTAGCAAAGCTAGATGTAGCAGACTAGACTCAGAGAGCAGTAGCAGGACATACTGTTAGGTGTTGCAGACTCAGAGAGCTCAGAGCATGGTAGCATGACACACTCAGAGAGCTCATAGAGCAGTAGCAGCCTGCTACTAGCATGACACACTGTTAGCGTTACACACATGCTCCTCACTTGTGTGCTTATAAAGCTGGTTAGTATGGATCGTTCAATTGTTCAGGACCCGGAGGGACAAAACCCTTCTTTCTCCTTCCTTCAGCCCAGGATGTGTCCATTGCTCATCTTCCTCGTTTGCCCCAGGAATCCAAATCTGTTCCTCACTCAGTCCCACTCTTCCAATTTGTTCCTCACTCAGTCCTGGCCTTCCAATCTGTTCCTCGCTCAGTCCTGGCCTTCCAATTTGTTCCTCACTCAGTCCCACTCTTCCAATCTGTTCCTCGCTCAGTCCCACTCTTCCAATCTGTTCCTCATTCAGTCCCACTCTTCCAATTTGTTCCTCGCTCAGTCCCACTCTTCCAATCTGTTCCTCACTCAGTCCCACTCTTCCAATTTGTTCCTCGCTCAGTCCCACTCTTCCAAGCTGTTCCTCGCTCAGTCCCACTCTTCCAATCTGTTCCTCGCTCAGTCCTGGCCTTCCAATCTGTTCCTCGCTCAGTCCCACTCTTCCAATTTGTTCCTCGCTCAGTCCCACTCTTCCAATCTGTTCCTCACTCAGTCCCACTCTTCCAATTTGTTCCTCGCTCAGTCCCACTCTTCCAATCTGTTCCTCACTCAGTCCCACTCTTCCAATTTGTTCCTCGCTCAGTCCTGGCCTTCCAATTTGTTCCTCGCTCAGTCCCACTCTTCCAATCTGTTCCTCACTCAGTCCCACTCTTCCAATCTGTTCCTCACTCAGTCCCACTCTTCCAATTTGTTCCTCGCTCAGTCCCACTCTTCCAATCTGTTCCTCACTCAGTCCCACTCTTCCAAGCTGTTCCTCGCTCAGTCCCACTCTTCCAATTTGTTCCTCGCTCAGTCCCACTCTTCCAATCTGTTCCTCACTCAGTCCCACTCTTCCAATTTGTTCCTCGCTCAGTCCCACTCTTCCAATCTGTTCCTCACTCAGTCCCACTCTTCCAAGCTGTTCCTCGCTCAGTCCCACTCTTCCAATTTGTTCCTCACTCAGTCCTGGCCTTCCAATCTGTTCCTCGCTCAGTCCCACTCTTCCAATCTGTTCCTCACTCAGTCCCACTCTTCCAATCTGTTCCTCACTCAGTCCCACTCTTCCAATCTGTTCCTCACTCAGTCCCACTCTTCCAATCTGTTCCTCACTCAGTCCCACTCTTCCAATCTGTTCCTCACTCAGTCCCACTCTTCCAATTTGTTCCTCACTCAGTCCCACTCTTCCAATCTGTTCCTCACTCAGTCCCACTCTTCCAATCTGTTCCTCGCTCAGTCCCACTCTTCCAATCTGTTCCTCACTCAGTCCCACTCTTCCAATCTGTTCCTCGCTCAGTCCCACTCTTCCAATTTGTTCCTCACTCAGTCCCACTCTTCCAATCTGTTCCTCGCTCAGTCCCACTCTTCCAATTTGTTCCTCGCTCAGTCCCACTCTTCCAATCTGTTCCTCGCTCAGTCCCACTCTTCCAATTTGTTCCTCACTCAGTCCTGGCCTTCCAATTTGTTCCTCGCTCAGTCCCGGAAATGTCCACTGACTTTCCTCGTTTAAGCCAGGATGAGTCCACTGACTTTCCTCAGCAGACCTTTTTACAAAAGACCTGATCCCCTCTGAGAGTTCTGAAACACACAAAATACACACATGATATGATTCAAACTCTCACAATAGGTGCTTGGAAAACTTAACCCAGTCTAAAACCCAGGACGCCCATTATGATACTTTCAAAACTCACTCTAATGCCATGTTCATGAATAGCAGGTGCTCTGTTATTTCAATCTCACTCTTATCAACCAGGGGCTGTTTGAAACGCTAGATGCTCTCTGCACTTATGCTCAATTTGATGCTCTCAAGCTCACTCAGGCCAGTTCACTCGTGATGCACCATGCACTCTGTATAGGGCTGTTCAATCTCTCTCACCGCAACTACAGGCACACTCGGCCAACATGCTATCTTTGTAGGTCTCATCAGTACAATAACCCTGTTCCTTCCACCAGGCACAATCTTCCTCACTACCCTTGTTCTCACACTCTCTCTTCAACACTACCAACTGTTGTTCCTCAACCTCGTTGGTCACTGGATACATGTGTGTTATAGAGAGGGCGAGGGGAACATGTCGTGTGGGCTATTTGTTAGCGAAGGTTGCTTTTCTCGGCCCTCTTCCCGGGTTAGAACATGACAAAGCGAACAAGGGTCTAGAATATAGACACTCTTTTTAACTCTGTAGCTAAGATTAATTTATGTCTTGTTCATAACTGGTATCTCCCTTATTTCCCCCTCTACTTACCACTAGGGCATCCACAAGATGCAGGGCACTCTGCATTCATAGCATCCTTGTAGTCCTCACTATCACAATATCTGTAGGGGGGAAGAAGGGGGGGGGGTTAGGCCGGTGTATTATAGTATACTGCATACTGTATGTAGTCGAGGTAAAGTTGGAGGGGGTGCAGTAGTTGAGACTAGGATAGTAAAGGAGCTTGGAGTTGGAGATCGGGGGATTGGAGAATTGGGGGATGGAGCTATTAGTATGAACTTACCCTTGTTCCTTCCACCAAGCACAGTCCTCTGCTGAACCTTTGTCTACGCAATCAGCACCTGGAGAGAGATGGTGGTGTTATGGTTTTGTAGAAGTTAGTTACCAGCTTAATAAATAGTAGCACTTTTGGGACAAGGTGTGGGGCTGAACTAGCATGAGATGAATGAATGATTAGAATTAACTGAAAGTTTGCAAAGTAAACTTTTTAACATGCTGCGATAGCTTGTATCATGCTCTTATATCGCCCTCAAATGTATGCAAAGTTTGAAAAGGATTGAACGGAGCTGAGTTTTGAAAAGGATTGAACGGAGCTGAGTTTTGAAAAGGATTGAACGGAGCTGAGTTTTGAAAAGGATTGAACGGAGCTGAGTTTTGAAAAGGATTGAACAGAGCTGAGTTTTGAACAAGATTGAACGGAGCTGAGTTTTGAAAAGGATTGAACAGAGCTGAGTTTTGAAAAGGATTGAACAGAGCTGAGTTTTGAACAAGATTGAACGGAGCTGAGTTTTGAACAGGTTTGAACAGAGCTGAGTTTTGAAAAGGTTTGAACTAAGCTGAGTTTTGAAAAGGATTGAACGGAGCGGATTTCTTACTCCGTTTCCCCGTATTACCCCGATCTGTCATTTCTTTGATTAACAGATTTCGGGGAAGGAAGGAGTGAGCGCACTCTATTGTCAGCACGGTTACCATGACATATGAGAGGAGGTACATGCCCTAATATGGGTATAAATCAAGCAAGTAGCAACTTCGTATAGGAAGTTAGTCGCTAGTTTAAAACAAAATGAAGAAACCACACATGCTTGTAGGTGATAGGGATGCTTTTTAAAGGGGTGCCTCTAGTTTAGGGTACCAACACAGTACATCATGTCACACTCAAGTCACTGGAATTATATAAACACTAGTAACTTCACATCACTCATGCAGTGAGAACATCACTCATGCAGTATTCCATCACACACATATGATTGCACTTACGCTTAGGGAGGTTCATAGCTGAACAAAGGCCAACCAGGGCAATGAAACACAGGATAAACTTTGCCATTATTATTTAGAGAGTTATATCTAGCTATAATCGTAGTGAGGTGTGAGAAAGGTGGGGGACTTACTGATTGATCGGGGTGCTCTATTTCTCCAGTTCGATCGGAACGGGGGTAAGGAGGATGCGATGAAGATTAAACAAGAAATCATAATGAGTAGTTGTCGAAACATGTTTGTGATGATCGTAAATCTGAACTAAGCTAAAGGGCTACTGGGGAATTATTACAAGCTCTAGAAAACGTGGTTCGATCATCTACGGCAGAATAGGACCTGCCATCTTCTAAAATTTGTACCCACTCTTTTTCTCTGTCTATACCCTCCCTCGACCCTCGTTTCATCGATACCGGGTCCGCCAAATGTGCGTGTATAATACAGATCTAAGATGTTCTAGGTTTCATGACGTTGAAATGTGTGTCATATTGTGACTGTGAGAGGCGGGGGGACTTACTACTTCGAGGTACTCTATTTCTCCAGTTAGATCGGAAGGCTGGTAATGACGTTGCGAGGAGGATTAAACAAGAGAGGATTAGGAGGTTGGATAGATGTCGGAACATACTGGTGTGATCTGAACTAAGCAAGGAAGATACTTGGGAACTGTAATGCGAGTGGTGGGCAATGGAGTAACGGGTTTTATACCCAGGCATCTAGACTTGCAGTGTCACGTGGTATGGGCACGTGACCAACCTCTGTTGAAGTAGGGAAATTGCACTGGGCCTTCCGTAGGATTGCACTTATGTGAATAGACGTTCTTGCTGGGTTCTTTCAACCCTCCCTCCTTACTTCCCCCTTCTCTTTCTTTTCTCTTTCTCTTCTCCCCCAACAACCCTCTCTCTTTCTCTCTCTCACTCTTTCTCTTTTTCTATCGCTTTCTTTCTCCCCTGCATGTGTTGAAGTAGCAACTAGACATTAGGAGACAAAAGAAATGGCGAAGAACTTCCCCAATTTCTACATATGAATTCTAAGAATGTTATTTTTCCTGCTTTCCCTCCCTTTTATCTCCCCTGCTCACCCTTTCTCCCACTCTCCCTTTCTCTTCCCACTCTCCCTCTTCCCTCAGACGTCTTTGTTTTCCCTCTATCCCCCACAAGTGGTCCCTCTCTCGGTTTCTAGTTAATTTCCGAACTAGGTTGCACCCACTGGTATCAATATTTAATATCAAGAAAGAAGCTTGATAGGCAGAAAGAAGGACGGATAGTGATAGGTTGTATATGGACCAAAGATCGTCATAATAAGTAGCTCTACCTTGTGGCCAATTGCAACACTTTGATGGTCCAACAGTGTTGCAATTGGTCACAAGGTGATACTAGGGTCTCAGTATCAGTATCTAGTTGGTCTGGGGAAGTATTATTAATATTAGGGACGCTAGAGGATAGGTCTGAATTATATTTCTAAAGTGCCAATCCGAGGGAAGCCAATTGAGAGGTCTGAGTAAAGGAATAATCGAAACTTTCATAGCCAAAAAAATTTAGATAAGTAACGGGGTGCTATAAGTAAAGGTAGTGTCTGGCGACGCTCACCCGATCTGAGTGCACTGTCGCCAGACAACTAACGCAAGGAGGTCTATTATTTTCGAATTATGGTACTTTAAAAGATTGGTCCATATAACTAGCACACTGCTAATCGATCTCGTGAGCTTCCCGACACAAGAAGAGACGGCCTCCAAGAAGAAGAGCCTCCCTTTTATACCCCGCGAAAATGCCCCCAACAAGAGAGAGGGCCACGTGACATACTGCACCCATGTGACACTCTTCTCGTTATATTTTCTCGGTGAATCATTGTTTCTTGCAGAAGACAATTGAACGCAACGAGGGTGATCGAACCGCGTTACAGAATTATATAAATTTACCGATAGTCAGTACTATTAATACTATAATAGTACATCAATATCATGTGAGTTGAATTTATAGAACTTGAAGAAGTAGATAAATTCGATAAAAGCCAACCGATATACGGATACTTGTTGAGCAAGGGCCAAGGGGTGAGATCAGGTGGCCGCTAGTATATTAGTTCTTGAGTAAAAACTGCAAGGGGTAATACTCAACAAAGTATTAGGCAATGACTCATGGCAAATTATAAGCTGATAGTGATACGGGGAAATCATGGAACTGGCTGTGAGTTCCCGTATCAGTTTGCAAGCAATTCATGTACTCGAACGTCGACTTCGGAAACGGCAAAAGTTGGCAAATTCGGTAACGACCGGTGCCTAATGCTACAGTGGTTATAAGGAAGTGAAGTAAATAGTAAATACACTGTTAGTAACAGTGTTACAACAGGTTTTATGAGATGTCTCACAATTTCCTTGTATCCCATTATCATGACGTGCTCTTCACGCCTTTCAGTCGCCTCGAGTTACGTAACGACGTAAAGACACACACCTCCCACAATGACACACACAATCAAGGGCGGGATTTGGAGAATTGATCATAGCTCCCAGCTCTGACACACACAAGAATGATTGTGCTATGACACAGGACTGTCATTGACAGGATTGAATTTATAGGTTGACACACACACGCCGACACGGTGCCACGTGCCGCGCAATATCCGGGATCACGTGTCCGGGTGCTAGGGGCAACAATGCAATATCACGTGACCACCAGCCCCTGCTTTGTTATTTCAACCCCCGTCATTGCAATTCCTCTGCAGCGCACAATGTTTGAGGAAGAAGAGAGCGAGTCAGTTCTTTATGATTGGCCAATATATATTGGCAAGAATGATAATATAAAATATACAGCAATTTTATTGGGAAAATAACTCTCTCTCGAGAGGATGTGATGTGATAGACAAAAGTAGAATCATGGTTCCTGTTGTACTACTAAATTCTCTCCATCCTAGTGGCCTGAGAGCTGTAGGAGTGACGTTCAATGTCATCCTAAACTACTGCTACTTTATCTGGAGGTCCTTTAGCCCAGGTGTTACCTCCACCTCTATGTACCCTAGGTTATCCTGGCTGGATCGGTGGACAATGCGTTGTGTTATTGAATACCTGCGTTAGGAGTGAGGTGTGATATTAACTAGTTTCAAATCAAAAGACAAGATATAACAAGGCTTCGAACTAATCATTATAGTACAAGTGTGTACTTCCTCTAACATATAAACCAAGTGTCTATACTCAAACTATGCAGGGACATCATAGTCCAATCGGATCAGGTTCTCCCAACCCACAGTAGGGTCCTCAGTGACTGATTCACAACCAAAGTCTGGTCAACGGGAACAACACTCAATCATAGTCCAAGGGTGGCCAAGTCAAGGCATCCAATCACGTGACTCCAAGTCCTTCTCCAGGTAATCCGTATTTAATGACTCCGTTCCTGGCTCGTGTCTCCCTTGATAAGATATTGTCACCAGGTCGAAAGTAGAACTGAAACTGCTGTAGCTCCTCTTCAGGAATAGAAGTATCATTGCATTTAGAGGCAGGAATGTCGATGAACTAGAAGCTCCGCCTTGATCCAAGTCGAATTATCTCCGACAGGTTCTCTACTCGAGATGAGTAACACCTTATTTACCTCTGTATGAACCAGGGTAATTTGCCCAATTACAAAATGGGACTTTACTTCAACCCCGTGCGGTTGTCAATCATCACATTAAACCAAGTGATAATTCAAGCCATGAGAGTATATCATGGTGCATAATGCAGTATATTCCAGATAACATGTGTATATCAAGAATTAATCAAGGGACACATATCAGTGTTCCCGCATCCACCTCTCTCTCCAAGGTAGTTTCCAAAGAGGAATAGGTCCTGCCCGAGTATCCATATTCTCGGCCAAATCATTACAAAACCCGTTGGGTAATTCCACACATGTGAGATATATGACAGGGGGCACCTAGTAGTGACCCCTCATCCACCTCTCTCTCCAAGAAAGTTTCTAAAGAGAATTAGTGCCTGCTCGAGAGTCCTTTTTTCTCGGCCCAATCATTACCAATCCATCATGGTAATTCCACATAGAAGAGATACTATCCCATGTCATGTCACTGACAAGTGTCAATATCCTTCCAGTATCTCACTCACTGATGTCAAAGTTAAAGTGCGGCTGCAGTAGTGTTCTGCAAGGGCTACAAGATTCATTCATATTAATAATTTTGTTAGTCTCCTCTTGTCGAGCCAAGAGAGTGATTCGACCGGATTCGAGACACTTAAATTGTTTGTCGGTGGCAAACTCAAAGTACTATTGCGTACTACGAACCTAGTGTACAAGCGGTAAGAATTACCGTCTTCATCCCCCGGCGATCGCCGAGATCCCAGCTGTTTCAGTCGATTCACCGTATAGAATCTAACTATTAGTGCTATAATTACGGTCTTAAACCGTACACAAAACAATACCATACGGTCATGTATTGACCGCTATATTCCACTCTAATTTGAATGTGGTTCCAGGTACACAATGGCTGGGCCCATTGGCTGTAAACTGCCCGTATTTGAGCACAATTACTCATCACATTGTATTGGTCCCATTGCATTGGTCTTCCTTGGCATGGGTTCCACCCACGGGGCCACTCACACTGTCGACGATATCGCAATTAAGAGTCACGATAGTTCGTTAGGGTTCTAAGCCCGACACTCCCAGAAAAAGTAGATTGCACACAGGGGTCCATCCCCCATTATCCATTATTATAGATCGCTCTTATTTGAGCATAATTAACCTGCCAGTGGGTCTGACAAATTCAAGCAAGAACTTGTGTAGAGTCATTTCTACACAGATTGAATTTTTCACCTCATCAGCTAAGCTTGCCATTCCATAATAATTAATAAGTCAGCAAGATATGTCTTGCTTCCATTAAACACATCACCCTTGATAATGCTGCTTTGCATAGACATTCACACGTATAAACCTATATCACCGGTATAACATTTACCTGGGATATATGACCCGTACATTGATTTACTAGTGGACTGTAACCACTACCAGTACATTGATTTACTAGTGGACTGTAACCACTACCAGTACATTGATTTACTAGTGGACTGTAACCACTACCAGTACATTGATTTACTAGTGGGGGGGGGGTGACACGTAACACTTTGTAACACTTTGTAACATGTAACGTGCACAAAAAGTTTTCTGCACATGTTACAAAGTGTTACATAGTGTTACAAAGTGTTACAAAGTGTTACATAGTGTTACAAAGTGTTACATAGTGTTACATAGTGTTACAAAGTGTTACATAGTGTTACAAAGTGTTACATAGTGTTACAAAGTGTTACATAGTGTTACAAAGTGTTACATAGTGTTACAAAGTGTTACATAGTGTCACAAAGTGTTACAAATTGTTACAAAGTGTTACAAAGTGTTACAAATTGTTACAAAGTGTTACAAATTGTTACAAAGTGTTACAAATTGTTACAAAACACAAGGATTTGTAGCGAAGCAAATTTTCAACGGTTGGTGAATAAGTCATTTGAACGACTTTGATGTCTTTCTAGAACACATCTAAAAGTTTTAAATCATTTCTAGGGTTAAAACATACACTTTTTTACTAATTTGCGGATGTTTTGAGCCTCCGATGTCATCGACTGTGGAAATCAGGGCTGAAATAGTCCATTTGGTAAAGAAAAATATGAACTTTAGACAACGGTAAAGTTTTTAGAGTGATATTAGAAGTATTGTGCCTCTCAGAGGCCCCCAATGTGCTGAGTCACCTGTGAGTTGTGACCCAATCGACTTTTTTCATTGGTAATCGATTCTTTGTACTTAATAAGATGATATACAACGTTTCTGTAGGAAAAAGAAATAAAATTTTTCCAAAATCAATTTTTTGGTCAAAGATTGAAAATTTGCTTCGCTACAAATCCTTGTGTTTTTGTAACAATTTGTAACACTTTGTAACACTTTGTGACACTATGTAACACTTTGTGACACTTTGTAACACTTTATAACTCTTTGTAACACTATGTAACACTTTGTAACACTTTGTAACACTATGTAACACTTTGTAACACTATGTAACACTTTGTAACACTATGTAACACTATGTAACACTTTGTAACACTATGTAACACTTTGTAACACTATGTAACACTTTGTAACACTATGTAACACTTTGTAACACTTTGTAACATGTAACGTGCACAAAAAGTTTTCTGCACATGTTACAAAGTGTTACAAAGTGTTACGTGTCACCCCCCCCCCTACTAGTGGACTGTAACCACTACCAGTACATTGATTTACTAGTGGACTGTAACCACTACCAGTACATTGATTTACAAGGGGACTGTAACCACTACCAGTACATTGATTTACAAGTGGACTGTAACCACTATCAGTACATTGATTTACTAGTGGACTGTAACCACTACCAGTACATTGATTTACTAGTGGACTGTAACCACTATCAGTACTCTTACCATGACCAGTACATTTACCTGTGTACTCTCGTCTCTCACCAGTACATTTACCTGTGTACTTTCGTCTCTCACCAGTACATTTACCTGTGTACTCTCGTCTCTCACCAGTACATTTACCTGTGTACTCTCGTCTCTCACCAGTACATTTACCTGTGTACTCTTACCAGTACAAGTACATTTGCATATATACATTTATCTGTATATCATTCAAAACTCACCAATATAGGACTTACCCGTGCCTAAACCTGTAACACAATCTGCATACTCACCAGTATAGACGTACCACCTATACCTTCTTTTACATTCACCAATAACAACATTTATCATACCAGTACATTCTTTCTTATATTAGAGGGGGGAGTCTTCTAGGAATAACAAAGGAAAATGCAGCCATACACTGCTCTGATACCCAAGAAAGAGCGCTAAAAGGAAGAGCAGATCCCGCGACTCCCTCCTGGGTACCTGCATGACACACTTGTCCCTGGAATTCCCAGGTGCCCTGTTCGCTCATGAAGACAATTACTTACACTTACTTTATCAATTATTCACTGCACTTAATAAAATACCTGTATTTACTCTCGTCTCGAACAGGGCCATGGCCATAATATCGTAATATTCTCACTCATTTCAATAATTCGGTGGGAAAACACCTCCACCTTGGTGGGAAAACACCTCCACCCAGGCAATGTCTCTCGACATCTACCTACCTCCCCCAACAGTGCAGACTTTTCTTACCTTATTCGAAGTACTAGTATCTCATCACTCATGTCCGGTGGTTGTACTCACTCACAGACCGCATTATGTATCATCAGATTTTCTTTATCGTTTCCATTCCCAGCTATTCATCAGCTGCTCCTATTCCAACAATCAGCTCCTCCAGCTATCACACTATCTCCCGTCTGTAGGCAGAGCCTGACCAGTGACCTTTTTCTAACCTTTTATTCGTAGTATCCAATCGGTGGTCTCAACTCCTGAATTCCAACAGCAATCATCCGCTTCACTATTACCGACAGTACTCGACTTTGCAGCTCCCAAAACAGTCCAACACTTTTGGTTTGCCACTCATTCTTCTTCTTTTTCTCACGGCCATTTCCATTAGCATTCTCCCGCTGTGTCGGGATTCCTGTTCTCTGTCAAAAATAGACAGAAACAAATCTAGAGGGATTTCACCAGGGTTAGTGCAAGACAACACAATAAGCACTACCTAAATAACGAATTCCTCCTGTCACTATTGTGTAAACAAAACCTTACTACCTGTTTACAAACACTTTTACCAAACCTCTGGTTCGAGATCCTGGTGTTACAGCACCATTTGTAGGAGTGACGTTCAATGTCATCCTAAACTACTGCTACTTTATCTGGAGGTCCTTTAGCCCAGGTGTTACCTCCACCTCTATGTACCCTAGGTTATCCTGGCTGGATCGGTGGACAATGCGTTGTGTTATTGAATACCTGCGTTAGGAGTGAGGTGTGATATTAACTAGTTTCAAATCAAAACTATCAAAAGACAAGATATAACAAGGCTTCGAACTAATCATTATAGTACAAGTGTGTACTTCCTCTAACATATAAACCAAGTGTCTATACTCAAACTATGCAGGGACATCATAGTCCAATCGGATCAGGTTCTCCCAACCCACAGTAGGGTCCTCAGTGACTGATTCACAACCAAAGTCTGGTCAACGGGAACAACACTCAATCATAGTCCAAGGGTGGCCAAGTCAAGGCATCCAATCACGTGACTCCAAGTCCTTCTCCAGGTAATCCGTATTTAATGACTCCGTTCCTGGCTCGTGTCTCCCTTGATAAGATATTGTCACCAGGTCGAAAGTAGAACTGAAACTGCTGTAGCTCCTCTTCAGGAATAGAAGTATCATTGCATTTAGAGGCAGGAATGTCGATGAACTAGAAGCTCCGCCTTGATCCAAGTCGAATTATCTCCGACAGGTTCTCTACTCGAGATGAGTAACACCTTATTTACCTCTGTATGAACCAGGGTAATTTGCCCAATTACAAAATGGGACTTTACTTCAACCCCGTGCGGTTGTCAATCATCACATTAAACCAAGTGATAATTCAAGCCATGAGAGTATATCATGGTGCATAATGCAGTATATTCCAGATAACATGTGTATATCAAGAATTAATCAAGGGACACATATCAGTGTTCCCGCATCCACCTCTCTCTCCAAGGTAGTTTCCAAAGAGGAATAGGTCCTGCCCGAGTATCCATATTCTCGGCCAAATCATTACAAAACCCGTTGGGTAATTCCACACATGTGAGATATATGACAGGGGGCACCTAGTAGTGACCCCTCAGAGCTGTGTTTCCGTTAGGGCACACACGTGACAAGCCAATAACAAACGTGACACGAACTACTAAGATAGGAGGCCTATCTCGTCATTCAGAAATTCGGCACGAGATTATTGAGGCAAAAAACGATTACTTTTCTGTAATTCCCGTCATCAATTTTTCACTTTCTTTCGTCATTAAAATGATACTTTCTCTCTCTCTCTCTCTCTCTCTCTCTCTCTCTCTCTCTCTCTCTCTCTCTCTCTCTCTATCTCTCTATCTCTCTCTCTCTCTCTCTCGTCTCTCTCTCTCTCTCTCTCTCTCTGATCTGTTCATCATGTGTTCAGTACCTCAGCTCACACACCATTACATAATCTGTGACAAATAGGAACATGTGTGTTGCCAGTTGCACGTGTATCTTGTAACAGCATGTATCGTGTTCACTAGGAACCGACCGAATCAGGAAATACTGGTCCCTGATTGGCTGATAACCAGTCACGTGACCTAAATAACGAGTTCTGATTGGGTGTTTACTTGTTTCGGTCGGTTCCTGGTGTTCACATTACTAATGTCATATGTATATCAGAGCTGCACTGTCTGAGTATCAATATATTGTGGACATGATCAAACTATAGCACCAGACATAACTGAATAGTGAATGGGATAACTTCTCAATAGTGGTGCCAGACCCCAATTTGATTCGACAGACAGCTCAACAGCCACTGTCAAAAAACTCTTTGAATATCAAAAATAGAACGTCGAGTGCGTACTAGTACTATTAGGACATCGCTAAACGTGTTTTGAACTCTTCTTGATTTCACCATTTTCTCTTCAAATACCCATATATTCATGATTATTAAATTATGAAACATCTTCAAATCTTTAAATCAAATATGTAAAACAGTCCGTGCCATTTAGCGTCCATATTGTTCATTTCTAGTTGTTCATGACAGTGACGCCTTCAGATAATGAGCCCATGGCTCTGTGGGGCTCTGTGGTGGCCTCAATGGTTCTGTTGGTATCCTACTTGATCCGGGGATTTCTGGAGCTGTCAAGCATTCGTCCCACTCTCTCCTGAGGACGACAGGGTGGTTAGAATTATAGGGTTCGGGGTTTGAACAAGGGGTGGGGGGTTGGACTTGCCTAATATTATCAGGGGACGAGGGGGATATTATGGATGGGCCGAGGGCTTTGGAAACGTTCCAATAACATTCTATAGACTAGGCAGATTCTGCAGCTGCAGAAGTTAACGTTTCATAATTTTATTGTTCTCCGGTGCTGAATCTATATCTCAGAACTATATCTGCAGCACCCAATGTGCACATTGTTCAAAGAATTGTTTTACAGTGACGCGAAATGAATACAATGCTAACAAAAGGGTTAAGATTCTGTCGCAGCTTGACTTGTGATTGATAGATAGATACAAAGTTTTTGCATCATTTTGAAATGTGATGGGGAGGGAGTGCATATTGGTTATAACCATCTGTATACAGATGCATGCAGCCTACTGCTGCAGTGTTGGACGGATGGGTATATAACATGCGAGGTGTTACATTTGAATTCCTACAACAACAATAACAACAGTGGGACGAATATATTCCATCCCATCTCACACCTAGTGGACCGCCCAGTCCCACTGCTGCAGCCTGCATTCACACCTAGTGACATATACAGTTGGACAGAGAATTCACAGGACACACGTAATCATGGTGCATGTGATATTGTTATGGAACTGACACGTGATCAAAGAAAGCATCATGTGGGTCACGAACAGTTAACAGTTGATGTTGTGCGGAGGGTAGCACTGGGTAGAAAAGGGCCGGGTCTGTCAGAAACTTCTTAGATCTGGGTGACTGGGCGGTAAACGTTGGTAATGAAATTACCCGTGCGGCGCAAGCTCACAGGGTGACTTCGTAGTTCGTAACCAACGGTAGACGCCACAGACAGAGAGGGGATTGGAGGACATGATATATGGTGGGGCTATACCTTATCTTGACAAGAGTTCGTGGATTGTAGTGGATTTCCAGGGCAACACTGCTGTAATCAATCACTGAAATAATAGTCAGTGAGATGCAGATCAGAACACCTTACCCAGGATCAGATCTCGCATACTACCCGCCACACAGAGAGATATAGATGGAGACAAAGCGAGAGAACCCCTTGGCCCTTACCCTTGTCCGGGAGGCGCTCCAGTTTACGTAACTTCTTCTCCACTCCCCAAATGTCCGCATCCGTTGCTTCCATCAGCACCTTCAACGTCTTCTCTTCCGCGTAAAATGTCTGAAGAGAGAGTGTCATTCGAGAACAACAAATTTCTCAAACCGTCACCGCACACATGTTATATGTGTATTGTGCAGTCATCGCACTGCGGTGTTGTTTTTAGAAATGTGTTAGATTTAAGAAACACGACATGTGTGAGCTGTGCCACTTCTTTATTCTACAGAAAACACCATGTGTGAACCTCCATCACTCTACGGAAACATCGCCCATCAGTTGTTCAATCAAGAGAAAAAAATGGATACCAGGATACAGAATGGACACAAAGTCAAAAGTGACGGCTACGTGTAAACTAAAAAAAAACACGGCGAAGTCTTTGGACGGCCGTCGAAAAAGGATAATTTCATTGGCCCACCTCTGAGAGCTACTGAGGGTGCGGCAATTCTATATTCTAGAGCACCACGTGTCTTGGCTCCTCATCGTTGCGTGGGGGGTTGTGGGATGCAATCAATTCATTTGGTAGCTTGCTCTCTATAAAAGCAAGACCCTCATGTTTATGCTCAGTTATGTGTGCTTGCTAAATAGCTATCCGAATATAATACAACATATAACAGCTGCATTCTAGGTTTTTTAGAGCACGAGCAATCTGTTTTCTAATAGTTGGTGGCCATCCATAGACTAGCCAATATATATCCCCGATAGGTCTTAAAACGACACACTGTTTTGTGAAATCTAGGAATTCATGCCACCCAGTTGTGCAACTATCTGGCTCTCACATTTCACAATTTGTATATATCCTCAATAAATAGTTTTACGTTGTAGTTGATGAAAGTTTGAAATGAAAAAGTCGCAATTACCTCGAGATTATCACGAATAACTCTCTTTATCTTGTCCACGTTCGTTGAGAAACGCTCTTCTACATTGGGCTCAATGAAGGTGCCTGAAAAGATACACGTGCCTAGGGAGATAGAGAGGGAGAGATAGAGAGGGAGAGGTAGAGGTGAAAAGAGAGGGAGAGATAGAGAGGAAGGAGAGAAAATGGGCCATTGGGAGATGGTTGAAAAATTCAATCAAGCCTCCATCTGTTCACTGCTATAGGGTGAATGAGATGAGGTATCTGTCTCTCTGCCTTTCTCTCACTCTCTCCCTCTCTGTCTCCCTCACTCTCTCTCTCTCTCTTTATCTCTCTCTTTCTCTCTCTCTCTGTCTCTCTCTCCCTCTCTTTTGCATGCTCACCGCCCATCTATTTTCGACATGTTTTTTCTCTCCTCTCTGAACCTACTCCAGCACAGTAGGCCCAATTGATTAATCAGTCTAACATAGATCATGAAGTCCAGATGGTTTTCCTAGAGTTAGAAAATACTAGAGAGGGGGAGGACTAGGAGAGAGTGACATGAAACTAACCGTGTCTTCTAGCTGCCTGTTGCTTTCTCAAGTCTCTCAGTTCAACCAGCAACTTCACTGTATCAAGGAGTCGTCTTGTGTTTCTCTGCTTCTGGAGAACTTGCCTTAGCGTGTGGCCTGCCGTGCTCCGTACCTCTTGCTCCTGATATGAAGATAGTGAGAGAGAGAGAGAGAGAGAGAGAGAGAGAGAGAGAGAGTGAGAGAGAGAGAGAAAGAGAGAGAGGGATAGATAGAGAGGGATAGATGGAGTTGGAAATTGGAAAAATATCTCATAGAGATGGAAACGAGAAAGTTGTTAGCTGTTATGTCAAGAATATACCAGTGCTAATTACAACAAGTTCAGGACTTGTTGCAGATACCACGTACAATTCTCCCTACCTTTAGCTTTTTACTCTCGCCAGCCTAACATTGTTGCCCGCCAGTGATCTATTTCCAGGGCCAGGGCTGATATTTTGGCAGTTTCTCGCGGCGCTGCTTGTGGACGTCTGAGGTGCTGTGGTTGCGGTTCGGTGTCCCATCAACCTTCGCAATCTCTTGACATTGGTAACTGTGCATACCGCAGGCTATAGTGTCTCCGGATTCCTCCTGGAATGAATTTATATTGCAATAAACGGGCTCTACCACATGCGGCAATAAACCTGTCAATGGATCTGTCTAGGTACCCGACACTAGTGTAGGGGCAACCCAGTATTTAACCTACTACTAACTATTCTGCAATTTCTAACTCGATACACATTTGTAATTTCACACTTCTGAACTCACCAGTTTTTTAGCTAGATCCTCCTGCTGTAAATCAGATTTACAATTCTCCAACAGCTTATACACATTGGATAACTTCTTTAGTGTCTCGGCTACCTGTTGGGGCGGGGGTAGAAAACTGGGGTATTAATTGCGATTAATGGGGGCCTACCCGAGGAAAACAATCCCGTGACTCGTCATACTCGCTTATTAATTAAATAGGTTCCTTTCTCCTACTACTCAGTCGGACCCCGATTTAGTGGCCCCCGATTCAGTGGCAGGATTTTTCCCTCGATATAGGAAATTAACATTATTTGACCCCGATTTAGTTGACACCCCGATTTAGTGGACAAAACCCTTTCCCCCGAGGATGCCACTAAATCGGGGTCCGACTGTACTACTAACCGTCATCTTAGAGTCATCCTTCCTACGTCTTGTCACTCTGTGCTCAAAATTCTTTAGAAAGTTTCTGTCCTCTGCTTCTAATTTGAATCTCCTTCGTTTCATGTGAACCGGCAGCCCTGTAACGATTGTCAGCGCTAGAGTTTGAAAGCCCTCAGGGTGAGAAATGTGCGCGCGTTTTGCGCGGATAACCTATGGGGCGATGTTTCGCGCGCGACGCACTTGGAAAGAAAAACAGTTCTTTGCAGTTACACACACAAAGCAATAAACCACAATCCCGGTTTGAGATCTGGGACTTCCATTTTCCAAAAACAATACACCCGTTCTACATTTTCTAAGAAAGATTTGTTATGGTGGTACATACCAGGAAATCGAGAATATGGGCATGCTGGATTCATCATCATATTGCTACAAGGGAGAGAAGGAGGGCTCGTTAGGTTTAATAGGCCTAAACTTGTTTATGTTGATGTTTGAATATTAATTAAAAATGGAAATATATAAATTCATTAATTCTGAATATCAAGGTCACTGGGGGTCAACAGAACCAGGGGGGTCACGGGTGGAAGGCAGGAAGAATACAGAGAGGGATAGAGAGAAGAAGATGGAAAGGGAGTGAGAGAGAAGGAGAGAGGAGAGTGTGTCTAATACTCGTGATTAAACAAACAATAATCACTCTGATTGGAGCAAGGGGCCACCGGCCTCAGGTAAGAGAGGGAGGGAGGAGAAGAGAAGAAGAGAAAGAGAGAGAGAGAGAGAGGAGAGAGAGCGAGAGAGAGAGAGAGAGGAAAGAGAGAGAGAGAGAGAGAGAGAGAGAGGAGAGGAAGGAAAAGAAGGAGGAGGAGGGAAAGGGGGGAAACCCGAAGAGGAGAAGAGAGGAAGGAAACAGAGAAGAAGGGAAAAAATAGAGAACGGGAAAAGTGGGAAAAGATGGCGGTAGCATTTTTTTCGTTTCCGCGTAACCATGTGCGCTATCTAGCAAACCCGCAAATAAAATTCCCTTCATCTATCGTGCTATATTGTTTGGGTAGTGGTCCTACAAACCCGCAGCCTGCTTGTACGTTCCGGCGTCCATCTTGTTGGTTTTGAGAACAGGATTGTTTTCGAGTAGTCCTCGTCTTCTAAGAAGACGGGCCCCAGGCCCAAAAAAAAAAGAGCCCAAAAAGGAAAGAAAGGGGGGCCCCCAAGGGGGGAAAAAAAAAGGGGGGGGGGGGGGGGGGGGGCGGAAAAGGTTGAAAAAAAGGGGGGAGGGGGGAAAGAACAAAAGGAAAGAGTGGAGAAGGGAAGAAGGGGAAAGAGAAGTAGAGAGAAGAGAGAGAGAAGAGAGGAAGGGAGGAAGATGCAGCGAGAGAGAGAATACCTTGAGAAAAAGAGAGATAGAGAGTATGGAGAAGGAGAGAGAGAGATGGAGTAAGAGGGAGAGAGAGGAGAGAGAGAGAGAGAGGAGGAGAGAGAGAGAGAGAGAGAGAGAAGAGAGAGAGCGAAGAGAGAGAGAGAGGAAGAGAAGAGATGAGAGAGAGAGAGAGAGAAGAGAGAGAGAGGGGAAGAGAGATAAGGAGAGAGAAGAGAGAGAGAGGAGAGAGGAGAGAAGATAGCACTTCTCTATCATCACGCGTTATCCCAGTAAGACCATGTGCATGCAGCATTCTGTAACGCTGCAAAACTAGCAAACATAGGCCCAATCTCTCTACCTCTCTCTCTTTCTATCGCTACAATCCCGTCACATATTATTCGCTTGTTTTACGTCTCTTTGTGTCTGGTTCCAGTTTCAGTTGTTTCTGTTTTTTCCCTGCTGTAGCCTCCTTTTCCACTTTATTAGCCCCAAATGCAGCCTTCATTTTCCCCATATTCGCCTTGCTAATAGTACTGTGCTCCACAATGGGTTTTGGGTAGTCTGTACCTATAACACACCCTGCAGCCCGCTGGGTCACTATGGGCGCTGTCCACGGCTCGTAGATATACTTGTCGGGCATTTTGGAGAGAACAGGAACATGTTTTCTGATGTAGTCCCCACTCGGGTCAGTCTTTTTGAAGAACGCAACAGGGCTGTAACACCTGTAGTACATGTGAAAGAATGCGCTGCAGCTCATCCAATGCCAAGAGAAATTATTAATTGACCAATCAGCATCAAGAAGATATTTCTCAAACACATCCCTGCCACTCTCCCATGTTATCCATAGATCACCTCTAGTCAGGAAACACGCCACTAGGTGCCTCGCTAAATGGTGCATCCAGCCCTCTGTACGGAGCTGGTTCATTACAGCATCAACAGCTGGATACCCAGTTTGTCCCATCTCCCACCTCTCCAAATCTCCCTTCACCTCCTCTCCCTCTCTCCATGGTATCTGCCTGCAAATAGGGTTATCTCTCATCTGCTGGAAGTTGGGCGAGGAATACCCGATAAGATAGGCCAGTTCTCTCCAGTAGAGCTGTCCGACTAGAGATACAGGTGGAGCGGTGTGTTTAGTACCTTTCAGAACCTCCTTGAGATCATAATAAAATACCCTGACACTCAGACTACCAAGAGTTACATACGGAGATAGGGCTGTTGTGTCCGGTTCAAGAGCGGTGGGGAGAGTCTTAGGTTTCTCAAACTCTATAACCCGCCTCTTTTGGGCCATGAACTCAGATAGAGACTTGAGCGCCTCCTTCTCCCCCGCTTTGAACCAACTCGTGTAGGTGTCGGTATACCCCAGATCGACCAGGGAGAGAATAGTCCCACCCTCACATTCAGGTGCCGGAGGGAGGGAGGTCGGGGCAGGGATAGGTTTCCGAGGTTCACCCGCCTTTTTAGCAAGGGCCTGAAAAACTGTCATTGTGAGAGGTGTTTTACCATTAGCGTGTGTTAGCAGAAATTCAGGATCATATAAGGTATGACCCCAGGTACTGAACACCTCAATACCACGCTCCTTACACCCCTCTATCAGTCTCTCATCCATTTCCCTGTGATAGGGCTCAGTGGCCCTCTCAAACGTTACAAACTGGATACTGTGCTCCTTCATCAAACTAAACAATGACTCCACAGGATCACCACCACCACCTTTCACAAAGTGTACCCGAGATCCAAGGGTGCCCATGTCAGTGTTCAGTGCCCTCAGTGACTCGAGAAGGAAGCCCATTCTGTTAGCGGAGACTCTATCTTTCCCCCAATATACTGGATCAAGAATGTAGACTGGGAGAAGGGTGGTACACCGCTCTGCAGCCCTTGTCAGTGCCGTATTATCATGTAGACGGAGTCCATAGCGGAACCAGTGCAGTCCTTTCATTGCTAAAAAAGAGAGGGGTGTCAGGTTAACTGAACTAGGTAACCACTAGGCTGGTATAGGGTTGACATGTGCGTCATCACATTGGTAAGGGGGGTTTAGGGACCGGGGACGAAGGAGTTGTTAGGCTATAATTAACCTGGCTAACATCTCGAGGATAATGGAGGGTTTGGGGCAGATAATGTGGGTGGTAGGGGCAGGTGGGCTAGGAGGAGAAGGAGGGGGAGGAGAAGGAGGGGGGGAGGAGGAGGAGGAGGGGGAATATTTCTGGTTCACATCATGGGATAGAGGGACTTGGGTTGATGGACATTGTTCGCTTTGGTCATGGTATTAATATCGGCTTCGTTTGAACAAATTCTAGGCCGCATAGAGGGAGGGGACCGTGAAGTTAATCTACGTGAATAGTCATGTTTTAATACAATGGGAACGTGATATACCGAGGTGATATAAAGGAAGTGAGGGGAATAAAATAAGAAAACTACGAGGGATATAAAGCCGAGCGAGAGAGAATTTTGATGCATGACCTCTGGCATTATTATATGAGACTCATCTAGAAAGGTGAATAGACTTGGAGTGCGAGAGATGAGGATGTGACCACTAGTCGAGAGAGAGAGAGAGAGAGAGAGAGAGAGAGAGAGAGAGAGAGAGAGAGAGAGAGAGAGAGAGAGATAGATGCAGATCTAGATGGTCTACTATCACCCAGATCCCTTTGTAAGGAGCTCTACTATGCATCCAGTCTACATCTCTATTGTGGGGGTAGTCAACTAATTCTCTAGTTGTGTATTGAAGTAGTCTGAGGGCTTCTTCTTCTGCAATAGACTCGCTTAAAACCAATGTTAATCTTCATACCCCCGCCCCATTAGTTTCTAGGGGCATCACAAAGGCTTTTAATATTATTTGGCGCCTCGGGTATATATAATTTTAAACATTATTTCCATGAGCAGAAAATCTTTAACTTTTCTCACACTCTCACAATTGTTTTGTGTCTGTTGTGATTCACAGCGTTCCATGAGGAAATAAGAGAAGAGGAAACTAATGGAAGATACTGATACGATCACGTGTGTTTTGGGCCTTGTTGCTTTTCTTTTAGTATTCGAAGGTGTCTGTACAGTGTGTTTGTAACGGCATCTAAACACAATGTTACAGTACTATTAGTCTGTCTCAATTTGTTTCCTGATATAACAATTCTTGATAATTCATAATTTCAACTAGGATGCACCAGACATTAATTATTCATATATCCATAGAGAGAGGGGAAAGAGACGGGGAAAGAGGGGTAGAGAGAGAGAGAGAGAGAGAGAGAGAGAGAGAGAGAGAGAGAGAGAGAGAGAGTGATTACCTGTGATTACCTGTGACCAGGTTCAGCTCCAGTTGCTAGGATTCCGCTGTCAACAACGTTCCTCGGCAGGAACACCAATCTAGGATACTGTTAGTGTTCTGCGCCCCATAACCTTTCAGGGGGGGTTCATCCGGGATATTCGATAGGAATTTATCAAGCTCCCGCTTTGCTCCCTCCAGTGTCAGTTGTTCCTTGACAACTTTAGGAACAGCATTGAACAGGGAAACAGCAGTTGATGAGCAGGAATTGAAAATTTTGGAGTTAATGCTCTTCAGTTTAGATTTACCAAGCGGTCTTTCCACATAGGGCCCCCTTCTGATCGATGGTTTAAAGACGAGATTCAGGTGATTTGGCAGTAGACCATGATACAATTTCCACAGGTAGAGAATTTTGTAACGTTCTCTCCTTCTCTGAAGCGAGTACAGACCGAGATGATGTAACCGCTGCCAGTAGCTCATCTCCTCGCAACCAGAAATATGGGCAGTGAATGCTCGTTGCACCGCCTCAACTCGTTGGATTTCTCCTACCAAGTGTGGAGACCAAATCGGTGAGATGTACTCTAGGTGAGGTCTGATGTAGGTTTTCATGAGTACCAGCATAGGTTCCTGTTCCCTGGTCTCAAATGATCTGAGGATCCTTCCTGCAGTTTGGGAGGCGGATTTTATAACGTGGGAGATATGTGGTTTCCATGAGAGTTCAGAATCCACCACTATCCCTAAGTCTTTTACTGCATTCTCCCTTTCCACTGTAGTACCATCTGGAAGAGTGTACGGCATCTTGAGAAGTTCATTTCGCCCGTGCTGTAGAAGTTGGTACTTCTGGGTGTTGAGCTCCATGGAGTTTTCTGTAGCCCATTGAGAGAGAGAGAGAGAGAGAGAGAGAGAGAGAGAGGGAAAGAGAGAGAGAGAGAGAGAGAGAGAGAGAGAGAGAGAGAGAGAGAGAGAGAGAGAGAGAGAGAGAGAGAGGGCACAAAACACAGCGATCAGTGCATACATAAATTATGTTCTATCTCTCCGCAATGGTTGAACTGGAACTAAGGCCAGGATTGTCTAATGTCTCACAAAAGATAAACGAGCCTTTGAACATGATTGACGACTGTACTCAAAATTTCAGAATTCAGTTGATGGTCGCCTTTCTTGATTTTTCAGCGCAGTTTTATTTAGTAAAATAAATAAATGCGGTATGAACCGGAGCTAAAAACGCGAATTAGTTAATTAAAATAATTATAAACAGTGAAATATTTCACATCATAGACCGCATTGTTTCATTTCCTCTTGAATGTCGATATTTAAACTGTGTGATCAGCGTTACTTCTATCTAGAGCTGAGTGCTTACCGAATCTCGATACACGCTTTAATTAACAGTTTAAGATTGAGATCACGCTCATAATTATATGAATTATTACTTGTATTATTACTTTTATGTTCACAGCAATAACCGGGGAGCGGGGATATAGCTTATATATTGTGCTTATTCAGATCACACATTTCCAAGATCATAGCAGGGTCGATAGCTTCCTAATTGATGTGTATTTCGACTTTTAGGAATGGTCGACCACTAGCAAAACCACTGAGATAAGATCTGGTAACCCAAAGTGGTATAAGTGAACTTATTATAACGGCAAGTTGTTAAATGTAAATGAGAACTGATTAGAGGAGAGAAGGAAACATTGGAAGAAAGAGGGAGACGGAAAGAGATAGGGAGAAACACGCAGATGTTAGTGGTTTTGTTAGTGGTCGGGCATTCCTAACAGTGTCATTTCTGCTGTATAAGTCCTGCATCCACCTCTCACCTTCAGCTTCCTGCTTCTCTCTTACTTTGAGAATTCCCCTGTCACCTAGCTCCTATCCCTATCCCTCTTTCTTTTCTCTATCTCCCTTCTGAGACGCGTCTCTCATTAATCATAATGACGGCCGGGAACTGTTAGCTACACATGATGGTGCTCCTATCTCTTTCTTTCTCTCTCTCTCTTTCTCTCTCTCTCTCTCTCTCTCTCTCTCTCTCTCTCTCTCTCTCTCTCTCTTTCTCCCTCTCTCTCACTCTCTCTCTCTTTCTCCCTTCTTCTCTCTCTTACTCTCCCTCTCAGCACTTGTTTCCGCAGTTATAGTAGCCCCACCATATTCTATAGCACGTGCTTCTACCCCGCCTAGTCTGCTAGCCCGATACTGCACATCTAGGGAGAGTTTTAGGTGTTGAAAAAGTTCTCCTTAACGTTCTTACTGTACTGATATATAATTATAAAGTTAATTTACCTAAATTGTCCCAGCGTCTGCTGCTGCTGATGAAGTGGTATCTGTCAGTGAACTCCACACATACCTCTCTCTAATGGTCTCTAATGGTCTACTACAGTACAGTAACACATGCCCAATAGCTGCTACCCAGTGTCTACTCGTCTATAACTAGACATCTACAACAAGCATATTATAGCTCTATAATGGGTTATACCACTTGCTCCAACCCCTCCTCGCTAGTGTTCTACTGTATCGAATACATGCCTCGCAACTATCTGAATATTATACTATTCTAGCACCGGTGTACCCCTTCTAGCACACAAGCTGAGTTATCATATAATTGTGCTGTTCTACAGAGCTCGATCCTTCAAGGGGCAATAAACATTATATCGGGCGAGGTGAAGAAGGAGCGAGATAGAGAGAGATAGAGTCAGAAACAATAGCGCCAGTATGTGCATTCCAGAGCTCTCTATCGACACACATATTGTTCGTATGCGGCTATTAATTATTATAGAAGTATCAATGAATTGTAAATACCAGATGTAAGTTACAGTTAATTCCCTCTAACTTTTGTTTCCTATGGCTTCAAGCCGCCCAGCTCAGTAGTCAGCACAGCTCAAGCAATATTGGGAAGACGACGCCTGTCAACAGCTTTGTTTTTTCTTTTCCAATAAAGGCCTAATGTTAACATTTCTTGCGGTTCCTTTCTATGTTATATGTTCCAAGACCAGAAGACCTGTTGCGGTTTGATCTGTATTCTGGTTTTCAGTGTTGCCTGTGTTATCGATCTCAAATAGTTCCATGTGGCCTCTATTTGTTGATGATTGCCGTCCCCCTTTTCTCTTGCGTTCAAGAATAATAAAAAGGGGGTAAACCCAAATATACTGACCCTATTGTGATCTCCAGACTAGGTATGGGGTACAACATAGAGGCCCACGCTTGTATCCAAAACACATCTAATGGTGTCTGCAGTTTCAGGGTCGCAAATGTAAGTAATCATTTGTAATGCTTGTCATAAGTTCAGTAAAGCGAGGTTAGAGTTGATATTTTATAGCTTTCCAGCTGTTTACTACACTCATTAGTCTGAAGCTCACACGATTCAAAAGTCTAATAACCTAGGGCTCAGTGATCTCTCTCCCTCCCTTGATATTCTAGGTCATCAAATCTAACTCGCCCCCAATACCTTCGCCAGGGAATTTGTCTGAGCTCAATGTGTACCCTCGGCTTAATTCTCAGCGGGATACTAATATACTGTGTGGGATGCAGCAAAATTAGGCTACCTGGAACCAAGGTAAGAGAAGCAGCAGAATCTCCCAGAAATAATAATAATTCTGATAATTCTCACAGCTCTCTATTCCAAGTAGCTGCGTGGGATAAAGTATTCATAACTTTTATTACCCCACAGCCCACTCCTATATATCGGTTCAGTTTTCTCTCCAGCTATAAACGTTCATGTTCTCTAACACCCCAAACATTTCAGGGTATTTTCCTGTTAAACATTTCGATTAGTGACATTGGTATGAGTCTCATTGGCCTGGTCCGAGGTCTGGGTATCATATCCCACAAGTTTATGGGTGTAGCTCCGGATGATATTCACTTCAACTCTTTCTGTCAGATCTACGCTCTTGTTCTGAGCATCTTCACGTTAGTAAAGGGAGGGAGGGATAGATCCGATATATGGATAGAGAGAGCTAGAGGGAGGGATAGAGTGGAAGAGAGGGAGGGATCGAGTGATATGTAGTGAAGATCAAGGTGTCAAGGTAGAACAAGGTATTATATCGGGGGATGATGATCAGGCCTACGTTGTGTGCGATATTGCAACAAGAAGTTGTAAGGTGTAATATCTTTAATCTAACGGATTGGTTTGAGATCTTGCACCTCAGAGATCTTACATACTCTCTCTCTCTCTCTCTCTCTCTCTCTCTCTCTCTCTCTCTCTCTCTCTCTATCTCTCATCTCTCTCTCTCTCTCTCTCTCTCTCTCTCCCCTCTCCTCTCTCTCTCTCTCTCTTTCTCTCTCTTTCTCTCTCTTTTCTCTCTCTCTCTTTCTCTCTCTCTCTCTCTCTCTCTCTCTCTCTCTCTCTCCCTCTCTCTCTCCCCCTCTCTTTCATATAGGAAATGACCTTCAATCTCCAGAGTTAATCAATTTCCAACCGTCAAAGTATTAATTAATACGTCCCATCATGTCTCCTAGGAACTCGCTTATGATGGTGCTGGTACCGTTCACAGCCGATAGATTTGTGGCCGTTGTGTTCCCCACCAAATACAAGGTATGAGATTTACATTTTACACCTTACAGAATCATAGAAATTAGGGTAGAATTGGCATACAACTTCCGTTGGTTACACATTTAATCCCTCCGTTTCGCCGATAAGGGCACGTAGCGTGCTGTCAACAGCATCATATCATTATTATTTAGACAGTAAATAAGAAACGATCCAATCCCTCTACAGGCGTGGATAACACCCCGAACTAGCTTAATAATGGTTCTGCTGTCCTGGGCACCCCTTATAGTAATGGGCATCATCGATGTATCAACTTTTGTACGGAATACCGAACTGGTGAGTCCTAAAGTTAAAGTCCTAAACAAGATATAGTTTGTTGAACCGGTGAGTCAGGGAGCTATTGGGAGTGGCTGGAATATTATCGTGAGCGAGGGTGAGATATATTTGGGGGAGAGAGGATGATCTTGGAGATCAGTGATCACAGTAACAATACTAAGGTGTGCCCATTCACGATCTTCTCAAGAAGGACACCAACGTGCAGATATCTGTAATTATAATTTTCATATCTGAGAAAGATTTCTAGTCAGAACATGCATGTTTAATCTTCTATAGTTACAGAGGGTATAATCATATCATATAAGAAGATGTGAATTGTAACAACTCTCTCTCTCTCTCTTCAGATTTTCTTCCAGAAAGAGTACCACAGATGTGTGTTCCTGAGGAGCGAAAGGATCGAAGGAATTCTCTTTCTCTTTTTCCCCCTGGTAGCCATCATCCTCATGTACACTGTGATAACCGTGATTGTGGTAAAAAACAGGATTCCCTTTACGAAACTTCTCCTGACGTCCAGCGCTATCGTTGGTACTGGAATCATGGTTATTGTCCCTGAGATCCTCATTTCCTCTTTCTACATCTCAATGCCGTATGAGATCGCCCAAGTCTTTACAGTGACACTATACTATTCTAACAGTGTGTTTAATCCAATTGCGTATTTCTGTACTAACCCCCGGGTAAAGGAACAGATTACCCTGCCTTTGTCGAGTATCATGAGCCCAAAGTCGGGATTTGTTAGGCGAGCCAGCCGCCTTAGCACTCAAAGATCCCAAACTAACAATTAAAAGCAAGATTTGTGTTCAGGGATCAATGGTATTAATTAATTGTCTCTCTTTCAAATTATCTCCACCCTTTTCTTTTTTTTTGATTTTGTCAGTCTCAAGTATTACATTTCCACTCTTTCTGAATCTATAGTTTAATAACTTTGATTGTCGGTGAACTAAGGAGTAGAGTCTGTTACAAACTACCAGGGAGTGATCTAGAACTAGAAAGGTGGAAACTGGAAAGGTTTTGGGGAATATATATGTATATTTAAACCCTAATATATAGGGAAATGATAGAACAGACATGAAAATAGCAGATGTTGTAAAAATTGTATAAACGATCATCAGTTTAAAATATAATGAAAAACACAAACTAAGAATCTTGTTTCATCTATGAAATGTCACCCATACACAAATCTACAAAACTAAAGGAATCCCCGCCCTATAAATCTTCCCACCAGCTGCCGTAAATGATTGCTTCCAATATACTTGGAGCGTGGCCAAGGGACAGGACATTATAATATATCCCCTCTGATCTACTAGCTACTACCCAATTTTGGATCCTCGCCATACCTTTACAGTATGATCATATCCGCCGCTATACAGTTTACCCTTTAGTACACTAACACACGCTATGGTACCCTGGTGCCGGTCTAGAGTCTGGCATTGGATCTTCCTGTCCAGGTTCCACACCTTTATACAGTCGCTGTTGCCTGGGGAGAAAATGGGGTTAGTGGGGAGACGGGGGTTAGTAGGGGAGAAAGGGGGTTAGTGGGGAGACGGGGGTTAGTAGGGGAGAAAGGGGGTTAGTGGGGAGACGGGGGTTAGTGGGGGAGAAAATGGGGTTAGTGGGGGAGAAAGGGGGGTTAGTGATAGACGATTACCTACAGCTCTGACTCATGCAACTCTGCCTCATAGAATCTATGAGCCAGTTTTGCATGAGTCAGAGTTGTAGGTCACCGTGATAAAGTACCATAAGGTAAGACAGAGGGTGACGCCACTTCCTGCTCGACTAAAGTACACAACAATTCTAATTTAGGATCCCAAACATACCAGTGACATCATTATCCATACCAGGCCAAAAAATTAGATTCACTCACCAGAAAAGAGCCGAGTATAACCGCCAGATTCGGTATAATCAAGACAGTAGACGGTGCTAAAATCAGCCCTGGTAGAGCCCCCAGAAAGGAGGGTGCAGTCCCCGATTGGATCACGAAGGGAGCGCATCTCAAGTGTCTCCTTAGTACCACATACCATCCACTGATCTGTCACAACTATAGAGTAGATTACACCTGGAAATAGAGGAATTATAGAGTAGATCACACCTGCAATTAGAGTTATAGAGGGAGTAATATAGAGTAGGGGAGTGGGGATAGTGAGATAGAGGACACCTGGGAATGTAGAGAATGGGGGACACCTGGGGGGGGGGGGGGGCACCTGGGAAAGTTCCTAAAAAAGGTTAAGCACTCTGTAAACATACCTCCCACTTCCACGGAGTTGAGTTTCTCTAGTGACACAGCATTCCATATCATTACCGAAGCATGGACCCCCGCATAGAGGCGATCTTCCTTAACCGCTAAAGCTCGCACCCAGTGACTCAGTTCTTCCATAACACTGTATTTCGCTAAACTGTCTTTGTGCCACACCTGGAAACGAGAGAGAGAGAGAGAGAGAGAGAGAGAGAGAGAGAGAGAGAGAGAGAGAGAGAGAGAGAGAGAGAGAGAGAGAGAGAGAGAGAGAGAGAGAGAGAGAGAGAGAGAGAGAGAGAGAGAGAGAGAGAGAGAGAGAGAGAGAGAGAGAGAGAGAGAGAGAGAGAGAGAGAGAGAGAGAGACGGAGGGAGGGAGGGAGAGAGCTTTTGTTTATACATTTATTTCCTACATTAGCAGTTAGCATTACACCATGGATCTCTCTTTTTTCAGATCTACCAACTGATGTACCTCCCCCCAGTCCCCCCTAATATCCCCTAAATCTAGGAAAAATTCCAAACCCTCCTTCATAATTCAAACAAATGACCAGATGAGCGGCCCAAACCAAACCAAACCAAAACCACCCCTTTGACTTACTGTAATAAACTTGTGACTGCCTGTAAACAAGTAGTTATCACTTGTTGTCATCTTGCTGATAGCCTTATTGAGGCCGGTACTACGCAGTACTGTATACGTTGTTAGGTCCCACTGAGGACAAAAGAAGGGTTAAATTCAACAAAACCATTAATTAACTGAACAAAGAGGACAATACGGCGACAAAAACAGACGGCATTATCAGAACTCAATACAAAGAGCTAGAAGTTGGAACTCAGTACAAACTCTCACGAGGAGAATGGGTCGACTGAGGCAGAAAAGTTTTAAGTTCTAACCCTTCGGATTCACCTGGACAAGTGTCTTGTCAGCAGAAGCGCTGAATAAGGAGGTTTCACTGACACACAGAGATAGAACCTGGTCCTCATGAAATATTAATGTCTCGATACAACTAGGATTATACATCGTCTCCCACACCTGAAGGACAGGTAACGAAATGAAGGGGATGAGGTTTTTTTGGATGAGGGGAATGTGTGTGTTGAACATTGCATGGGGGTCAGATCTAAGGGTCAGGCACTCAGACGTTGAAGATCATGATACTAATAATAACGTAACAATGACCAACAACAATTGTTATTTTTCAGTAAATATTGGATTTCTAACCTCCAAAATACAGTTGGGGGTGTGGAATTTCTAACCTTGATAGTCGTATCCCCGGATCCGGTAAAGAGTTTGTTACCTAGGGATGCCATGGCAAAAACAGGACCAGTGTGGCCCACAAAGGTACCCTTGCACTTGTAAACTTGGTTCTCCATCCCATCAACCATACCCAACTAAAGGAAGAGGGTGATTAGTATTAATTAGTGCGTTAATTAGTGCGTTAATTAGTGGCAATTGGAGAAGCAGTTAATTAGTGGGATATGCTCATTAATACGTCCATCAACTGTCAAGAGTGTAGTATAACACTCTGTGTACAAAATGACCAATAAAATGTGCTGTGAACTGGCAGCTGTGTGAAATTGGGAGTTTTTTTATAATACGGCTGCTGCACTATACATTCCCGTTAGCATTTGTTGGGTTAACATGTTGTTAGTATGGGCACTGTGCTCTGAGCGACATACCAGTTATTATAGGGCAGTGGATATCAAAAGATGTATGTATCTGAATGGAACACAATTATTTTAGCATTCACACTCTCAGGGTGTTCACTGTTCACACAGCTCTCTGACACACACGCCCATCTCACACTTCACACTTCAACCCAATCACACTTCACACGTCAACCCAATCACACTTCACACAAACCCAATCACACTTCACACTTCAACCCAATCACACTTCACACAAACCCAATCACACTTCACACTTCAACCCTATCACACTTCACACAAAACCAATCACACTTCACACACACTCACTTCACCATCAGACTTCTTGGATCCCTCGCCCTGTAAAGATAAACACAGTTTAACGGCCCCGATTTATAACATACCTCGGTCTGGATAGACCCCATTTCCTTCCTGATTAGATTGATAGCGAGCTGGTGTTCTGATAAGACCTTGCTGTGAAGAGTGTCAACCTCCCTTGGGGCGTGGTCCCTTGTTAGCATCTCCTGACGTAGTGTTCTGAGCTCCTCTCTTAGCTCCAGTATCTGACGGCCCTGGTCTCGAACCTGGGCGAAAAAGTGTGGTGTTTCTCAGTATCTCCCAAGTACCTTTCAAGTTTCAGTATCTCTCAGGAGAGACTTGTTCTGTCCGATTAACACAACGTGCCACCCAGAAATACAGCATTATATACCTTATTATCCATGCTTTCCATGGTATGTTGAAAGGTTCCAATTATACCCCTCACTACAAGGAACTTGCACTCTTCCTCATGGTCATCAACTGCTGCTGCTGTACCAACAAAATCACAACCATACCTGCACATAGAAGGGAGGGGTAAAGTTTCGTTATTGCTGACTCGAAGTAAGTAAGTTAGTAAGTGGAGTGATTCCAGACTTTTTCTGACGATTGCATTTGTATGAAACTTTGAGTTAACTTCTCTTTATATTAGTCACTAACCGGAAGTCTAACCCTGGGGGCTAAGCCTAAGCAGTATACATGTCTCCACTCTAAGCCTAAGCAGTAAGCCTAAGCTAAGCCTACTTTCATGTGTACAAAACGCTACTGCGTGTAATTGCATTGTCTAGGGCGAAGACTTAGGCTTTTTGAAACCTACTTACAGAGCGTATCCTATACACAAAAGTTTTCTGAAACCTGTATAAATTTCCCTTTTTATTATAAAAACTTACAAAGAGTTTTCACACTTTGCATGAACACAGGATATCAAGTGTTCCGTAAGATCCCTGGCCAGGAGACTTCCACACTCCTTGGAGTTGGGGCACGGCACTATCGACCAGGGGCACTGTGCCTCGTGGGATTTCCTCTCACTAAATCGCAGTTTGTCCGTACATCCCTGACCTGTGTATACCTTACCAGAGGAACTCATGGCACACCCAAACTTGCAGTACACCTGGGAATATATGTCAATATGGGTGGAGGAATCACAAAGGATCACTTTCACGATCATTTTTCAATCACTCCAACACCCTCTTAAAACGTCTTCAGCAAAGATTAGTTTTAAGTTCAATGTTGTTTCTGATCTCTCAGCCTTACCATTAGTGCTCCAATTTGATCTCGCATTGCAATATTTTCCACGAAAGTGCTCAACTTGCTACCACACACGGGACACGTTTTTCCACCGAACATCACACATCCCCCACAGCATGTGTGTCCACATCTGAGATGAGAGAATATAGAACACGGAAACAAACTCCGACAAAAAGGATACAGTTCGATATATCTAGACAGGATAATGTACTTGGTATCGAAGACACCTCACACTCAGGTCGCCGGGCGACCTTCGCGAGCGCTGGCAAGGGGTAACTTCGTAACCAAATAATGTACGTTGCAACTCTTACTGGCTAATGACAGGTCGCCGCATGACCCTGCCGCAGGATCCACAGTAGAGTTGTGTCTGGGGTTTTGTAATGAAGATCGGATCCTCACTGTCACTCACAATCTGCTCCTTGGTCATCTAAACAGGGAGACAATGAGACACATTTAAACAAGAGTATATGATCGAGCTTTGATTTACACCAGATTGAGTTTTGATTTACACCAGATTGAACTTTGATTTACACCAAAAAAGTGAAAAGACAAGTGAAGTGTTACCTGTGACAGTCGGGATGGAGCACGGGATGAGGAGGGAAGAGAGGATGTTGGGGTTCGACCGGAGACATGGGAATGCCCTGAGAAGTTTGATACCGGACTGAGACTGCATTCCGACATCATCTGATGGAGTTAGATACAGCTAGACTTGGTTAAAGAAATCAACGATTAGTTGTAAGGGATGAGACACCTCAATTAATTAGATCTGGTTTCAAGACAATCTGAGAAGTGTACACACCTGATCCCCTCCACCATTGTGACCAGGTATTTCCTCATCGCTAATACTCCCCTCAGTCATCCGTCTGATCGAATATATCAGGACCAACCGCATGGACCTGGCATATCAACCCCCAGAGATAGAAGTTTTCACTACATTCACATTCTGTATTCGCTACAGTAGGCAGCTACAAAGATAGTGTAAAAACAACAAGAAATATTTTCACAGCAAAAAGAACCGGCGAAGAGAGAGAGAGAGAGAGAGAGGAAACAAATGAAATCTGCCCCCGCTACACTAACGTAGCATCCGTGTGACAGGGCGTTGCAATTAAATTTTGCAACAGTTTTTACATGCCAGTCAATTACCGCTGCAACACAGACAGGTGCTCATTAAGACATGTTAAAAATACACAGCCAATAAATTAGATTGCTCTTTCGCTCTCGCTGTCTCCTCTATATATCTGTCTCTGTCTCTTTCTTTCTCCACCGTTCCTTCTTCCTGCACGGGTGCATTCATCTCTTTCTTTGGTCCAATTCTGGGAAATCGTCCGTGGAATAAGTTGATAACGTTTTCATGACTAAGTGTTAGTTAAGGAAAAGATTGGCAAATATAAGTGTATGCATGCTCTAATAGGTATCTAAGATTAGTGATTATAAGGATGCAGGAAAAGGATACAGGTTCCCACCGCGATTGCTCCAATGAATCCAATAAATAGTCGAACATTTCGCTTCCTTGCACCAATCGTTCGTGCAATCATGCCTACGTGTTCTATAAAATATTGAGCAGTTTTATATGTACAAAATTTAAGAAAAATCAGGGAACGCAGGGACGGTAGCCACGGTCAGGCCTCAGGGGGAGTCCGGAGTGGTGTTGAAAGTTGAACTCCCCCCTTCCCCCACAAGCAGGGCCCAGCCCCAACGGGGCTGTAGGGGGTAGACCGTAGAGCTCCCACGAGTAGGGCCAGAAAGCCGCAGTAGGGAATGCTGCCTCTTGGGTTGGCCTATGCTACAGGCCCTAAAGCCGTGGAAAACGCGCGCACTTGGGGTCTGCAGCGCATGCCAACCTCTTGGGTTACGCAAATTTAAAAAAAGTAAAGCGACTCCGTGAAATTTTTTTCCTTCATGTTTGCGATTTTAGAAATCAAATTAATATTCTTTGCGCGGCGTAATGCGCGTTTAATATTTGCGCGTACTAAAAATGTCATCCGAAATTTTTCCCATTTCTGCAGATTAGATAAGAAAAGAACTTCCTCTTCCTAGTTCCTTTAGATACCGATAGTATCAGTTTAGTAAGGGGTGGTTCGAGGGGTATTATTAATACGCTTCCGTTACAATGTGTGGGGTAGATAATTTACAACTGTACAAAATATATTGAGACGTAAAAAATAGAGTTCAGTTTGTCAGAACACCCGATACAAAGATTGAGAGAGAGAGAGAGAGAAATGGCTATTATATCACATCCTCCCTCCTCTTGTAACTGTTCGTATAGACACCACGTGACCTAGAGTCAAGTCCCCGTATCTACCAGCGATACAGAACGAGATCATATGTCAGGAATGGGGATACAGATCGAGATTCTCCTGATAGTGACTGGATCATATCGTCTTTTGTTTGACACTGCATCTTCAGTCGAGATATCTTGTCGTATAGTTTTGACATTGTCCTCTCGTGTTCCACCTCTTTTTCCTGGAGGATGAAAGATGGTGTCATGATGATGGGCATTGGGCATACTACATAGGGAGGGAACCCGGAACATAGAAACGAAATATCCTCGTCCCCATATATAGAAATGTGATCTAGTGAATTTAACACATGCATACCTGTAAGATTTCGGCACAAGATTTGAGTTTAGCGTTAGCTATCTTCTTCACCTCCTTGACCCTCAAATCACTGGACTCCTTGAGGTAGCTGCGCTTCTGTTTCTCCTGTGTGTCTGATATCTGCAAGATCTTTTAGGGCAACCGGTAATGAAAGAGTGTGTGTGTGAAGTACATCCATATATGGGCATATAATGACGTCATTAGTTGACCATATATGGATGAAGAATGTGTGATACCACGTGAGATTGATGGCCTAATAATTGGTTTTCAAACAGATTAAATTCGTTTGTGTGGACTTACTGGACTATCATGGACAAACTAACCTCGGCGAGCTCTAATCGCTGTAGGGTGCTCTGCTCAGCAATGCTAATAGCCTGGGTCAGACTCCCCTTGAGAGTATTGACCCGTTGCATTAGTGCCACAGTCTCTCGTTTGTGTTTGGTATTACTCCGCTGGCTTCGTTCCAGGGCCTCTTGTAGCCCCTTTATCTGACCCAGGGACATTGCACGCTCCTCCTCCAGCATCTCGACTCGTTGGGAAAGTTTGGCCACCTCCCCCTCCAGAGATCCTATCTCGTCAGATCGGTCTGCTATGTTCTCGTCGTACCGTCTACGCAGCTCCTCCAGGGCCACCTTGTAGCCCTCAACGGCCGTCAGGTGGGCAGCTACCGAGACAAAATCATCCGCTTGTGTCGCTGGGGAGACTAGGAGTTTCAGTATTACTATTAGAATCTTGATGAAAAGGGGCCTAAAAAGTACTCCCGCCCAGTCTTTTTTTTTCTCCAAGAGGTAAAATAGGTTGGGTATCCGACCACTAAACAACTTTAAAAAAAATCATTTCGCAATTTATTATCCACACATATTTCAGTAATACCCACCGATAGAGTTGTAAGCGTCCCTAAGTTCCTCGTTCTTGCCCTCTAGTTTCTCACACCGTCGTTGTATTGTTTCGTTTTGTTCCTCCAAGTTGGAACAGGTGTTCCTAACTCGCAACACCTCCTTGTTCCTCTCCTCTATCAGGTCCTGCCACTGAGCCTGGTTCTAAAGGGAGAGGGAAGGTAACAAACAAGCCTGGTTCTAAACGGGGAGAGGGAAGGTAACAATCAACAAGCCGGGTTAATTCCTTCAGTTACTTCCAGATAAATGAAGAAAAAAAACTACCATTTGTTGCCTACCATTTGTTGTTCCTTGATTAGCGCTCTATTCTCCTGGAGTACATGCTGCGCTTGCCGGCGCACTGTATCGATTTCTTGTCCGTTTGAGGTCTGGAGGGCGGCACGTAACCTAGAATTCTCCGCGACCACCTCCAAAACCTGGAACAAAGTGTCATCAGTAGTAGTTGCTCGACCCTTGTTTCCTTCTTGTAGAAGAGTTAGAACATAACAAAATATGTAGCAGCTGTACGGTAATATTTTTACCAAATATGGTTCGGTACCATATTTGGTAAATTATTGGTACCTGATCACGGAAGTTTGCAATATTCTCCTCATACTCAAGTAACAACTTTCTCTGTTCCTCACATCTCTCATCAACAGGCAGCCCCTCCAGTTCCTCCCGATCAGGCATCTCCACAGTCACCAGCACGGGACTCCCTGGGGGCGAGGGAATGTGATCCCCTAATCGGGAACTCAGATCAAGTTTCAGGATCTCAGGTGTAATGACACGCCGGGGAGAGTCCTCATCAGCAAAACTAATACGCCGTCTCTCAGCAGCAGCTGTAGTAGCTTTGGGCGATGCTGGACCGGCACTTCGGGGGCTTTCAGGTTGGCTGAGGAATGGAGAATTGTAAAAGAAGTTCACATATACCGGGAAAATATGAATACTAATATGTATTAGAGAGAAAAGGTGGAGAAATAGATAAAAGAAAACAAAGATAGAAAAGAAGGATACAATATCTCCTTACCTCCCTGCTCCTCCTCCTCCGCCTGTTGGTGATCTGTGCCTGACTGGTAGGGAATACTCCACACTCACAATACTGTCATTTCGTAACCTGGGAAGCAGGAACACCGCGTGTTAGGGAGGAGTTAGGGGAGGGTGGTTCGGATGGGGAGCATCATTGTGGGAGGGGGCAACATTACACACTGGATCAAGACATGCGGGGTGAGGAACATTCACACATTCCCAAACACCTTATTAAAATCTGTTCGTTTTTGTTGAAAAAAGGTCAAACTCCGTTCATTATCGAATGTTTTTCAATCATGAAACACGCATACAACAAGTTGCACATTCCTGTGAACTGCATCGACAGTCGGGCTGATGGTTCGCCACCATCCTATCACATTCTTCATTTCACTTATAAGGTTGTTCAGCTCGATAGACCTGGGCTCAAATATCAGCGACTGGTATGTCTCGTCCGAGTTCTCATACTGAGTAACTGATTCTCCGCCATGCTGATGCTAGACGGCTCAGTAGGGGGTCTCCAGAAGTCAACCTGAACCTTCTGATCTTCATCACCAAGAGGATTAGTGTTATAGGTCCTGTCGGGCACTTGTGGTGGAGGGCTCTTATCACTTAGAAATGTTGGAGGTGGCTAGTTCTGGCCTTACTGGAGAAGGGGCCTCCGCGTAAAGTGGGTTCCGCACCAGAGCCTCGATAGTTGGTGGTTCAGACCCAGGAGGAGGTGTCATGGTATGATTAGGAGGGGAAGGGGTGGTAGCAGATGATGAGACAGGTTGGGCATCCCCTCCTCCATGATGATCAGAGGGTAAGGGAAGAGATTGGGAGCCGGATGTGGAACGGGGAGGGCTGACAACAAAATTAGGAACCTTCCTGGTGAAGGAGGGATTTGTGAAACTCTCAACTAAAATATTAACCCAGATTAGGGCGTGATACCAATGAAATATCAACATTTCCCTACTTACAATGCGGCTGGTCCCTCCGCCAGTAGATCGGGTGAGCTGTGGGAGGCTGCTGCCAGACCGGACGATTGGGGCGAGAGTCCCAGGTCTTGGCAGCTTTGGGATCCAGGAACACGGCGGGCATGTCCTGGTGACATGAAACTACTGATCCTCTTGAATAGGCCACCCTTCTTTTTACCACTTGATAGGCACTGTGGGAGGGTTATTTAGTGTTGTAAAGTAAGGGTAAATTGTTCAAGCACTAACCAGCATTTTAGCAATCAGACGGGAAACAACAAAATGAAACCAGCAGAGATGATCTGAAATCGGAGAACAGAGTAAGGTTTCCCTCCTAGCTAGCTAGCGGGTACCCTAACTTTCGACATATTTCCTTACCTCGCCGCTCCGTGGTGAGTCAAGTGTATCGACAGTAAGTACACTCTCTCTACTTTTCTTGAAGACACTCTCCTTACTCTTCTTCAAATCCTTCTTTCTCTTCTTCTCCTCCTCCTCCGATTGCTTCTTCTTCTTCTTTTCTATCTTCTTCTCCTCTTTCGTCATCTGCTGCTCACCCTCCTTCTTCTTAGTCATCGTTCTTTACTTTGTACTAAAACATGGAAATATAATGTTTACTGCGTGAGAGACACAACTGAGAGAGAGAGAAACGGGTGGCAATAAGATTGAATTATGCAAAATGAAATAGCAATGAGATGTACATCACGGCGTAAAACAAATAGTTAAGATTTGAGGAACCCAGATGAAATTTCAAACTTCAAGAATTTGGACAACAGGGAGAGTTTAACAAGACAAAGTGAGTGTTGCCCCGCGCTTGTCAAGTACAAGTGCACTCTGCCAAGCAAGCAAAGCTGTTCGCACGCACAGAGATACAGACACACACATATCGTACTACATAGCGAGCTACAACAGAGAGGGACTGAGAGAAGGGATGGAAAAGGGGAAGCGTTCTCCTAATCCCTCTCTCACTTTCACTCTCACTTTATTCCCCCTTTCTCTCTCTCTCTCTCACTTTATCCCCCTTTCTCTCTCGGTGGTGTAGAGATTACCATGGTTACAGAGGGTAATTTCCTCATCAATTGACCCCCATAATAACTACACGCACTGGGATTTACTATATAATAGGGGGAGAGAGAGAGGGAGAGAGAGAGAGAGAGAGAGAGAGAGAGAGAGAGAGAGAGAGAGAGAGAGAGAGAGAGAGAGAGAGAGAGAGAGAGAGAGAGAGAGAGAGAGAGAGAGAGAGAGAGAGAGAGAGAGAGAGAGAGAGAGAGAGAGAGAGAGAGAGAACAATGTGGAAAACGGAAACAGGAATATAGATATGGAATTTACAAGGAGTACCTGACTAAAATTGGTCTCCTAAAATTACCTTCTTGAGGATCCAATCCGAATCTCTCTGAGCTCGCTGAGAGAACTGTTCCAGTCGCTCTACGTCTGTTTCCTCCCTGTGTTGCTCAAAATGCTGGGAAATAATTCATTTCGAGAGAGAGAGTGTGCGTGCTACTAAATATACCTACATGTGCAACTCGTAGTATAATGTAGGGTGGTGTGCTTATTTTAGGTTCATGCTAGCTGCATATGCACATGGCTGTGAGAAAATTTGGTCTACAGGGTGTCCCACTGTCTTTGCGTGACCTACGATTTTGGGTCATGTCCGGGCTCCATTAAACTAACCAAAACTCATCGAATAATTGGTCATACCGATCCATGGCCCGTGAAAGAGAATCAGGTGATGATATTTTTCTTGCTTTCATTAGGTCCTCCCTGGTGGGAGGTGAGCCCAGCCCCGAGGTACTGCAATACGGGGAGGACTCGTGGTCTGGCTGAAGCAAGCTTCACATCCAAGACCGGATTCCAAAAATCAATTTAATATTGAAACAGTACGATGTACTGTGTATCAGATATTAAACTGATAAGAACAGATACTACACTTGATCTTAGCCAAAAGGCCGAGAAGCGATAATTCAGCAGAGCAAGCTGGGGTTTCTGAATTATGCGATAGAAACTTTCCTTGTGTTCTGGTAAAATCAAACTTGGATTAATGAATTATCCCAAGAAAAAGTAGTAAACTTGTCACTTTTATGATTGTGACACAAAATTGATTTCCAAAACCGAATTATTTTCCTAATCAATTCCAGGATATCCTGTCAATTAAATGGGGGCCAGGATCAATAACTATTGCTGACATTGAACACTTTTCATATATCAACCAAGCGGCGCGCTACCTGACTCACCTCTCGTACGCTGGAGTAGTAATACGGCCTTGCTGCCTCAGGGAGTAGTTCCACACGTCGGATGAGAAACCGATACAGGGCACGACCCGATAGCATTAACAACAGAGTGCTAGAAGAATAGAGAGGGCGTTTTTTGGGGTGTAACTTGGTGATTAGAGAGAAACAAAAGTACCTAGCAAATCATTCCAAAATCATCAGTTGATCAAATAAACGGAGAGAGGGTCACACTCAAAACACATTATATTACTTTGATTTGTGCTCGTAAACCCTATCAAATAGAGGCTTACAAGGGAACACAGCAGTTCAACTTGTTACACAACAAAAATGCCCCGGAAAGTTTTCTATTCAACGCATAGCTCTCCTCGGGCGGTGCTGTAATACGGTGCTTCGCAAATACCTCCAGTAACCTAGCAACACGTTTATATGCTGCCCTCTCTACAAAATCATATGGTTCATCAACTGCAAACGGTTCTCCTACAACCTTTATGGCCTCACAAGTGTGCATCTAACATCAACTCGCTCTCGTACCCAGACAAGAATCCCATCTCCTTACTAGCAGTGATGATTGTCTCCCGGTCGTTAGTAGCACAAGCCCTTATGACTCTTAGATAAGCTGTCACTAAACTGATCCGACAGGGCTAGAGTTGCACCAAAATCAAGAAGTTGGATCTTCCTTGTCTCAGTGTTGTAAAAGAAGTTGCTCCAATTGGGATCAGTTTGCATGTACCGGAACTCAAACAGCTCTCGCAAGCACAACTTTAACATTTTCAACCCGATCGCATTACGTAGCTCCTGAGGGGCATCAACAAATGCATCTATCGGATGTCCCTCAACACATTCTTGTGTTAGGATATGACCACATGACAGCTCTTTGTATACCAAGGGAACATAGAAATCTGGATCACCTTCAAGATACGACCTCATCTGTACCTGACTTTCAGCCTCTCTCACATAATCAGTCTCATATGCCAGTTCCTTCTTAGCAATGATCAGGGCCTTGTCAATGTGGGCACCCTTCGGCACCAAATCCACCAAACTGAGAACATTGGAGAGATTATCAATATCTGAGTTAATGCTGGCAGCCACCCCGGGGTACTGCACCTTTACTACCACCTTGGTACCATCTTTTAGAGTTGCGTAGTGGACCTGACCGAGACTGGCAGCAGCAAAGGGGACCATCTCGAAACTCCCATACTTCTCCCTCCAGTCGGGACCCAGACCCCCTGACATCTGTCCCTCGAACTGTTTATCAGGCATGTAGTCTGCATTTTCCCGAACTCGAGCTAAGATCTTGGCAAACTCTGGGCTGATCAGACTCTCGTCCTGGATGGATACCATCTGGCCAATTTTCAAAGCAGCTCCCCTCATCTCACATAACTTAGGCTACAATTCTCTCTACATTTTCATCGGACAAAACAGGATTTCCTCTTGATTTCTCCCCAGTAGGGTCAGCCATCGATCTCTTCACCAGCTCAGATACTGTTCCAATACCAACTGAGGCTGCAAGAGCACCAAACCCAAGAGCTCGTTTGATTTTAGTATCTGGTACCGGTTTCCGTTTTGCTCGTCGGTCAAGACTGCGTCGCTTGTTTGTTGAGGCCGGTTTGTAATTTGAAATTGAAGCAGATGAACTTGTCGAGGGGCTAAAAGATTCCGCATCAATCGATAAAATATCATCACCCTTATTTTTTGAACTATTTTGAGAGGAAAATGGCCGTGAGAGGGGTGAAAAGTGATTGAAGGGACGACGAGAGAGTGTGCTGTATGGACGTCTAGAGAGGGTGCTAAAAGATCGAGTTGTGGTGAGAGGAGGTGGAGCAGCAGATGGTGGTGTGTCATCTGTATCGCTATCTGACGAAGAACTATCACTATCACTAGAGCTATCGCTATCACTGTCACTATCACTATCCCCCTCTTTCTTTTCATCTACTTCCCCTTCATCCACTCCACCAGAATAAGTTCCAAGGTTAAGATTATCAATAACACCCTGTAAGTCCCCCATTTTCCCAACAATCTCTCCCAAATCAGATAGCTCTCTCAGCTCTGACACAGCCGCCTGCAAGTCCCCACTACGTGCTGTGTCTCCCACTGCGGCTATACGTCCTAGAATCTCACCCGTACTCCCTTGTATAGCCTCCACCTCGCGCTGCACCCGGGCTATCTCAGAGGTGAGGTCACTAAGGGACCTGGTGACGGTGTCCTCAAGTGATTCACCGGTGGATGAAGGTGGTATAACCTCCTCAACCTTCTTCAGAACATCAGAAAGGGAATCAGAGAGGCGATCACTGGTTGAGGTTACTGTTGATAGTATGTCCTGGTAGCCGCCCAGCACTTTCAGTATTGCAGCGATGTTGAGAGGGATGGGAGGTTCGGCAGGATCCTCAGGTGGTGGTGGTGTGGAGGATGGATTCCGTGGCTGACTGACACCCAGTCCGTCAATTGAAGAGTTTTCAACCACGTCACCCGCTTGGAATCCTGTAGAGAAAGAGAGGGTAGAAGTGGAGAGAAAAAGAGAGGGGAGAAAGAGAGAGATAGATCGAGAGAGAGATAGATCGAGAGAGAGAGAGAGAGAGAAAGAGAGAGAGAGAGAGAGAGAGAGAGAGAGGTAGAGAGAGAAATTTGAGATATTTGTTTACACAGCATGCAGCATACTCTACATCACCCAAACATCTACCTCGAACTGCCTCAGCTATGTCTCCACCTTGTGATCCTAACTGCTCCAACAGAGATGTCGTATCCTTCACGACCTGCTTGAGTCCCTCACCCAGATCAGGAAGCTGACCATCCTTAATCTCTTCCAATCTCCCTCTCAGCTCCATTATGGGCATGGGAATGTTGTCAACAAACTGCCGACCTGTCAGGAGAAGGGGAGTCAAAGAGAGAGAAAGGGGAGTGTGTTACTGATTACAGCTGGGGTATGTAAGAGTTGTTCTGACTAATTCCTCCTCCAGCCCTACTAATTATTGGGAATGATACCCTCTTATAATATGCTCAATGCTTACAAAATGATTTATAATGCAGTATTTTGTAACAAACATACATTTATAACTACCAACAGTTGTACATATTATTTCGTTGTAACAAACATACCCAGTTCTTCAGGTGAAGGTTTTGTTCTCAGAGCCCTCTCCACACCCTCCCTAATGGAAGACTGCACCCAGGCATCACCAGCACTTCTCTCTCGTTGGGAGTTGAACGCTTTAGCTACCTTCCGTGCACCTCGGAGCACCCCCGCGAGATCGCTTAACCGTGACATCACTGCATAACTGGTGACGAGGGGGAGGGGATTAGAGATAGGGAGAGAGAGGGGAGAGAGAGATAATCTGTGTAAGATAAGCATGCAAACAAAACACGTGACTTATTTGGAAAGTGGATAAAAGAGCTACTTTACAGAAACAGGATATAGAAATGTAAAAATCTTACAAAATATATAAATCTTCAAGTTATAAATCTAGTACTATGACTCTATCAAATTGTTTTAACTCTGTAAACATATAAAACAGTTTTTAGTTCTACAAAAAATAATTTTTCCCCATGCTGTATGTATATTGGTCTGATGGCATGCACAGTGTGTCCTCAAGTATACAACAGTCAATATCGTATCATGACGTATAATAATGTAGTGTAGGTCTTCTAGACTAGCGGTTCTCCTCCCTCTCCAAGCCGGGCATAAGCGTACTGTCGACTTTGTCGAACAAGCTGCAAAAGATACACAGTTGTTATTTGTTGGCTAGGAAATAGAAAGTCGACTAAAACATTGGCAAAAAGCCAACACAATACAATCTTGAAGTTAATGAAAAAAGAACATACCCTTCGACGATTGTTGTACAGAACGTATCCGACAAGCCCCACAAATGCCACACAAAGGAAGATTGTTAGCATTCTAAAGCTGGATGTTGGTGGCAGGTTCATCGCATCACCCCTGAAAGGAGCAAAATGTTGCATGTTTCGGGAGTGGGTTACATACTAGAACTGTTTTTTGCCTCGCCCAACCCCCTTTGTGCCCTCTCTATCAACACCCTTTGCACCTATTCGTATGATACGTGTAAGGGTATTGGTGGTGATGGCATCGACGGGGGGACTGGGGAGTGTACCGCATAATCATTTCTCGCCCCCCTTGTATAACTACAACTGATGTTCGAAGCTGTGTGTAATGTGAATGTGTGTGTGTAACTTACTCTTCAACGTATTTGTACTCAGCATCAAAGAACTCAGCCATGTCTTTGTTAGGGTCTGCTCCAGGGATATCAACTTCATTTTCCTGAAAATATGGAGTACACAATCTCAATTATTAAAAATCAACTGACAATTGTTTTAAGTCTTTATGGATGTTTATGAATGTTAAATTGTTTAATATCATGGTAAAAATCAAAATTCCAACTCCTTATTTCTGACAGCATTATACCTGATTGTAGTTGTATTCGCCTCCAAAATACGCTTCATCCGATCTTGGCGTAACGGTCCCAGATTTAAAGTGTGTTGGTTTCCATGGCGCCTCAGATGTAACAACTCCTTTAGGGGTGGTAGGTTCCTCCTTGGGTAGTGTTTCCTGTTGCTTGGGAGGATCTGTGTCCTCTTTAGGAGAGGATTCTGTAGTTTTTGGTTGAGCTGGCTCAGTTTCATTTTGGACGGGAGCCTCGGTTCGTTCAGGAGTGACGTTCTGTTTTGATTCTGCTGGTAGTTCTGTTTCGTTTTCCAGTGTATCGATATACTTCTCAAGTTCATCCTGGTTTTCTGACTGCTCTTCTACGTCGACGTCATCTTCTAGATTCTCCTGTTGTTCAACCCCCTCTTCTTCATGAACTTCTTCTTTTACTTCAGCCTCCACTTCTTTTAATTCAGCCTCCTCTTCTTTTACTTCAGCCTCCTCTTCTTTTACTTCAGCCTCCTCTTCTTTTACTTCAACTTCCTCTTCTTTTACTTCAACATCATCTTCCTCTCCTTCATCCTTATCCTCCTCTACTTTGCTCACAACTTCCTCTTCTTCGTCCTTATCCTCCACATCTCCCTCCGTGACAGCCGTCTCTTTGGTTTGGATATCATCATCAGCAGCAACTTGGGGATCGTCTCCATTCAAAACTGGTACTTCGTCTCCGGTGTTGTTTTGGGGAGCCTCACTGACCTCGTGAGGGATGGTGTAAGACGTGGGCGTTGGAGAATTTGACTTATTTTCTTCGTGAGCTGCAGTTGTTGGGGGATGGGGGTCTTCTGTAGGTTCTGAAGATGGCCCCGTGTGATTCATAGGAAAGCCATCGTGTTCTTTGATATTGTGTTTTTCTTTTAGACTATCCAAGAAATCTGCGTTGAATCCACTATTTCCTTTAGGTGCACCGAACTGAACTGCCGGTGTTACCAAGAGTAGGGAGAGGCATAGTGCTGTAAGCATAGCCTAGTCACTAAGGGAAGGAATGTTTTACAAGACTTCTAGTAACCCCAAAAATCAGTCTGAAATGAAACAAATAATTAATCACACCGTAAAAGCCCTCTATTTTCCTCTTCCCAAGACATGTTTATTACAGTCGGACACCGATTCACCGGGATGCTCCGGGGGAAGTTTATTGATTATTCTCCCGGTAAATTGGGGTCCGACTGTATCTTTAAATTCACAGGTACTGCTACTGGCGCAATTTTCAATAGTAAACCCCTGGTAGCTAAAGCCTAGAGGATCCTTACAGACGTCAGACGCTCTGAAGTACGAGGACAGTTAAATAAAACGAAAAATTAAGCAGACTTTCCAAAATTTCTAAAAATCTAAACCAAAAAGACAAAAAAAAGAAAAAGACAAAACCAAAAATGCAATGAGCATACTCGGAAATGTTCAGGTCGAGCACATGAAGGTCGAGCACAAGGTCGAGCACAAGGTCCGGTCAATGTCAGCACTTTTTTTCGCGCTGCGGCTCAACGGCGGTTCAACGACGCGCAGTGGTCACGTGACTGGTCAGACCTTGTGCTCGACCTCGTGCTCGACCTTTCATACGACGTGCGCGCCGTGAAATCTCGCGCGAAATTCCCACAGAGTTGAGCTCCGCGTCAGCCGTTTCTCCCATCAAGTCACAGACAAACAGACAAACATTCGCGCCCTGGCAGACGGCAGCTTGCTGATGAACAAAAACATGACATGCCATTACCAAACAATGTTTGAAACTTTGAACCAGTAGCATCTTCCTTTTTTCGCCAGTGTAGGGAGTCAAATTATAAACATCTTTTAGTTTTATAAATAAGGTAACAAAATTAAAAATATGATAATGAATAGCATGGTAATCAGGCAATTGATAATTATAAATATAACACACAGATCCGCATTTTTCACATAAATTATGGGAACTATCAGTATCAGTTTCTCAGCTATTGAGAGAAAATTGTTGATTAGCCACATAATTAACGAGGAAGCTGTGTTTTCTCCTTCCGGCCGGATCTGGACCACTGACCAGCTTTATGAAATGAGTACTAGAGTATTCGACGGGTTTTAATTTTGATATCATATTGTAGAACGTAGCGTTGTTCTACAATAAACCCTATTCAGTTCGTATCCCGACCAAAAGGAGAAAACACAACTTTCACAGTTACTTTACACCCATGAAATCTACATCCTCTCACCTCGACAGCTCATCACAGCCACAATCACAGCCCGTATGTCTTATGACTCTTCTTATAAGCTTCGAGTATTTTAGAATATAGAGTCCATGGCCTTTTTATGGTCTTTGTAGAGTCAAATCTTTATTAATACCAGATCCAATGTCATCGTAAGTCAGAGCAGCCACGTCATTACGCCAATAATTGATAAGCCGGCTTCATTAGACACTAGCGATCCCCTTGCACTGTACTGCACTTGCACTTATAGTCCTCTATTTATATATTTTGTAGTCCTCCACATATAGTTTTGCACTAGCAGCTCCTTCAGTTACTGAAATGGAAAAAACAATTTACAATTTAAGTTTACAATAACAGTAACACAGTTATAGTGGATAGTCCTAACACAAAACTATGGTACAACCACACCCGTACACTTGCTCCCTTTTCAAAGAAATATCCCCAATAACAAATGAAAATTTCATTTGTTATAGGGGATATTGATATTTTTATTTATAAACCCGAATAAGCTAGATAACTCGGACAGTAACAACATTACTATCTTTTCAGTGACAATTAATGTATTGACACAGTTATAAACACACACACATACACACGTCACAGTTCTAGTTATGCATGTCACAGCTATGAATGAAGGAAGCCGGTCAGTGCACTGCAGTGGGGAATACTGACGTACGCATTGAAGTGAGAGTGGACAGAAGCAGAATTGGAGAAGCTTGATTGAGGTAGTAGAGCATATAACTTTCCGAGTATTTTCCATTTTTCCCGCTCTCAAAAGATACAATGATACATTCCTCGCTGTGAAATTGCTCTCTATTATACACACGGCGGGGCAGGTTCACTGTTCGGGCATACACGCCCAGTGTCCACAGAACATAGCGAGATAGAGTTCCAGCCCCCTGGTAACAAATATAATAGAGCGAGGAATGTATCTTTTCAGAGCGGGAAAAGTGAAAATACTCGGAGAGTTCTGCTCTACTACATAAATCAAGCTTGTCCAATTCTTTTTCTGTCTACTCTGACTTTAACGAGACTTACCAATTTCTATCGCACAGGGTTAATAATATCGTGTACTGGTCCTGGGCTTTTTGTCAGCTTTGTGCTTGTTATGAGGCGATCCTATATATTATCTGGTCATATTCCAAACAAATAGATATCACTGTCTCGACCCTGCATGAGGAGAGAATATATCAGTAGTCAGTACAAAGGATGGGAGCAAGTTTAGGGACATCCAACATCTATTTAGTTTTTTATCGGTTGTTGGGACGTGGAAAGGTAGGGCCTAATGAAGAGATTAGATATCAGTACGGAGGTTGGGAGCAGGTTTTAGGAAATCTTACATTTATCTACTGTCATCATCTTTTTAGATATACCTTACTCTCGATTTTTAAGAAACGCTTTAGTAAGAAACTTTTTTATAAGAAACTTTTCAAATGTAAATCACACAATTCAGAGACACCACAACAAAATAGAACACCCCCAACTTGTTTAGTTTCTTGCTTACACTTGAAGTTTCATAGAAAAAAGTTTCTTATTGAAAAGTTTCTTGAAATATGAGAGCTTAATTAACGAGAGTAAGGTTTTCTCCGCTGATGTGGGGTACTGGGTAGGGCCTAAATTAGATCGCCTAATTTAGAGATTACAAATCAATTCATGGTGACCCACACATGCTCACCCTTCACACAGACACCCCACACAAACATCCACTACTACCACACCCCTCCCCCCTCCGCATCCCCCTCCCTTCCCAAACCCAGAATCTCCATCTCTCCATCTCTCCATCTCTCCATCTCTCCATCTCTCCATCTCTCCATCTCTCCATCTCTCCATCTCTCCATCTCTCCATCTCTCCATCTCTCCATCTCTCCATCTCTCCATCTCTCCATCTCTCCATCTCTCCATCTCTCCATCTCTCCATCTCTCCATCTCTCCATCTCTCCATCTCTCCATCTCTCCATCTCTCCATCTCTCCATCTCTCCATCTCTCCATCTCTCCATCTCTCCATCTCTCCATCTCTCCATCTCTCCATCTCTCCATCTCTCCATCTCTCCATCTCTCCATCTCTCCATCTCTCCATCTCTCCATCTCTCCATCTCTCCATCTCTCCATCTCTCCATCTCTCCATCTCTCCATCTCTCCATCTCTCCATCTCTCCATCTCTCCATCTCTCCATCTCTCCATCTCTCCATCTCTCCATCCCTTAATCTCTCAATCTCTCTATCTCTCTATCTCTCTATCTCTCTATCTCTCTATCTCTCTATCTCTCTATCTCTCTATCTCTCTATCTCTCTATCTCTTCATATCCATCTCTCCATCTCCATGCAAAACGCACATTCATGACTAGAGATAGATAAACGTAATTGAAGCGAAGAAAAGAAATGGTAGTTGGGTGGCGCCCTTGTTGGGACAGCTCTGCTTCCCAGCTGTTCGACACAGGGAGGACTCATGAAGAAAAGAAAGCCAATTAGACATAAATGGGTGATTCAAAGATGACGTCCACTGTCCAGGAGTAGGGGAGGGGCCAGGGGGAGGTAGCCGGCGGACCTTACCTGGAGTTATGAGTAAAGTCAAAGATATCATTTTAGTGAATATCCTCAAGCTCCTCCATCATGATAGTAAACACCTCCAACTGCTTCTGGGATTGTAGTTTTACTAATTTATCCTGTTTTTTCATTTTTACAAACATCCTAAATGGAAAGGGTGGCTTTCACATCGGTAAGCGGTAAATGTTAGGCCCGAACTTGGTATAGGGCGTTCTGGTACATTTAATATGGTAAACCTCAACCCAACCCAATCGACAACCGGCCTAACAGAGGTCAGGGACATACAAAAGATAGAGAGGGAGAGAGAGAGAGAGAGAGAGAGAGAGAGAGAGAGAGAGAGAGAGAGAGAGAGAGAGAGAGAGAGAGAGAGAGAGAGAGAGAGTGACAGAAGAGACAGAGAGAGGTCATTGGTCAAGCACGAGATCAAGCACGAGGTCGAGCACGAGGTCAAGCACGAGGTCTAGCACAAGGTCGGCACAAGGTCTGAACACGGTCTGAGATGAAACAAACAGATTCAAGACTTTATAATTTATTTTTCAAATTCGCGCGGCTCATCAATGTGACTTACCTGATTTTGATTTGCGCGTGACTGTGCACTACCTGTGTTCTCGACCTGTGCACTACCTGAACATTTCCGAGTATGCTCATGTCATGTCAAGTAAAGAAAGTCATCAACAATTTAATGTAACGCGCGAATGTTTGCTTTCAAAGCGATGCGTTTTGAGCCGCGCACAATATCACGCAAGATCAGATCAGATAAGACGAGTTTGAAATTTTTGGAAACTTTTTGAAAAGTTTTCCAACTTTTTTTCCAACTCTTTTTAGATTTTTAGCTTGAACTTCGGACCTTCTCGGACGCACAGGGACACGCTGGGCCTGGAACCTGTGAAGATGACATCTCCTTCAGGCTGGGTCGAGGAGGAGTGAGGACAAAGGAAAAATACGGTGATTTATTGGTCAGAACAGTTTCGATGTAAAAACGTAAGCCTCAATAAATAGTTTCACGTTGTAGTAAGTAGTTGATGACAGTTTGAAATTCAGACTCATCTACAACGTAAATCTATCTATTGAGGCTGATGAAGATGTTGTTTCATCGAAACTATTCTGACTAATAAATCACCGTACTTTTCCTTTGTCTATCTCGACCCTGCCTGAAGGAAATATCATCTCTACAGATTATTATTTTGATCTTTTAACTCTTTTTTACAGTACTCAGTAGCATTACCATGCCCGTGCTGGAAGACCCCCAATTCAAGGGAGTAGGCATCAAGGCCGGAATTTCAATTTGGCGTGTTGAGGTAAGGTTTGAATTTTGAATCTAAACAAGCCTTTGATCTGGGTAATATATTCACTATTTATTTTAATTTTATTTTTATTTAACTAATAATCGAACTTTTGTACTGTAAAATAAAGTGAGTTTTAAATGTGTGTTCTTGAGAGGTGGTCATGTTTTTGTTGATAGCCTTAATTATTTTTCAAGTTTCAAGTTCAAGTTTGAGTGGGATATCAAATGCATAATTTACGTTTTCATTTACATTACCTTTGATCTAACTTGTATTTCCTGCAGAAGTTGCAACTCGCGCCTGCCCCTGAGGAGACCAAGACCGGTGTATTCTACAAGGGAGACTCGTATCTTATTCTAAAGGTAAAAACCACTAACAAATTGTAGGGCTGTTTTTAACCCATATTCTTGATTTTAACCGAATACACCTACTTCAGACTGTCAAGACCCCGTCAGCAAAGAACGACATCCATTTCTGGCTCGGGTCCCAAACATCAAATGTAAGTACAACCTTATGCAATAATTTTACAAACTTGAGACTACAGAGCATCAATGATAAGCCCTTGACGATTTACCAACTGTAATTTGTATTATGACAACCTATCTTTTTACCCTCCCCCCAGGATGAGGCTGGCATTGCTGCCATTAAAGCAGTCGAGCTAGATGACTACCTCGGTGGAGCTCCCGTTCAGCACAGAGAGGTCCAGGGGAATGAGTCTGCCCTCTTCAGGTCCTACTTCAAGAGCCTTCGGTAAGTTAGATTAGGAACTGTTGAATATTTGGTCTATCTTATCAAACTTGATGGCCGTTACTCTTTAGATGTTATTTAACATCCTTCACCTAAAACAATACATGTACCCCAAAGTTGACTAACCAACCTCCATCCTAGGTATAAGGACGGTGGTGTCGGGTCAGGATTTAAGAAGGTCGAGCACGTCCACAAGAACAGGCTCTACCAGGTGAAGGGCCGAAGGAGGGTGAGAGTCAGTGAGGTGCCCTGTACTATTGATAGCGTGAACAGTGGCGATGTGTTCATTCTCGATACCCATAACATCATCTTTCTCTTTTACGGGAGTGATAGCAACAAGATTGAACGGCAAAAGGTAAGTCTCAATTTATATGATCAATGTGGAATTTATTCAGTGCCCATGTGTTTGAGTTGGAATCAGTTTTGAAACGGGATAGAAATAGGAAAACTTGTCGGTGCATTACCATTTCAAAGATTCCTAACACCCCTCTCTTCTCCAGGGTATTGAAGTTGGCAACCAGATCCGAGATGTTGAGCACCAGGGCACATCACAAGTCTTTATTTTGGGTAAGATATAGAGAGAGGGAGAGGGAGATATAGACTAGAGGGAGAGGGAGGGATATAGAGCAAAAGAGATGGTAATTGCTTTGCCCAAATGTTTTGTGAATTAGGGACAGACAAGATTTTCTTCGCTTCTTCACCTATACACTAGACACTAACGACCCCCTACATTCTCCGGAATTCTCACACTCTGCTTTTGACTCCTCACTATCTCATGAATATACGCAAACTTAGCCCCGTACAATAATCTAGTGTTGTTTAAAAAGAGAGAAAGAGAGATCCAGAGCGAGAGCTATATAGCTTATCTCTGGTTTAGGTATCTTTTCAAGCGACCATAGTCAACCGTCACATGTTATTGAGTACCCCTTACTCAACCCCTTACTCAACCGTCACATGTTCTATAACTTCACTCTTCAGACCAAAGTGATAAAGCTGCACTGAGGGCAGAGGGAAGGAAGTTTTTCACTGTTCTGGGTGCTAACCCTGAGTATATCAACCATATCAAGTCGAGTGAGGCTGGTGGTGCTGATGAGTTAGTTGCTCAGAGCTCCTTCGTTACTCTCATCAAGTAAGTTTACCAAGTTGTACCTAACTAGATTATTGGTAACGAAGTAACCCCTCCGTTGCCAGGGCGTGAAGGTTAAGAGGGGTTATTTCGTAACCAAACTAGATTATAGGATCTGGTCAGTCAGTTAGGGTAGGCGGTAAATGTTAACCAGATCTGTGAGAATTTTGCACGTTTTTGCCCATAACTCAGCCATTTCTTGACCAATTTGCAAAATCTTTGGCTCATTGGAAAGAGGACATCGAGATCTTTCAAATGAGCTCAAGAAAATGAAAATTGGCGCAAATTGCGCGGCGTGGTGGCGAAAACGCGCATTTTGCGCCATGACGCCGCGCATTTTGTGCCGATTTTAGTTTTATTGGGCTCATTTGAAAGAGCTCAATGTCCTCTTTCCAACGCGCCCAAGATTTTGCAAATTGGTCAAGAAATGACTGAGTTATGGACAAAAACATGGTTTTGCACGTACGTTTTCTCTCAGATCTGGTTAACATTTACCGCCTACCGTCAGTTAGGAGCTAGAAAATGTCGTCTTTCTAACTACTTGCTATTATTCCATGTTCATTATTCTCTACCCCGGACCCCCATATTCCATAATTACAGGATCTCAGATGAAAGTGGGCGGATCAAGATGGAACTGGCAGGAAGGTCTCCCCTAACCCAGGACCAGCTCAACCCCAACGACTCATTCCTTCTGGACCACGGTGGTAACAAAATCTTCATCTGGCATGGAAAGTTCGCCAGCCGAGAGGAGAAGAAATCCAGCATGGTCTATGCATCGGTAATTATTAAAACTTAATTCCGTTTAGTTCCAATGAATTGTTGGACACGTGGTGGTCCAGACTGGTCCACTCTATTTTAGGGGTATCTATAACGAGTTTCAGCACGTGCGGGTGGCCTTTATTTAGCACCTCTCTCCCTCCTTCTGTAGTTAATTTCCATAAACTAGATATATCGCACTGCACAGACCTTGGATACAGCTCAGTAGCACCCTTGTACATAGAACCCGGAGCCGACAAGCCACACCTAGCTCTAGCTCTCTTTTAATCTCTCTAATCCCTTTCACCCTGAATTTTCGCTGACGTGTGTGTGCATCGTTTCAAAGACTGCACAATTTTCCAAGCGAGACCTGTGTGTAGGGATGTTATCCCGTTATCCAGTTATCACCAATGGGCGTCTGTATGTGCAGCATCTCTTGGGGATAGAAAGAAAAGGAGAGCTCTGGGTGTGTAAGAGATCCATCTTGGAGAGCGTGAAAGATGGGGAGAGACATACAAATAAGAGTGGGAGATGGGGAGAGAGCGATGGATAGGCAAAGATAGAGCTTCGGAGACCAGAAAAGGAGAGCTGGATAGAGTAATGGGGGAGAGAGAGGATAGAGTGAGAGAGAGGATAGAGTGAGAGAGAGGATAGAGTGTGTGAGAGAGAGGGAGAGAGAAGAAGCATGTGCCCTGAGGAAGAATGAACGCAAATGGTAGACGGCTGTCCAGCAATAGAACGCGAATGGTGCTCCTCTCTCTCTCTCTTTGTCTTTAACTCTCTCTCTCTCCCTCTTTTATTCTCTCTCTCCCTCTCTAACTCTGCTAAGACTGTGAATGTAGGTGTGCAGCTATCATGGACTAAGTAGACACGAGAGAGATAGAAAGAGAGAGAAGGGGGATAGAGAGATAGAGAGCCTCTAAGCGCCATTGACCATTGGTTTGCTAACCATCCAGCAGAAAGAATAGAACAAGAACAATGACAAAATCGTTGGGGTTTTCCAAATGGCACTGGGAAATTCAGGCCGTTTATTGAGATATATCTAGGGGCCTTCTTTTCTGCAGAACATTGTCTCACTTCGTTCTTTCTAGCGGCACCTAGCTGAGCACAATGACGAAAAATACACCGACCTGATCTTAGAGAAGATAGAATAGAAGTCAATGTACATGGAAATTGCAAATACGTTATGCCAAACAACTCATATAATTCACTCCATGACTCAACTTTCTCCAACAACCATTCCCAAACTAACCAGATTGCCACTAAAACCCGGCTCCTACAGGAGTACATGATTGATAAGGGATACCCTGCCAACACAAGTGTAACTGCCTGCTGCCAGTACGCTGAACCAGTCGAGTTCAGACAGTGTTTCACTGCACCCTGGAAGGAGAAGGCAAGCAGAACCACCCATGATCCTACCCCCGGAGTGAAAAGGTAAACTTTGTTTTGTACAAACTCTCTCGAAACAATAATTGTAGAATTAATACTTTGGTTACCGCCGGTTGTGTGACTGTTTACAGTCCCAGATGAGCAACCCAAACCAAACAAAACCAAATAAAACCCACCTTGGTAATATTTATACTAATAGCGTTGCTACCTCTCTAGGCGAGCTCCCACAGTTGTCAATGTGAACACTCTCCACAAGAGAAATGAAAGGAGCGAGGCTAAGAGAATGTTTGATGATGGTACTGGACAGAAACAGGTATAGGTCCTGATCATGTTAAAATATCTTGATTGGTACCAGTTGTTCATACTTTAGTTGACAACTGATCACCCGATACGAACAGTTTTTTGGGTTTTAAAGTTAATGGTCACGCCAGACCGAGGCTGAACAAGGAACCAAATGGTTTGATTCCAATTTCTTGTAGGTGTGGAGAATTGAGAAGATGAAGCCCGTTGCCGTTCCTGCTACCAAGTTTGGACAGTTCTACTCGGGTGATTGTTATGTCATCTTCTACAGCTACAAGGAGAACGCAGGACGGGGCAAGGAAGTCCAAATCATCTACTTCTGGATTGTAAGTTTACTTCTCTCTCTTCCCCAATTGAACATCTCCCAAACCTCCTGCTATACTACTAAATAACAACTGAATTGAGTGATGAGAAATGTGTTTTTACTTTTCCACCCATCTAAACCCTGTTTTTTACACCCCAAAACTTGCATTGTTCGAACCTCTCTCTCCGCGTCCCGGAGGGTTAGAACAACCCCAACACCTGACCACAAACACTCCACACACAGGGAGCCCACAGTACTCCCGATGAGAGAGGTGCAGCAGCTGCCTTTGCAGTGGAACTAGACGACAAACACGGTGGTAGACCCATCCAGATGAGGATTGTCCAGGGGAAGGAGCCCCTTCATTTCATGTTGATCTTCAAGGGAACACTTATCATCAGGGAAGGTGGAATCAAGTCTTCCTTTACACGTGTTGCTAAGGTAATATTACTGTTGCTAAGGTAATTGTTGTTGCTGTTCGTGATCTAGAATGACGAATATTTTTAACCACTATCATAAACTGCAAAACCACGTGAACTCACATGTTTCAACTTCTCTCCAATCCCAAAACTCACACTTCTCCAATCTCCCCAATCCCCTGCATCATTGCAGGAGAATGATAAACATGCAGTTGTTGGTAATGGTGCAGAGCAATCCCCTGCATCACTACATCCCACTCACACGTCTCTAATTCACAGGAGAATGATAAACATGCAGTTGTTGGTAATGGTGCAGAGCCCATGGAGGAGGATGGAGACACAATGGATCAAGAGGGGAACACCTGTAAACTATTCCACGTTAAGGGTACCAGCCCTGACTGCTGCAAGGGCATCGAGGTACTACTAGCTGCAGATATGTGCTTACTGCTGTTGGTTGTCAATTGCTATCTTGACTTGTTGTCCCCTTACTCAACAATAAACTACTATTTTCGCTATCTACTTCAGATGTTTGTATTTGCTGTTGCTGCTATTCTGGTTTTTACTGCTGAGTGCTGTTCACGTTACCGTTATTCATGGTGAGTTGTTGAACATTGAAAATGCGTTACTTATTTGTCACCCTTTTAAAAACACCCTCTCTCTTGCTCACAGGTACCTGCCAAAGCGTGTAACCTGAACAGCAATGACGTATTCGTCCTATCCTATGACATCACAACCTATGTATGGTACGGGAAGGGCTGCACCAGTCTTGAGATGAAGGTGGGAGACTACATCGCCACATCTATTGTCAACAAATCTGCACCCATGATTGGGGTCCACGAGGGAAATGAACCGACCCAATTCTGGAGTCTGCTGGGAGGACGAGATCACTACGCTTCCTCTGATATCCTGGCTGTAGCAGATAGCCCCACCCCTGCTAGGTTGTTCCATGTTAGTAACAGTAAGGGATATATCACTATGGAGGAAATTGTGGACTTTAGCCAACAGGTTGGTTACTCATTATTATAGTCGTGCGTGCGATCAGAAGGTAACAGGTGGGTACTACCTTGAGTCGCCTGACACTGTGTCTGCGCTACCAAGCCAGCAGGTATAGTGATTTTAGAATTGAGATATGACGAACATCTTTCATACTCAAAGCTGACAAATGATAATGTATTTCGAATCTTTCTGAATGATGAAAATTTGAACCTGCAACTCAGATGATCATGAAATGTGACTGATTCAGAATGGTTGAGAATACATTGTCATTTCTCAGATGATCTGAGTGATCTTGAACTCAATCAGTCAAGTTTCTCTCTCCCATTTCTCTCTCCCTCTCCGTGACCTGATCTACCTCCTGACTCCACAATGTATTCTCTCCTCACTCTCCCACCTCCCCGGCCACTGCATGACTTAATCTCTCATTCTCTCTCTTCCCCAGGATCTCTCTCTCTCTCTCTAGCTCTCACTCCACGACCTAATCTCTCCCTTCTCTCCCTCCCCTCTCCACGATATAATCTCTCCCTTCTCCCCCCAGGATCTCACTCCGTAGGACCTAACTTCTCCCTCTCTCCCCAAGATCTCACTCCACTCTTTAACCTCTCTCCCTCTCTCTCCCCTGCAGGATCTCATCTCGGAGGATATCATGGTGCTAGACTGCTACGATGAGATGTTCGTCTGGGTAGGTGCTGCATCCAACGCAGAGGAGAGAAACACGGGCCTAAAGTTAGCTGACCAATACCTTTCCTCTGATCCGAGTGGCAGGGACCCTGATTCAGTGACCATGTTTCAACTAAGGGAGGGATGTGAACCACCCAATTTCAGGGCCCACTTTGCAGGGTGGGACTTCAGGCTCTCCAAAGCCAAGAACGGTAAGAGAGGGGAGAGAGAGACGAGAGTTAGATCTGATATAGGGGTACCGTGTATAACAGTGTAGGGTCGGTGTCTTTCTCCCATATTTGATGTTGTTGCGGATACTGTATAATTATTCATGTGCTTGAAATTTGCATAGATACAACATAACACGCAAGGCCGCATATAATGCATTTCATCTTGACGCTAAACCTGGTGACACTAGTGACAGACCCTGTATAGTGTATACACCTGACCAATCCTAATCGTGACTTGACTAACGACTCTGAATTCTCTAAATTCAACTGCAACCCCCTTGCTCAACCCTCTCTGACCCCCGCCCACACCTCCACATCTAACAACATTCCACACACAGTTGCCCCACGAAGTGGTCTGCAGCCATCAAGTGGAGACAGTAACGGGGCGGGTATTAGAGATGGTAGGGAGGTTCTGGAAGAGCTGAACAGAGAGCACTACCCTTATGAGGACCTGAAGGATGGGAAGTGTCCTAGTGGTGTTAACCCCTGCAACAAAGAGGTGTGAGCCCAACTTTTTCTTGTTTTGTTCAAACCCATTTGAGAGGGAGAAAGGTATACCTAAACCCCCACTTTTTCTATTCGACGAATAGTAGTAGAACAGGGTTCTTGCTATAACTTAGAACCTAAATATCGGGCTTGTATTACATAATTTGAAATCCAAATACCCCAAACTGGACAAGTAAAGAGGATCTCTTGCATATATCAAAATCTCTCTCCCCCCCCACTTGTTGAGTAACAACCCCCTCCCCCAGGACTACCTTTGTGATGATGAGTTCGAGGTTGTGTTCGGAATGTCCCGTGAGAAGTTTACCAACCTTGCCAAGTGGAAGAAAGTTAATCTGAAAAAGGAAAAGAAAATGTTCTGAGATGGAATGATATATCTGATATATTGTGACACTGATATGAAAAATGAAATAGTATCACTAGGATGAGAGATAAGAGACTCATGTGTTTGAAAAATTCGCCAGATATTTTACGCTGTTTTTAGTTGTATGCTTTGTTTAGCTGTACTGTGTTTTATTTTGTCTTGAGATTCTTTGTGTGATTATTTTATTGCTAATTTATCATTTTAAAATGTTGAGTTTCTCTTTTGAATTGATGTTAAAATGAGGTCGGCCACCGTCTGTGAAATTTGTGACTTGGGGAAACAAGATAACAAAACAAGATGAAAGGGTCGATTTGGGTTGTATTGATTCAGTGATCCACAATCTGGTGTCCAAACCGAGAATTTGCTCTCTAACCCTCAGACTCACGGAGTGTTTGCCCATCAGCCATGAGAGAGCGGACTTGAAACTGGTGGCCCCAAAATGACGATTCGTATTCTCTGGTGCGCGCATTGACATCTCTCTGAGAAAGTTGCTGTTGCAAGCATTCACACTGACAGGTCCGAGCCGCGCAGAGACCCAACTTCATCAGTCGTTTGGGAGACGCAGTGTGCGCGCGAGACCAACAACTCCTGCTGGCTTTTCACAGATCTGCCAAATTCGCGCCCTCCCGACACAAGATTCTTCCTTCCGAACTGGGGGGGTTTATCCTGTTTGGTGACGTTCTAGAAACCAAGAAAGTAAAGGCATGTTTTTCATCTCGTATACCAAAAAGTCACTTGTAAAACTCATAAATTAGAAAAGGACGGACTCTCTCTCGGTAATATAGTGGAACCCTATATGGGGACACAAAGATGAACACATGTATACACTGTCTCTCTCTCCATCACTCTATTCGAGGGCATTAGCTCCAGAGATAATCTCAATCAGCTCCCTGGTAATGACAGCCTGTCGGGTCCTGTTGTACTGAAGTGTCAGCTTGTCGATCATCTCTCCCGCATTTCGGGTAGCGTTCTCCATCGCATTCATACGGGCACTCTGCTCACTGCACTCCTGCTCTCGGATCGAGTGGTAGACAATGTTCGCCAGAGTGAATTCCTGGGAGAAAAAGAGGGGGTTAGAGAGGGTATTGGAGATTAGGGCGGAAGTTTTGTTGTAGACAATGTTCGCCAGGGTTAGAAAAAAATGTCAAGATGAAGAGAAAGGGGGTTTGGCTGATATTGGCCTAGAATATAAATAGTGATGAAGAGAATGGGATCTCTATCGATAACCCAATAAATCGAATGTTTACGGAGCTGGTGACATCTACAGTAGTATTTAGGTACCTGGTAGCACTTGAGCACTTCACTGTCGACCTCATCGTAGTTGTAGATGGCATCATTTGCCTCGATAGACGCTACACCGGGAATGGGCTTCGTCTGAAAAGGGGGGTCAAGGGTAACTACATCTAATGTTAATTTGACAGAAATGTTCCAACCCAACGCCCCAGTTTATAATAAATAGTAAATACAGGAGCAACGATGTTACAAATCGAAAATAGATAGTATATCGCTCTATAAAGTTCACAAATAAGTACAAACCGTGGTATTATAGGAGACAACATTAACGAAACTGTTGTAGACGATATCAACAGTATCTGCCTCGTGTGATAGGACCTCCTCAGCAACATTAATTGCATCCGTGAAAGATGCTGGTTTCTTTCCGACATTGTTGAAGGTTGCCAGGAAGGTGTCTGCCATGGTCCTCTGTAGAATCATCTTGGCCTAGGGGAGTAGAGAATGGTAAAACAGACCCAAATTGATATATTTAAATTTACAGATTGTATTTGACTTGCTCGACCCTCTCTCACCGCGCCCCAAGGGTCAGAACATAACAAACATAATATTATGTGTGTGCAATTAAATATGTAATGGCAATAATTAATTATAATTACCTTGTCTCCAACAATGATGGTTTTCGTGACGGGTTTCTCAAGGTTTGCTGCCTTGATGGCCTTTCCAAGTCCAGAGTGGACACCACCACACAGACCTCGGTCAGAGGAGATCGCCAGAATAATTTTATCCTCACCAGACTCGAACTCGTTCTTGGTGTAGAGAGATTCGGCACCGGTTCCGTATACTCGGGCAGGCTAGAGAGAGAAGTGTTTACAATAAAAGTTTTAGTATTCAGAGGAGGGAAACCAGGGAAAATAATCGAAGATTCGCGAATAATGGCTAATGGCACGCTAGAACCATAAATAACAAGGCTGATTATATTTATTACCTTGAGGGCCCGCTCAGCTCGAGAGTACTTGGCAGCAGACACCATCTTCATAGAGGAGGTGATCTTTCGAATATTCTTGACACTTTTTAGTCGGGTTTCAATATCCTTGAGAGTTGCCATTCCCCTCGCGGCGTTGGGTGCCAGGGTCACCGTTGATCGGAGCATCGGGAACGCCATGGCTGGTGAGGTAGTAAGAGATTAGTCATTAGGGCTAGGGTGCAATATAGAGATATTGGGGACGGGTAGGGGAGGGGCTAGCTGCTAGCAGCTGTAGTGGGGTTAGAGAGATAGGGGAGATACGTTCGGGCCTCGGGGTTGGGGGACATGGGGTAGTAGTTTGTGATGATTAGATGGGGAAGCAATGGGGCTCGGGAATGTGATAGTTGAAGATTACACCGGGTTTCAGAGTGTAACTAGCACCCTGAACCCCGGTGTAATACTGCTAAACCTGTAATGGGCTAATTGCTGAAAATAGGGAAATGATTGGTTGGGCTGTGGTCAAAAGAAAATGGAATCAACTGTTGTGAAAGAAGTCTTAAAGAAAGATGTAATATATTCTATACTGTAAAAGGATGTATCGTAAAAAGATGCAATCTTAAAAAGATTCTTTTAACATGTTCAAATAAATATGAGTAGATAAAAACTAATCTGTCCGCACAAATACACACACACACTTGGGTGGGTATCTATTTGTTTGCGCTGATGGCTTCCCTCAGTTTCGACTCAGCAGCGCCCTCTACGGTCGCCAGTACCTTTCCACCCTTGTACACTTTGAAGGTAGGCATACAGCTGATTTCAGCATGTGAAGTTGCCTCGTCGTTCTTGTCCACGTCCACCTTGAAGAAAAGCACGTCGCTCATCTCTTCAGCCATCTTCCCGAAGGTGGGGGCAAAATTGATGCAAGGTCCGCACCAAGTAGCCCAGAAATCAACAACGACAAGTTTGCCGGGTTCTGCTCCAAGAACCTTACTCGTGAATGCTTCGTAGGTATCGAGTTGTTCGGGCATGCTGAGGAATTGGGCTAAAACAGGAAGAGAAAGTTGATACAATGCTCAATCATTTGACATGCAGGTGCAATGCAAGATGGGCAATTATTTATTACATCAATTCAACATTGAATAAGCGGTGAAGATCGGACAAGGAATGGGAGATTATTATCACAAAGGCACCTACAGGCTACATATGACAAAGAAATTAGCACGAAAAGAGGAAACCATTACAAACAGAGTCGACAGATAACCAACGAGAGGTACCACAGCGTTTGAACTTTGATGGTCTGAGAAACGTTGAAATTAAAAAATAAAGTGCGTTTCAAACGACTTGACCTGAGATTCCTGGAAATTCAGGATTTCCCCTATCAGGGTATACTCCTTCCTGCAACAGCTCCCGTTCTTTGCTGAACTATCTACATACACAACTAACAGCGGGCATACCCTGGAAGCATCTCCATGGGTTAGAGACCTCGGTGTTATTGTAGATGCTGGAATGACGTGGTCGGAGCACATAGGAAGAACTGTATCCAGGGCTCGGCAGACGTGTGGATGGACACTCAGCGTCTTTAAAAGTCGTGACAGAACAGTCATGCTTACCCTGTACAAATCACTCATACGATCCATACTCGACTATTGCAGCCCACTATGGGCGCCAGTAGCTATTGGCCAGATACAGCTGGTTGAGTCGGTACAACGAACATTTACCTCCCGTATTTCAAATATGGGAGAACTGAACTACTGGGAGAGACTCAAGGACTTGCATCTCATGTCCATTCAGCGACGCCACGAACGTTATTTCATGATCTATATGTTCAAGCTAAGGATGAGTCTAGTACCAAATGACATTGGGATCATAATTGAAGATACCGGTCGTTGCGGATTCAAGGCTAGGGTACCCGCTCCGCCTGTTTCCAAGTCTGCTAAAATCCAGTCATTGTACGATCGCTCCTTTTCCACTAGAGGTCCTAAGCTATGGAACTGCCTGCCTAAACCGGTCCGAGATCAGACTGAGATGGAGAAATTTAAGTCCGAGCTAGGCGCTTTTCTGGCCCAAATTCCAGACGAGCCACCAACACCTGGGTATGTGCGGGCGAATAACAACTCAGTGTTGGATTGGACCATGGGAGGTCGATGGAAATTCGATAGAACTGTATGGGCATTGTGAGTGACACTAAATCTTGGTGCTTAGGCACTGTGGTGTGGTCAATGGGCACGAGCTTGCTCGCTTGTTTCATTATCTTTATAATGTTACATTAATGCCTACGCTACATTGAAGAGGGTGCGTCCGCGAAACTCCGGCCACCTGAAGAAAGAAGAGACGAGAGTGTTGGACGTAGATTTTGTTAAAATGAATTGCGTTTAAGTTTTTAATCTAATTTTATTAAACTAATAATTGAACTTTTGTACTGTAAAATAAAGTCAGTTTTAAATGTGTGTTCTTGAGAGGTGGTCATGTTTTGTTGATAGCCTTAATTATTTTTCAAGTTTCAAGTTTCAAGTTTCCCCTTTGTAAATACACGCGCAATGCGCCAAATTCCAAGAATTACGGGTCAAGTCGCTTGAAACGGACTTTAGTTATATACCACACTGACACAGTTTTAATTACAGACAACTCGGTTTCCTTCATTTGAAAGGGACTGCAGACTGCAGCAGACTGCCTGCTCCTAGCACGGTCAAAGAGTTGACTGTTGAGCAGATTGAGACTTGAGAGCACCCGCACACGTGTTCCTTTTTCAAGCTCTTAAACCTACACCCTCATTGCTCGAAGTGTTGATCTTGGTAGGGTAACCGTTCACGAATGCTACTGACCCTATTGGAGTCGGGATAAAACAGCACTTCTCACGGCTAACGGTTAGCCGCCAACCACTAAACTAAAAAGATAGGATTCAAGTCAATATCATGAGACATGAACGCAAAAAAGAAATTTTGGCCGCAGTTATAAAAAAGTACTGGAAAACAGAATAAATTATCCACACACCGTCATACTCTCATACTCCCTCTCTCTGCTCACTTGTCTCGAAAGTCTACATCTTCCACACTGACTGGGACAACCCTTCTCTTGGTTCCCCGAAGCGCAACAAGAGTTGATCTTAACAAACTGAATCGTGTCTTTTCTCGTGAAAAAAAAAACTAAAATGGCCGGTTTGAAAAACGAGAAAAGAAATTTTGATTTTGAAAACTTGAAACCAGTCGCGCGCCCGAATCATACATTTTAAAATGCTGAATATTAAACGTAACGCGCAAATTTTATTCATGAACCGCTGCATTACTCGCGCGCTTTACTTTTCAAAGCTTTTTGCTGGTCAAAAACAAAGCTGAAAAACCGTTTTAACCCCGGTTTCCGGGCTTTTTTCGCTGTTTGACAAGGTACACGAAGTGTAATCCATGTAATTTATCCGCTATCACTGCCACTTTTATTCTAAACTAATATTTTTAGCTGATGGATGGCCAGGGCGATTTGAATGACTCTCTAGACCCCGAGGAACCTTTAAAACACGAGGCAACTTCGGAGGAACTTCAACCTGCAACCAGTGCAGCACTCCAGCCTGTGTCGTTAGACGATGAAGAGTTGATAAAAGGAGGACCTCCCGAAATACGGGAGGAAACGTTGCCTTCTGAGATTCCCGAAGTGCCTGTCCAAGACTTGGACACTGAGGATAGTTCACGGCGAACTCCCTCCACACCCAAGGAAAATCCGTTCAACGATATGTTAGTCGCTGAATCAAGCCGATATGAGGAGGAGGCGGAGATACCTAAATCAAGTCCGATTCCCGATAGTTCCCCTGTCGAGCCTGCTGCAGAAGACCTTGCTGCTATTGGCCAACCTCCAGTAGATACTGCAGAAGAAGATGCAGCAGAAGATGCAGGTCCACCATCTGTAGAATCAACACCAGAGGAAACTCAGGTAGACCAAGAACCCGCCGAGGTACCTTCGATAGAAACTGCAGAAGAAGTCGCACCACAGGGTAGTAATACACCAGAAGACTCTTCGGTAAACTCTGCAGAAACATCAGGAGAAGGTTCGCCTACTCTAGAGACGACACCATCGCCAACACAAGATGAAGCAGCTGAGGAAGCAGCCCCTGTCAAACCCTCCCCCATGGTCGTATCAGTGGGGACTATCAAGTTTAACGGCAACAACCATTACGAAGACATCAATATCATGTCCAAGGGGGATGCACCTCCCGCTCAGGAACAGCCCCCTCCCGTTGATGAAAATAAAGAATTTGAGAGTCTTCGAGATATCCGGTTTTCATCAATAAGTATGTATGACAAGCCACATTTCGAGGAAGATATAGAAGTGACTGTGGACGATGCCCAAAAACACGCAGCAGAGAGTTTTGTGTCATATCGTGTTATCACCAAGACAACACGAGAGAGTTTTAACCAGGAGGAATTCCACGTGAGACGGAGATATAATGATTTCCATTGGCTCGGTAATGTCCTAACACAGCAATACCCCTCACATATCATCCCTCCTCTACCCCAAAAGAAAGTGTTCAATAAGTACGATCCGAGCTTCCTGCGTCTCAGACAACTCGCACTGAACAAGTTTCTCCGGAGAATAGCTGAGCACCCCATCCTCAGTACCAGTGAGCATTTCTTTATCTTCCTCTCCGCCCGTCAAATCGAACTGGAGGAGTGCAAGAGGACGACTCAGCTGAAAAAGTTTAACATGCCCCAGATACCAGTATCAGATGTTGAGAATCCCTTCAGTGAGACCTCTGAGTACCTGGAGTCCTTTGGAAAGATCCTTAACTCCCTGTCTACTGAGTCGGGGAGGTTACATAAAGAGCAAACTGAGTTATCTTCCACTCTCATGACCCTTCCGCCGAGTCTGATGCTGTGGGCAAACTCTGAGGTAAGGGTTGGCATGGTTGATATTACACAGATCGGCTTTCCACATCGGCTTTTCTTTGCCAAAAACATGTTAGTTTTGTTCCTAAACTCCACTAAATATGTAACACACTCTGAATCACAGGAGGAGATTGAGCCGATGTTGAACAAGTTTGGTGAGGGTATTGGGAAGGTGAACGAGGGGATGGAGGAGATGGTAGACCTAAAGGAGGAGATGTTCAATGAGAGTATTAAGGAGTATCAGAGATACGTAACGACTGTAAAGAGTGTCTTGAAACATCGGGACAACCTACAGGTAACAATGGGGGACCGAGACTCCTCTTCTCTTCTAAGATGAGTATTGAGTCATACTATTATTAAAGCAAATAGGGAAATGATGGGTGACGTTTTTTTACCAAATATGGCATTTTGCACGTAGGGCGAACGGGTTTGCTAGTATTCTAAATTTGAGACTCTAAAAGAAGGGATAATTATAGCCCAGTAGCTGAGTCAATCATGTTACCCCTCTTGTGTGCTACTTTACAGGGCTGCATTGTAAAACTAAGTACCCCTCCAGGTTGAAAAGAACTTCTACACAGCATCAGTGTTAAACAAACAGAAAGATTTGGAAAAGTTGGAGGCCAGCGAACCAGGGAAATCGTTTGCAACGTTTTTTGGAAAATCTCCTATACAGGTTTGGCTTGATAAAAGACTCTTGTACACACTGTTAAACATGTTAAATGTATGAACAATAACTTCAACTCTAGGCAATAGCTCAATTGTAAATCATTTGTACTTCCAGAAAACTAGTTTCTTGTTGACCCTGTATATTGTTTATTCCAGGTTAAAGAGGAGAAGATGAGTAAGTTACAGCAGGAAATAACTACACTCAGTAATGAAGGAGAGGTGAGTGTGAATTATACACAGGTTTACTGTTCTTGAAAACAGAGTATTTGGACTGAGAGAGATATCAATTGATTTCTCAACAGCTGATCCTCAAGCTACATACACCTCCCTCATTCCCCTGCAGAGAGCTAACAATTACCTCTTTCTCTCCAGAGAGCGGGAGATGCCCTGGTGGTGGCTAGTGCTGCAGTCCGATCTGACATTGAACGATGGAACATTAACAAAGAGAAAGACTGCCGAGCATTATTCTCTAATCTCTCCAGTGCACACATCGACTTCTACAACAAATCTATTGCAGTGTGGCAGGACCTGGTTACATCGATTGATAGGGACTGAAGGGTTTATTGTGTTGTTGGGAGGGTTTATTTTGTTTAGAAACTCTGTAAAAATCGTAGTGGAAGGTTTGTTAGTCACTTCGCAGTTTTGTGTGTCCCTTGATTCAGATGATACACGCCTCACACGGATATAAATTGCAGCGTCCAGTGTATGTGTGTGTATAAATTTTAGAGTTTTCAAAGTTTTAATCCATGTTGTACATGTTGTAACGTGCTTTTATGATGATATGATACTTGATGATTTACCCTTTTTTCTCTTTGTGCTGTATACTTTTTGTTGAATGTTACCAAAGATTCAGATTTCTCTCAATTTGTCTCATAATGGGGGTCTCGTCTCCCTTCCTGAAAAGGTTTCGCCGTTGCTCCCCTCTCTGAACAAAATAAATTGGACATTTTATTCGATTCCTCAGAACTGCCTCAAAGAAAGCAAAGTTCAATTATGTCACCCTCTCTAAACCTCTAACCCCTCTCTTCATGATAGAAATCTACATGGTATTTGTTTGTGTGGAGTGTGGGGCAGATGCTCCCTATCTCTGTGAACAGATATCCCGATCAGTCCTCAAGTTATCACAGTGTGAGAAATGTGAGGGAGTGGTCGATAAGTACATAGAGTGGGACGGGGTGCTGGTGTTGCTAGATATGCTACTGTTGAGAACAAATGTCTACCGTCATGTCCTTTTCAACCGCAGGTAGGGAGTTGTAGTTTGTATTTGAGTTGTCAATTCGGAAGCATAACCTTGTATATTTGGTATTTGTATATTTGGCACTTGTTATGTTCTAACCCGGGGCGCGGGAAGAGAGGGTGAGACAGGGCAACTTGGCAGTGTATAATGGTTATTCGACCCGCACTGTATCACACAATGTCTCAGGAAGATAGGTATTGATAAGACAGTCTACACAAAGTACAGTAATGGAACCCACCCTACAACCCCTCCTACCCTTACCCCCACCGCCTTCTATTTCAAACACAGACTTCTCGTGGTGTTCATGTTTTGTGTCTTTGCTGACACATACACTCTCTGGCTACACAGTAAAAACACTGCGGGGAAGATCAATCTCCAGGTATTCTACTTGGTGGGATGGGTTTAGTGATATACACATCGTGTACCAAAACTGCGTTGGTTTGCATCCATGATCCAATAGCTGACATTCCACTACAAAACCAAATCCAACTTGTATCTAAGTTCTAACACTGTGCATTCCCACAGGTTTTGGAGATGCACTTCATGGTAAAATGTGTGGAAGTTCTCACCCAAACCCTCTCTTTCTACCTGACCATAACGCTCCTTAGCGTTACCCTTCTCCGGATTCGCTCTCTCAACAACATTCTTGTTTCCATGGTGATCTCCTCCTTCGCAAAGTTATTCGCGATACCAAGTGCCATGTGGTCCCAAAACACCAACCTCCTCATCCTGTCCTACGTGCTGGTCCTGGTTAATAATAGTGTGGCATTAAGGGTTCTCAGTGGAAGGATAGGACCCTCAGCGTGTGTTGTTGTTTGTGCGTTTTTGGTTGAGCGTTACACTGCCAATCATTTCGGGAACAATTTCCCCTGGGATTCTGTTGAAGTGTTCCAGCGGACTGTCAGACATTCAATTGAGTTTTTTAGGGGTGGAGTTGAGGTGTATCCTCAACAGTCTATTGAATTGTGAATTGTGATGTGTTTAGTTGATTATTTCTTTTTTCAGTATTTCTTCACAAAATGGTGTCATATTTCACTGTGTTTTGTACCTTTCCTCCCCGTTACCAACTCTCATATTGTGATTTCTCCCAGTAGTAGTAGCCGCCACATGAGTGAGATACCGGTCGTCGAAACATCTCCTGTTCGACTTGACAAGTAAGTGAATTGTGTGTAACTGACAAGTCAGAATGGGGGCTATACTAGCTAATTCTTGCCTTGCTCGACCCTGTTTCCCCGCGCCCCACCTGGGAAACAACTTTGTAAAAGAGGTTTAGAACATAACAAGCTGATTCACAGTTAACCCTCCCTCAGTGGCGGTAAGAAGTATGTGCGGATTAATGTGGGAGGATCTCTCTTCCAAGCAACACTACAAACACTCGTCTCATCCAGACCAACACAAGACTCAATGTTACAGAGAATGTTTAGTGGAACCGTCGATATTCTTGTTGACTCAGAGGGTAGGGTGTTTGTTGTTTGTTTGTTCGTTTGTCTGTTTGTTTGTTTGTTTGTTTGTTTGTTTGTTTGTTTGTTTGTTTGTTTGTTTGTTTGTTTGTTTGTTTCTTTGTTTGTTTGTTTGTTTCTTTGTCTGTTTGCTTGTTTGTTTGTTTGTTTGTTTGTTTGTTTGTTTGTTTGTTTGTTTCTTTGTCTGTTTGCTTGTTTGTTTGTTTGTTTGTTTGTTTCTTTGTTTCTTTGTTTCTTTGATTGTTTGATTGTTTGTTTGTTGATTAGGTATTACTAGACTTGTTCAAACACAACACATTACACTTGTTGTCTAGGTTATGTGTTGATTGACAGGGATGGGAAGCACTTTGGTACGATCCTCAACTACCTACGGGATGGGACAATTAGGCTACCCACCAACAAACAGGAGCTTCATGAACTTTTGGTAAGTCTTTACCATAACGAGAAAGCTAGTGTCTACTGGTTTTCAGGAGATAGTTTCTTAATCCCTCCTGAATTTTAATGAACTGTAATTTCCTAATCCCTCTTCCAAATTCTCACTCCACCCTAAATGTTCTTCCTGCATCTTCTATATTGTTTCTTTTCCAGAAAGAGGCCCAGTTCTATCTACTTGAGGATGTTGTTAGGCAGTGCCAAGCAGTGATAGAGAGAGATAACCTGGATAACACCGATGCCATCCTTCACGACAGTTTTAAATTTACTATCCCCGTTCTAACCCGAGCTACCCACGAAAAGTTCTTCCTTCAGCTGAGCAAGAAGATACCGGTTATCCGTTTTGCCTACAATCGAGGAAACAATAAATACTCATACACCGAGTACGTTTGTCATGATCTGGTTAGGGGTGGGGGTGTGGGTGTGGGGTTTACCATTCTGTCAATTACAGTACTAGCAAAGGAAGTGACAAGTATCCAATCTCGCGCCCTAGTACTACTCACATGACATATTGGACAGTCCACACTAACACCATCACCTCCCCTCAGAAAGTCAGATAACACGCTGTTGTGCAATATTGAACTATTCGATAAGTTATCCTCCCAGCACCATCACCGACTCTGCTTTATCCGGGATCTGAGTGGCCGAAATGAAATCTGCTGCTGGACCTTCTATGGAGATGGCCGCATGCTCAGCGAGGTATGTAGTACTGCTACTAGTAGACGTAACAAAATTGATATTATGAAATCGTGTGGACTCCGAGACAGACAAACTGATACTATCCGAGACGATTTTGCTAAGTTTTACCCAACAATAGATACTGCCTATCTTATCTTGGATACTTAATAATACTACACAGAATATCTATGTTAATGGTTTAAAGCAAGCAAAGCAAAGCAAGGCGACTATGATAAATCCAATATCGATTGTAAGGGTGCTCATATCTGATATCCCTTTCTATGGCGTTTTAGCCACGGTACCTGGTACAGACTTCTCTGCAACATAGCTATAGCCGTAGGTTGGTGGACTAGACGATGTATGCGTTGTTACATACTGCTAACCCCTCTTTCATTACCTGTTGGTTTTGCCCGATAGCTATCCGTTGCTCTGTCGGAAAGGTGAAATAGGATCTTCTTCACCGCATCTTTGCCCCATTTCGTTACACATTTACCTTTACTACTGTCAGTACTGAACCGGAAGTTCAGAACCTCCACCTCATTACACTCTATAGTTAGGGTGGTGGTCGTCTTTCGGAAAGTCCAAATCTTGTTAACTTCCTCGTCTGGTTGTACTGGGAGTTCAGTCTGGCCTTTACAGTTGCCAATTCTGTAAACCATAGGTGAGCTGAACCTCACATAGATCATTCCAACCCCTTGCTCATCTGCAGTGTATACTGGCATCCAGAGCTGGTGCCCACTCCCGATAGTAGAGTCGGTTTTGATTTGAAGAGGGGTGCTCTCCAGATCAAATGGGATGTATTTGTTACGCACAACTGGACTCCACGCTGAAATAATTGTTTTGGTCACATAGCTCTTGATATTAGATATACAGTCGGACCCCGATTTAGGGACACCCTCGGGGGAAAGGCTCTTGTCCACTAAATCGGGGTGTCCACTAAATCGGGGTCAAATAAGGTTAGTTTCCTATATCGGGGGAAAAAATCCTGTCCCTAAATCGGGGTGCCACTAAATCGGGGGCCCCTAAATCGGGGTCCGACTGTATATATGCTGACGATGTTTTCTGATGTTTTCTGTCCATGAAGCAATGGTACCATGAGAAACACTTTTTGGTGTCATGGATACGAGAAATATGGACTCACCATCTGTTGTGATGAACAAAACGAGAAAAATAAAAATCCTCATCTTGACGACACAGCAGTCACTTGATAGTTGGGCTGGGTCGGTAGTTGAAGAGTGCCTACTTGTCACTTGATGGGTTTTATATGATGTATTGATGGCTATTGTGTTTGAAGTTTGAACTAAGCGACAGAAAACACAAACGATCAGAGAAATCCTTTTGTAAAGACTAGATGATGTTCCCTTCAATGGGTGATGGCATTTCACGTGTTACAGACGCTGAGCTATTCTTGGGCAGACACTAGTTCAAACGAAAAAAAAACAATGAAAACGGGTGTGGTGAGAGCTCTTTTGCTTTAGTAATCTTCCCGCTAGCTCTATTGATTATCTGTCTGTGCACTCTAGCTCTCTCTTTAGGTGGGCGGGGAATAGGAAGGTTTATAATGGCGATGCTCTCTTTTCGCATCTCTTATCTCTGAGACATTTATTTGCAATTAGGATACCATTATGATAACCTGCTTCTAAACCTTCCCGTCTTCTCCCACGTTACCCTGCTTCTAAACCCCCCCGTCTTCTCCCAGATATCCTGCTTCTAACCCCCCTTCTCCTCCCAAAAACCCTGCTTCCAAACCCCCCCTTCTACTCCCAGGTTACCATGCTTCTAAACCCCCTCCCTTCTCCTAGATATCCTGCACCTCGATCATGTACGCGACAGAAAGAAAACAGACGAAGATAGAGTTTCCGGAGGCCAAGATCTTGGAGGAAACGCTCAATTGTACCCTCTACCAAACCAGTGAAACACCAGACAGTTCAGTTGAGGGGGGCAGTGCGTACCCCAAACATTATGAGGACAATGCCCCCATGTAGTAGAAAACATGTTCGAGAAATAGGACAGAGATAGTTGTCTGGTGGTACTATCAACTCTGTATCATATAACGCTAAAGAGATAGAGAACAGACTGTACATAAAGAACAGTAAATTACACATCAATTTTCTCTTCAAAACCTCATTTGAAATGCTGTTAAATTTCCATCCTTTAAATTATGCGGTATGCCCCCGGATGTTACCCACATTTTATTTTCTTTAAGATAACTTTCTGAGTAAGTTACTATATTATTGTTATTTTTGTTTTATGTTTTAATTTACAGGGTGTGATATCACTCTGTGCGTATAATAATGATTCCTAATACAGGGTGTCCCATATATTCTGTGGGTCGGTTGGCGAGCTGTCACGCAAAAACGGTGATAGTTGTGTGAAAACAAACTACGGGAGTGTGCTGGATTAATTCCTTCCTAACTGATGGCTTTGTTTTTAAATTAAATTTCAAAAGTTCATTTTTCATGAATGAACATTCCTGTCATTCATTCGTGAATTCTGAAATATTGTTTACCTTGAGTAAAAAACTTTTCTTTGGCTCGAAATTATCTTTCCAATGAGCACCATAAAAATCAAATTGAAGCACCGGATCGCATGGCAGGTGAGAAAATGCAAATGCATGATTTTGGCCATTCCTGCGACTTTCAATCAGCTGTATCACCCCTACTTTCAGTTCAATCCTTTTAAAAGTTTGGGTGAACATTGGTGAAGATAAGATCTTTGCTCACAAGAAAAATCAAGGTCAAAACTCAAAGTTCATTTTTCATTTTTGGTAGTTCATTCCACTCATTCAGGAACAAACATCCCTAAAGTGACGAAAAGGTTTGGGTTTTGTTTGGCCCATGTCCTGAAACGACAGAGAGGTGTAAAAACGTGTTTCCGGGCTAGTTAGTGGGTGTCCATGTGATCATTATGATATCTGACACCTGTGCTGAGCCATAATTAAGAGATTTTCTCAAATTCAAACATGGGATACGAGTATTCTGCGATTGGTATCGTGCACCAATAACAAGAGATCCCATAGCACCTCAAAAATTATGATTAGCTAAATGAAATGAGTTGATTCACGCTTGAAAATGTTCGTTTAGTCCGAATTTACATTGGTTTTAATCTTTTCAATCGTAAATCAACTCATTTTTAGCTAATCATAATTTTTGAGGTGCTATGGGATCTCTTGTTATTGGTGCACGATACCAATCGCAGAATACTCGTATCCCATGTTTGAATTTGAGAAAATCTCTTAATTATGGCTCAGCAAAGGTGTCAGATATCATAATGATCACATGGACACCCACTAACTAGCCCGGAAACACGTTTTTACACCTCTCTGTCGTTTCAGGACATGGGCCAAACAAAACCCAAACCTTTTCGTCACTTTAGGGATGTTTGTTCCTGAATGAGTGGAATGAACTACCAAAAATGAAAAATGAACTTTGAGTTTTGACCTTGATTTTTCTTGTGAGCAAAGATCTTATCTTCACCAATGTTCACCCAAACTTTTAAAAGGATTGAACTGAAAGTAGCGGTGATACAGCTGATTGAAAGTCGCAAGAATGGCCAAAATCATGCATTTGCATTTTCTCACCTGCCATGCGATCCGGTGCTTCAATTTGATTTTTATGGTGCTCATTGGAAAGATAATTTCGAGCCAAAGAAAAGTTTTTTACTCAAGGTAAACAATATTTCAGAATTCACGAATGAATGACAGGAATGTTCATTCATGAAAAATGAACTTTTGAAATTTAATTTAAAAACAAAGCCATCAGTTAGGAAGGAATTAATCCAGCACACTCCCGTAGTTTGTTTTCACACAACTATCACCGTTTTTGCGTGACAGCTCGCCAACCGACCCACAGAATATATGGGACACCCTGTATTAACCCACTTTTGTTCCAAAATTCCTTGTTTTATTTCACAGCCTGATAGCTTCTGCTCATCTATAGTGAGAAGATGTCCCGGGGCTCCAGTCGTGGTATGGATGGTATACAGTTGTCAGCACTGGATAACACAGAGGAAGAGGTGTTCCTTTCTAAGGATGAATATAATCGCGTCATGGTTAGTAGTGATTTCTCTACAGTATCTAGATGATTTCGATTGGTTTCCCGTCAGGGATTCCATGAAACATGTGTTGCGTCCTAAATACAGCTGTATTATTTCGTTGTATTTAGAATTTAGATCATATCTCTCTATTATTATGTCCATCACACGTTTCCTCTCTCCCTCCATTTCTCTATTAATTTGACCCTATCTTTCCCTCCAGCGGCTGCATGCGGTGTGTCCTATCCCGGCAGTTAAACTGGGTCTGGTGAAGTTAGTTTGTACAGAGGACTTGGAGGTAAAGGAAGAAATGGAGGAAGTACCTGACAAGAAATACCTTTCCCCAAGAAAGAACAAGAGGGACAGCATTACGAATAGTAAGTGCTGTATGGGGGCTGTAGGAGAATGCAATTTATTTAATTTCTACATGCTCTAGCTCTTTTTTATTTAATCTCTCACTTTCTCATTCCTTGCTAGGCGGTTCATCGACACCCCTGCCTCTGTGGGATAGCGGCAACATCGTGGAATTAACCCCTGAAATTAGTAAGATCAGCGTCTCCGTATCCGAGCTCAAGGACCGAATCAAGAATATCAGTGCCATAAGAAAGTCACAGTAACAATCAGACCGGACGGATGCAAGGGTTTTTGTTGTTGAACAGATCAGATCATAGTCAAATACATATCAGAAAGAGAGTTTATTATTTGTAGTCACAGATTTTTATAAGCAGAGTGTACAGCACAGTGAAATTGTATATAAGGTGTGTTATTTAATCTCGGTTGATCCGTTTTTGTCGCTAATATTGCACTGTTTACATTTAAGTGTAGCACCATCCTTTCCAAATTCCATCCTTGAGCTGAGTGATGATCCCCTCCGGGGGGGTTCCAACCTATTTGTTGTACGTTTGTACGGAAAAAAACAAGCTCTTCCTCAAACAAAAAAATACAAAAAAATACAAAAAAATACAAAAAAATACAAAAAAGTACAAAAAAATACAAAAAAATAAAACGGGGTATAAATGATTAAACAACGCTTTTCTGATCGTTGAAATTTTAGTTTATGATCATAATTGTGTCATAAATTCCTATTAAACTGTGGTTTGATACAAAATTAGCAACTTTTTCTTATAATTAGAAGATAAAAACATGTCTTAATCATGTTTTAATTGTTCTTTATCAAAACACAAGGAAACATTATATTCAAAATTTTCGAAATCTGAACCAATGATGTTTACTTTTTCGAATTTCGAATGAAAGATAATAAATACACGACAAACGTTCCCAGGTGGTACATTAGCATAAAAGGAACTCGTCGATGAACTTTTACTAGGCACAGATCTCCATAATTTGTTGTACAACTTTTTTGTTCTGTTTGTACGAAAAATCGGAATTTCTAAGAGAGAAAATCTTTCCATATCGAAATTTCTATCCAAGAATTTCTAAGCGTGAAAATTCCCCGAATCGCAATTTGTTAACGAGAAAATTTTCTCGAATCGTATTTTCTAAGCGAGAAATTTCCCCGAATCGCAATTTGTTACCGAGAAAATTTTCTCGAATCAAATTTTCTAAGCAAGAAATTTCTATGAATCGCAATTTCTTTCCGAGAAAATTTTCTCGAATCGTATTTTCTAAGTGAGAAATTTCCCCGAATCGCAATTTCTTACCGAGAAAATTTTCTCGAATCGTATTTTCTAAGCGAGAAATTTCTCTGAATCGCAATTTCTTACCGAGAAAATTTTCTCGAATCGTGTTTTCTAAGCGAGAAATTTCCCCGAATCGCAATTTCTTACCGAGAAAATTTTCTCGAATCGTATTTTCTAAGCGAGAAGTTTCCCCGAATCGCAATTTCTTACCGAGAAAATTTTCTCGACTCGTATTTTTAAGCGAGAAATTTCGCCGAATCGCAATGTCTTACCGAGAAAATAATCCCGAATCGTAATCTGAATCAATGATTTTGCTTTTTCGAATTTCAAAAACGTGTAATTTTACATACTTTTTCAGTACTTTTAGCGGGAAAATGGATGACAATGGAAATAAAAACGTTCATATATATAACTAGAAAGCCCGTTGAAGTCCTGCAATAGACCCCCCACCCCCCCACCCCCCCAACCCGTCTCTATGTCTCCCCCCTCTTACTCTTCATCTCTCCATGTCGGGGTAAAGAATACGGAGGTTGGTAGTGGTAGAGCGCTGGTGATAAACATCAAGGGAAATTCCGCTGAATAACATGTAGAATCAGGTGATAAAGATCCGTAGAATTGTAGCTGTGTAGAGAATCAACGGGGTATGTAGGTAGAAAGGCTTTGGCAATCATGGCGGCCCCAGTAGTAGATCCCAAAATACCACAGGAACAACACAGGAACACGCAACAAACAAACAATAACATGCACGTGCAGTATCCCCCTCCCATACCCCTTCCAAGCCACCTCCTTGGCAACCCCCACTATTTGCACGTGGGATACTACATCATCACCACGACGTTCATTTGCAAATTATAATATAGACTAGAAAGCCCATTGAAGTCCTACAATAGCCCCCCACCCGTCCCCATGTCTCTCTCCCTCTCTTACTCTTCGTCTCTACATGTCGGGGTAAAGAATACGTAGGTTGGTAGTGGTAGAGCGCTGGTGATAAACATCAAGGGAAATCCCGCTGAATAACATGTAGAATCAGTTGATAAAGATCCGTAGAATTGTAGCTGTGTAGAGAATCAACGGGTACGTAGGTAGAAAGGCTTTGGCAATCATGGCGACCCCAGCAGTAGATCCCAAAACACCACGAAACACCACAGGAACACGCAACAAACAACAAACAACATGCACGTGCAGTATCCCCCCTCCCATACCCTTCCCAAGCCACCTCCTTGGCAACCCCCCATCATTTGCACGTGGGATACTCCATACTCCTCCTCACTACGACGTTCATTTGTACTTTATAATAAGGACTAGAAAGCCCATTGTCAAGTCCTACAACAGCCCCCCCACCCGTCTCTATGTCCCCCCCCTCTTACTCTTCGTCTCTCCATGTCGGGGTAAAGAATACGGAGGTTGGAATAGTGGTAGAGCGCTGGTGATAAACATCAAGGGAAATCCCGCTGAATAACATGTAGAATTAGGTGATAAAGATCCGTAGAATTGTAGCTGTGTAGAGCTAATTAACGGGGTACGTAGGTAGAAAGGCTTTGGCAATCATGGCGGCCCCAGCAGTAGATCCCAAAACACCACGAAACATCACACAGGAACACGCAACAAACAACAAACAACATGCACGTGCAGTATCCCACCTCCAATACCCCTGCCGAGGCACCTCCCTGGCAACCCCCCACCATTTGCACGTGGGATACTCCATCACTACTCCTCATCACCACGACGTTCATTTGTACTTTATAATTAAGACTAGAAAGCCCATTGAAGTCCTACAACAGCCCCTCACCCCCCCCCCCCACCCAACCCGTCTCTATGTCCCCCCCATCTCACTCTTTGTCTCTCCATGTCGGGGTAAAGAATACGGAGGTTGGTAAAATGGTAGAGCGCTGGTGATAAACATCAAGGGAAATCCCGCTGAATAACATGTCGAATCAGGTGGATAAAGATCCGTAGAATTGTAGCTGTGTAGAGAATTAACGGGGTACGTAGGTAGAAAGGCTTTGGCAATCTTGGCTGCCCCAGCAGTAGATCCCAAAACGCCACAGGAACGACACAGGAACACGCAACAAACAACCAATAACATGCACGTGCAGTATCCCCCCTCCAATACCCCTTCCAAGCCACCTCCTTGGCAACCCCCCTCTATTTGCACGTGAGGATAGGACATCATCATACTCCTCATCACGCCACGCATTTGCTTATTATAATAAGGACTAGAAAGCCCATTGTTAAGTCCTACAACAGCCCCCCCCCCCACCCGTCTATATGCCCCCACTCTTACTCTTCCTCTCCATGGCGGGGTAAAGAATACGGAGGTTGGTAGAGTGGTAGAGCGCCATGGTGAGAAATATCAAGGGAAATCTCGCTGAATAACATGTAGAATTAGGTGATAAAGATCCGTAGAATTGTAGCTGTGTAGAGCTAATTAACGGGGTACGTAGGTAGAAAGGCTTTGGCAATCATGGCGGCCCCAGCAGTAGATCCCAAAACACCACGAAACATCACACAGGAACACGCAACAAACAACAAACAACATGCACGTGCAGTATCCCACCTCCAATACCCCTGCCGAGGCACCTCCCTGGCAACCCCCCACCATTTGCACGTGGGATACTCCATCACTACTCCTCATCACCACGACGTTCATTTGTACTTTATAATTAAGACTAGAAAGCCCATTGAAGTCCTACAACAGCCCCTCACCCCCCCCCCCACCCAACCCGTCTCTATGTCCCCCCCATCTCACTCTTTGTCTCTCCATGTCGGGGTAAAGAATACGGAGGTTGGTAAAATGGTAGAGCGCTGGTGATAAACATCAAGGGAAATCCCGCTGAATAACATGTCGAATCAGGTGGATAAAGATCCGTAGAATTGTAGCTGTGTAGAGAATTAACGGGGTACGTAGGTAGAAAGGCTTTGGCAATCTTGGCTGCCCCAGCAGTAGATCCCAAAACGCCACAGGAACGACACAGGAACACGCAACAAACAACCAATAACATGCACGTGCAGTATCCCCCCTCCAATACCCCTTCCAAGCCACCTCCTTGGCAACCCCCCTCTATTTGCACGTGAGGATAGGACATCATCATACTCCTCATCACGCCACGCATTTGCTTATTATAATAAGGACTAGAAAGCCCATTGTTAAGTCCTACAACAGCCCCCCCCCCCCCCCACCCGTCTATATGCCCCCACTCTTACTCTTCCTCTCCATGGCGGGGTAAAGAATACGGAGGTTGGTAGAGTGGTAGAGCGCCATGGTGAGAAATATCAAGGGAAATCTCGCTGAATAACATGTAGAATTAGGTGATAAAGATCCATAGAATTGTAGCTGTGTAGAGAATCAACGGGGTACGTAGGTAGAAAGGCTTTGGCAATCATGGGGGCCCCAGCAGTAGATCACAAAACACCACAGGAACAACACAGGAACACGCAACAAACAACCAACAACATGCACGTGCAGTATCCCCCTCCAATACCCCTCCCAGAGCACCTCCTTGGCAACCCCCTCTATTTGCACGTGTGGATACTACATCCTCCTCCTCACCATCACGCCACGCATTTGCTTATTATAATAAGGATAGGTGGTACATGAACATAAACGGAACCTAGCTATGTATTATTTATACTTTTATCAGGCACCCACATCTTTCATTACTTTTTTGCATTTTTTTGTATTTTTTTGTATTGTTTGTATGGAAAAAAAACAGGAATTTTGGATACTTTTATGTATGGTCCGTACAAAAAAGTACAAAAAAATACAAAAAAATAGGTTGGAACCCCCCCTCCCCTCCCAACACCCTCACCGTGAATCAGTAATAATCCGTAATTATACCCGTCCGTTTTAGTGTAAAGTTAACAACATGACGAGTGCTACTGAGCCAGATCAGGAAGCACGAGAAAGTATTGACTTTGCAATGGACATACTCAAATCCTGCTACACAACCACAACACCAGATGATAGCACAGAGAACCCCGTTCTGGACAATAGTAACTTTGTGGAAGTCGCAAACCCCTACCAGACAACAGAGACGCTCTCTTCAAAAATCGATCCTGGAGTTGATTTGGAAACTTTTGAGTACACCGTAAAGACAGACAAACTGGGCAAAGTGACGGTCAGCGAGCCAGAGAAATCGGAAACTCAGAAAAAACGAGAACGCAAGATCGAACGTTCCAAGACGTTGGGTAAACAGTGGTTTGATTTCAAACCATCCGAGATGACAGAGGAGCTGAAGCGGGATCTGAAGATAATCCGGAGCAGGAATTTAATTGGAACGGGACAATTCTCGAATGTATCAGATTATAAAAAGAAGCTGCCCAGTGCTGTTCAGATTGGTACTGTGGTGGAGGACAAGAGCGAGTACTACTCGGGTCGAATACCAAAGAAGTTGAGACAAAAGACCCTGGTTGATGAACTGGCGGAAGATTTTGAGTTCCGGAAAAAGTTAAAAAAGAAGTACACTGCCATCCAGGAAAGCAGACCGAGAAGGTTGAAAAACAAGGACAGAAAAAAGAAGAGGAAGTGAGGTGTTTTATGACATAGGGTGGTGTAATTTATTATCTGTGTTTTACTGGCAGTGTTTTATCGTTTTACTCACAACAAAAAAATTTGTGTTTCTTTAAACTTGGTACCATTTTGCCTGCACAGTGATGCAAAACCAAACCCTAACCTACCAACGAAACTACCCTATACCCATTTCCCCACGTCCTACCCCCCCCCCCCCCCGCTAAACCCTCTTCCCTATACCTAGATTTAAGTATCTCCCTCGTTCAACCCTCTTCCCCGACAGATGGACGAGGAAGTAGAGGACGGATACAGGTGGGAGGGAAACTACGAGAAGACATGGGAGGCACTAACAGAAACCGAATCCGGTTTAGTGGACTCCACCGCTGCTTCCGCTAAACGGGAGAAACGCCGACTAATCCAGCAGAGACTATCCAATGTAAAGCTTGGTGTCATGAGGCATTTGTTTGTGGTGTTGGACCAGAGCCAAAATATGGAGGATACAGACTTGAAACCGTGTCGGTTTATCTGCCTTAAGCGGCTCACTGAAGGGTTTATCATGGAGTTTTACGATCAGAATCCTATATCTCAGATTGGCCTGATTATGGGTCGAAGTGGGAAGGGTTACAAGGTTTCTGAACTGAGCAGTAACATTAACAAACATGCCTCAATAGTCCAACAACAGAGTGGGTGTGAGGGTCAGTTCTCCCTGTTCAATACTCTCCAGTTAGCTCACAAGACCCTCACGGGCATGCCATCTTATGCCAGCAGGGAGGTGCTCCTAATCGCGGGGAGTCTCACCAGTGTTGATCCCAGACCCATCCAGGAGATTATCACGAGCATGGTCGAGGGTAATATCAGGGTATCAGTGATAGGTCTCAGTGCATCCGTTCAGATATTTAATAGAGTTGCAGCGGCTACCGGCGGATCATATCACGTTATGTTGGACGAACAACACCTCCAGGAACTGCTCCGGTTCCACTGTACACCTCCTACTGCTACCCCCACAATGGAGCCCACCCTCGTCAAGATGGGGTTCCCTCCTCACACCTCGACAGGAGCCCTGGCTGTCTGCCAATGTCACGTGGACGAGAGGGAGAAATGTGAACTATCCACCACGGGCTTCACGTGCCCCACGTGTAAAAGTAGGTACTGTGAAGTACCGGTGGAGTGTAGGTTGTGCTCCCTAACCTTGGTATGTGCACCTCACCTTGCCCGATCCTACCACCACCTCTTCCCGCTGCATCTGTTCAAGGAGGTGGAGATGGGGATGGGTGATGGAAGGTGTGCAGGGTGTGAGGGGGAGTTGTCCGCAGGAGATGGAGGTGGTGTTTCCTATCAGTGTGGGGAGTGTTTGAAACTATTTTGTTACACGTGTGACTTGTTTATACATGACATGTTACACCACTGCCCCGGGTGTGAGGGGTCGTGAGAGGGTGAGTTTTTATTGTTGAAAATATTATGTTTCTTACAAAATGACAAGTTTTTAATGTAAAGAGTTTTACTTCGAACGTCCCCCAGGCTCACTCACCCCCCCCCCCTCCCCACCCCAATAACTTTGACCCCCTGTCTCAACTCTCCTAATAACTTTTCCCCCTGTCATCTCCCCAATAATCTTGTCCCCATGTCTCCCCCTATTCCCTAATAATCTTGTCCCTATTGCCCCCCCCCTCCCTCAATAACTTTGTCTCCCTATCAGCTATCCCGCCTCCTAGTGATGTAACTCCACCAATCACCATGGCGCTCTCAGTGCAATCTTTACAACTGCAAATCAACAACGATGAAGAAGATGAATTCTTAACTCCGCTATCTAGAACACTCGTAGAAGAAAAAGAACCTCCGACACTAAACAGAGATGACGAATTCTCGGTTTACACTAACGAAATCAGTAGCATCGACAGAGTGGGGTGTAACTCCAACAAGATACGACACCTCAAATCCCTGAGAGAGGTCTCCCTGGCAGTCTTGGCTGTCTGGGATAATATCCTGGGACCTCAGTTGGGGCGATGTTGGGTGAGCCAGGAGGGGGCCAGTAACGAACAGGAACTCATCAACTATGTGGTGATGCATGTCCTGAGCTGTGAGATGGAGGATGGGACTGGTAGTAACAGGACAGATGGCCAGAGACGGGAAAAGGAAAAAGAAAAGAAGTTACTGTTCCTACGCGAGCAACAGCTTGTCTTGTGCTGCATTGAGTTTACCCGGCAGGACGGGAAGAATTGTTGTTTTGCTCTAGTCTTCCCATACTCACACACTGCTGACAATTCTTCTTCTTCTGATAATGGCGAGGATCCCTTCCTAATCCGTATCTACCCCTTCCTTTCCTCCTACTGTACCCAAATCATGATGGATAGCCTCGTGTACCGGGGTGCATACAGTACAACCACAGACAACCTGATAACCGAGCTAGACCTAACCATCGCTAACCTCCGAAAACACAATGTAACACGGTATCCAGTACCAGACATTCACATCTCATATTTGGGTAACGCGGCAGATGTTGATTTCCTCAAAAGGGCATTCCAAGCTACCTTCCAGTGTGAGGGTCTCTGTACCGTTGTGGGGTTAGAGCGGGAGCAGGCTAAGGTGGAATGTATTGCTAAACTTCTCTCCTTCATCATCCCCGCCAACTACAGGCCAATCAGCGTGGTGTGCAGCCCGGAACACCGGAGACTCCAACGATTCCTCTACCTCCAGGCCCTCACATACGAGAGCTCCACGGCTGAACTGGAAGAGAAACTACCCTGGGAGGAGATAGTGGCAAATTGCCGGCCCATGGCCATTGTTGATGTCTCAGAACGGACCGTGAGGTGTTCCAATCGGGAGGAATCAGGAGTTGATAATGGGGTTCGTGTGACCAAGGATAAGGTGGGTCCTCTGGTGAATCTCCTGGTGGATAGAATAGTCCAATTTAGGAGAACCCCCGGTATGCTGACCAGACTGTGCTCTTTTTCCATCCGGGATATAGAGGGTAGAGCGGACCTTTTTGTTAGTGTCTTCAATAATTATAAGAAGCAGGTCAGGGCATTTGATTGGGATGACAGGGACATAGAGATTGTGAAAGCTTGGGCGTGTAAGGTCAGCCCGAAGGTGAAGAGGGGGCTTAGTCGCTCTACACCGAGCACTCCAGTGAACCCCAAAGCATTTACAGAACTGCAAACTATCCTGAGATGAATGGGCGAATATCATTATGTGCTGGTTACCTGCTAAGGCTATTATATGTAGTCTAAAAGTGTTTGTTTTTATGTTTTTTAATTTTTTGGAGCTCTTTTATATCAGTGTGAAATTAAATTATATGGTTTGTTTTGAACGGATCTATATTGACATTTTGTGTATTCCCAGACGTTGTTTTTCCTCATGATAGTTGATACCAAATACTCAATCCCCGTTTTCCTCCAATCTCCAATCAAATAAAATCGCCTATTTTTCAGTCACAATGCCTCAAGTCGATCCAAAACGAAATTGCGGCCCAGAAGACGCTTACGAGCCACCTATTTTACGTCCCACCAAAACCAAAGATCAGCTCCCAGAGGTTGAGGAGAAACCTCGGCCTGATGGCCGGCGGAACGACCAACTCCGTCCATTTTACATGAAGACAGGTATCATCACCAAGGCCCAGGGGTCAGTATACATTGAACAGGGACAGACGAAGGTAGTAGCTGCTGTTTATGGGCCTAAAGAGGTTCTGAAGAGAGAGGACTTTTCTCTGAAGGGTAAAGTTATGTGCGAGTTCAAATACATGCCCTTCTCCCGTGCCGCAACCTACTCAGAACCACGGCAGACTTTCGAAGAAAAGGTCATTTCCAAGACAATTAGCAGAAGCTATGGAGGGAGTTATTATACTGTCCAAGTTTCCTAAAAGTGAAGTTTTGATATCAATACAGATGATCGAGGATGATGGGGGTACCCTATCCTTAGCCATGACGGCTGCATCAGTAGCGCTCATCGATGCTAAAATAGAGGTCCGGGACCTGGTTATTGGCTGTACTATCAGGTTTTATAACGGTGGAAGAATCCTGGTGGATCCCACGGCTGAAGAGGAACACACTAAGACGAGTGAGGGGGCAGGGTTCCACTTGGCCGTCATGCCATCACTATCCCAGGTGACGGCCCTAAAACAGGCTGGGAAGATTGAACAGGGCCAGGCAAGGGAGTGTATTGAGGCGTGCTGGGAAGGGTGTCTCAGGATAGCAACAGCGGTTAAGAAACTCCTTGAGGAGACTTTGGGAGAGCAACCGGGATAATTATATGGTGATCTAGTGTGTTTTATGTTAAATTATTATTCAGTTTTTATCAAGTTTTACCACACAACGGAATGAGATACAGTGTTTTTGATTGGACCGAAACAGTTCACTACCATTTTCCCAAATTGCGTCCAAATTTCCTAGCAGCACCCTACAAATATCCGACTAACATGGTTGAAAGATGATCTGATGGTTGCTAATGGGTGATGCCCGCAAGGTATGCTTTCTCCTAAACGTTCCTCCCGCCGGTTCCAGCACTGTTCCTCACACCGGTTCCAGTACCTCCCAGCTTCATCTCTTGGTTACCCGGCTACTGCTCTGCTACTGCTACAAACATGAACAGGTGAGATTTCCACTCAAATCTCCTTTTTTTATCCCCCTTTCAACAAAATCTCCAAATGCTATTTGCATACAAATTGTTTCTGACAACTGTCCCTTCAACTCATTCTGATACATCTTCTCCCCTCAGATTGGGTACTAAATTAAAATTCCACTAAATCTAACTCCCCCTTGCCTTGTTCAACCCTCTCTTTCCACGCATTATAACAAACTCCATCCATCCAGGTTGAGTGGGCGTACCACTTATTCAGATCGTCTGTCCTGGACATATCCTATCGAAAGATCACATCTAACCCCATATCTGTCAAGTCTACTGACAAGCTCCTAACCGACATGCAGCAGTTTAACCCACCAGGGGCTGGGAGTGGGGCTGCTAGGGGCTGGGAGGAGGCACTGTCTCTCCTGATCTCTGGGCTACCTTGGGATAAGGATGAGGATCATGTGACCATGATACTAGTCACATCTTCACTCCCACCTTTCAGGTAACACAAATAGTCACACCCCTTCACTCCCACCTTTCAGGTAACACAAATAGTCACACCCCTTTACTCCCAGCTTTCAGGTTTATTACAAATACATTAATTTGGGAAGAGGGGGCTGTTCCCAAAGGCCCCGAGTTATTGAATAGTTGTAGGACCTGAGTAAAGTAGTTGAGACGGAGGAATTATATTTCCATAAATGGCAAAATCATGTCCCTTCTCTTGATTGGTGAATGGTGTTTCTAACAAATAAAATTGAAAGCTCTTTCTTCCTCTCTCACCCCTAGCCTGGTTTCTTCATCTCTCTCCTCCCTAGCCTGGTTTCTTTATCTCTCTCACTCCCCCTAGCCTGGCTTCTTCCTCTCTCACTCCCCCTAGCTAAGTTTGTTCCTCTCACGGCTCACCCCCTCCATAGCCTGGATTTTTACCCCTTGCTCTTGTTTCAGTGAGCGAATAAAAAGTATTCTGTCGGGGGTGGGCAAGAATCTAAACCTTATTGTGGTGGATACCTCTCCCCTCGTCCCCGATACCTCGCCCATTACACGTGATCAGTGTAGAAAGGTATTACACAGGAAGACCTCGCTTGTACCCACTGAGTACCTTCTCTCTGATGTATCACACCTTATCTTCAGACAAGCATTCCAGTAAGTACTGTCCTAGATTAATTAACCGATTTATTGATTACTTGATTAAGTTATTGATCAATTAATTACTTCATTAATTAATCAATTAATCAAGATCAAAAAGCGCGAGTGACACCCCGCCAGCGAGTGGAGTTTTGATTGATTGATTGAAATCTAAGTGTTGTTCCTTTTTGATTAAATTAGGATCCTAACGGATCTTATCAAGTTATCTATTCACCTTCCAGGTGGTACCTAACAGGAGATACAGTAGGCAGTTTCCAGATACCACCCGTAACAGATGGTGACCTGAGTACCTTTGACCTCCTCCTTACACCCATGACATCGGACAGCCGTCCTCCCTTCCTATCCCTCACCCAAATCTCACCCCCATCACCATCTCCCTTCCTCACCCACAAGGGCTGCTACTGGGTGTCTCTGCAGCCCAGAGACGGGTTCAATCAAGAATTTACCGGGCTACCAGAAATGAAGATATGGTTGCAGACTGATACCGGTGTGGTGTATCAACTAGAGATGGTTTCTGGTAGTTTAGGGGTGTTACAACAAGCAGATAATGAGGCCCCGGAACATGCCCCGGAACATGGGACTCTGGATCAGCCTAGTATCGAGGGAGATGGTGGTATGATTCTATTGGAGGAAGGTACTGGTGAGGTAATGACGTCCTTCCACCCGGTTGAGCCATCTTCAGACTCGGAGCTGTACCAACAACTCATCACCTCCCTACGGTTAGTTGGGGCAAATGGAAACAAGTGATATTAATCACTACAAATAATAGTGGCAAGATGATCAAAAGGAGACAGAAACAAAAAATAATATATTCCCTCTTCTTCAGAGATGATCTGATAATATCGGTTGGAATTGAGGAGCAGCAAATGCTTTCTAGTATTGTAGAGTTCCATAAAACGAAAACTGAACAACCTCCTGTTACAACAAAGGTAGTGTATCTCTCTCTCTCTCTCTCTCTCTCTCTCTCTCTCTCTCTCTCTCTCTCTCTCTCTCTCTCTCTCTCTCTCTCTCTCTCTCTCTATCTCTCTCTCACTCTCTCTCTCTCCTCTCTCTCTCTCTATATATCTCTCTCTCTCTCTCTATATCTCTCTCTCTCTCTCTCCACATCAGGTGACACCTGTAAAGCTCGATTGCATCTCTGAGGAGATAGAAGACGCACTACCCGAGTTACCCCCTCCTACCTGTACCACAGAAGAAGCAATGCGGGAAAGTGAGGAGAGATCTGTATCACGTTCTTACCTCGTTTCCCTTGTCCGAAAGTACCAGAAAGACCTCCGGGAGGAGTTGAGCTGTCCGGGAGAGCTAAAGAAACAGTGGTCGGGAGAGCAGCTTGTAAAAGTTCACCGAATCCAAGTGGTCCTCCATGTTGTCTGGTTTTGTGACTTTACTGATAAAGAGGAGGGTAGGGAGAAGACTCAGGATGGAATGTTGGCACTGTTGAGATCACTCTCTTTCCTGACTTCGCCCAAGGAGATGTTTCTGTTTTTGAATGATCAGGTAATCGATAGTTCAGATTGAGAAAGAGGGGAGAGAGACTGAGAGAGAGGGTCGGAAAACAGCTACCGGTGCGGTGAACAAATGATAAATTATAGTTAAAGATCCTTTCCCTCACCTAGGTAGTTGAGGAATTTCACGAAGACTGTCCCAACTTGTTGAAAGAGATCTACGAAGAGGGATTTTTAACCGATGCACCCGATATTCTCAATAAATCCTACATTGATTGTCTCTCTGTCAGTAGCTCTGTTCTCTCTGTGAAGGTGAGAGCTCGATATTATCGATAAAATATTTAATATCACCGCTGATATATATATCAGTGGTGATATTAAATATTTTATCGATCATATATATATAATATGCTAAATAGCTCCCTTAGATATCTCGAAATATTTCCCTTTTTGTTCTCTCATCCTTCTAGAACATTGTAATTGCTCTACATTTCTTATATTCTAGAATCTAACTTTGATGGTATCCCTTCGGCCTTCTCCTAAATTCAACCCGCCGCCCTTTATATGAGAAGTGATGGAACAATAATAATAAGAAGATCTCTGTACAGAACTCTCTAGTTTGAATTCCTTGTTTCACTTAGATAAGTTCGAACAAGTTAAACAGCAAGGAGATTCACCAAACCAGGTTAACCGTCACCCCTTAATCGTCCCAGGTTGATGCAGCACCCTCTATTCTGCGAGGACACAACCTCCTCCCAATCTTCCTCCGTGGCGGGCATGCCCTCAGTCCCAGGGCCAGGGTCGGAGGTGGATGGATCAGACATCTACCCAGAAGGGATCTTTCTCAATTTCTGTACCATCGGAAGGGGAAGAAGAAGAAGAGACGAAGGTTGCTTTCAATAACACCTGACAGGATTGCCGCTAAAGTGTGTAGTGAGAAACAGGTATGTATGAGAGGGGCAAGAGTTATTTACAGCTTAACTCACAAAAGTTGGCTCTTCAGATGTGTCTTAAGGGTACACCTCGGCAAAATTTTTGTCGAGTGCCCGCTTAGCTCTTCATATGGGGTTGTAGGGCATACCAAGCCGACCTCAAATATGCAATTTTAGCCCTTAACTCGAATTCATATTTTTGCTGCAGCCCCTCAAAGTTTGACCCTAAAAACCGGTTTTTAAGGTCCCTAAATTTTATTTTTAGGGCTAGAAAGTTGAAAATTTAGGGATTCATAGAGGATACCAAGGTGTATAGCTCAAACAGAAATTTTTTGAAATGGAGCTCAATTTTTTGTCTGAGACTATTTTACTTTTTTTGACTTTGAGGCCATATTTGGACATGTTACTATGGACCGTTAAGGCTAAAAATTGGATATTTGGTGCTCCTAACAATTGTCAAAGTAGCCACAAATTTCAAAAAATTTCTGTTTGAGCTATACACCTTGGTATCCTCTATGAATCCCTAAATTTTCAGCTTTCTAGCCCTAAAAATAAAATTTAGGGACCTTAAAAACCGGTTTTTAGGGTCAAACTTTGAGGGGCTGCAGCAAAAATATGAATTCGAGTTAAGGGCTAAAATTGCATATTTGAGGTCGGCTTGGTATGCCCTACAACCCCATATGAAGAGCTAAGCGGGCACTCGACAAAAATTTTGCCGAGGTGTACCCTTAATAAGGGACAGAACTTTGTTTTTAACTCATTAATCAATCGCAGGGCATTCGACATCTCTCGAGGGAGACCCCTCCCACAGATGAGAGACACAACTCGAAGCGGCGGAAACTAACCCGGAAAAACTCTGTCATGGACACTCCTCTTAAGAAACAGGTGCGTACGTATGCTATGCGTGTCTGTGTTAATGCCTGTGTGACGTCATCTATCATCTCTCATGATAATGATATTTGGTCAATGTGCAATGATCTAGTCGCGTTCTTTAAACCCCCCTCCCCCATTATTTCCACCAGGGAAAGCACTTTGGAGGAGAGACAGTACCCCCACCCGCTGTGATTGCAGTTACACCCCAGAAGAACAGCCACAACATCATCCACGAATCACCACTCCGAGGCAACGCATCTTCCTTCTTCGGGAGCCAGACCCAACCATCATCCCTACAATCATTTGTCGTTAAAGATGGCTTCAAAACTCCCACTCGGCCCTCTCCCAGAATGCTCAGAAGGACACCCTCAACAGATGATGTCAGGGCAGGCAACTCATCCCCCGGCACTCCCTCTAGACGACACCACACCTCTCTATTCCAGAACAACAAGAGCAGCAAGAACAATTACAACTCCCCGGTTAGGTTGTTGTTTGCTAGTCCCAGTAAGGGTGATTATATTGCCAAGATATCGCCTGGTGGTGGATCACCAAGGTGTGACAAAGAGAACCTCCATAAACAGAACCTCTTCCCCAGTGGGGATAGGGCTGGTGGGACATTGTTGGAGCGGAGGACCTAGTTTTGCAGAGAGGATATCGCATGCCATTGAGCTGACCCGATCCTCTCCCCCGCACGAAGGGGAGGATGGTGGGGGGACGTTTAATATCCAGTCAGCGGGTGGGTTCATGAGACTCCTAGAGGATTCCAGTTCATATGGTTTTGATACCGCTGTGCCAGCTGCTAAACTAAAACGTGATTCAGATTCCGGATCGGATGTCAGTAGTGTGTCATCATGTTACAAGGGTATCCTAAAATCTCCCTTCCTAAAACGTCGGCGGAACAGCGAGAGGAGGGTTAGTTTCTCTCTGGACACAACTGCTGCACTAGATCTGAATACCTCTGATATAGATGAGTTCCATGGTGGGGGCAGTAATATTACAACCCTGCTGGACCTGGTGGATGGGTCCATTAAACAAGATGAGGAGAGAGAGGCCAGGTTTAGTGGTGAGGATATTACAGAGAATATGATAGCGGGGATAGGAGCCAGTGGAGAGGGTGTAACAGAACCCGCAATCAGTGGTGGTGAGGACAAAACAATGACAGCTAGTAGTTCAGCAGATAAGATAGTTCCAGAGATAGGGTCCAGTGGTATAGTTCCAGAGATATCGGCCACTGTCCGAGAGGGCACAGCAGATCCAACTGGAGAGGACACAGTAGACCCGACTGTAGCTGACACAGCAGACCCCACTGGAGAGGCTATGATAACAGAGACAGAGGTTAGGAACTGTAGCATTGAAGATATGGAGGTGACCGAGGAAGGTCCGGAGATAACAGCTAGTGATGCAGAGATGGCAACTAGTGGTGCAGAGATACCAGTTGGTGCTCCAGATATAGCAGCTAGTGCTCCAGAGATGGCAACTAGTGGTCCAGAACTAGTAGTTAGTGAGGACAGAATGGAAATATCAAAACTAGATACACCAGCAGGTTCTCCTACCACTGTCGCATGTAAAGAGGTTGAGGAGCCCTCGGTAACTCCTGAAACAAGTACGGTTACTAGTTCCACTGAACCTAAAACACTACTTGATCTAGTGGAAGATCCACCAACTCAGAGAAGAGAAGAGAGGACTGGTGAGATTAATGAAGATCTAAGACAGCGTGAGGAAATTAGCAGGGTAGATCAGGGTACTGACAACAATCAGGGCAACAATCGTCCTGAGATTAAAAGAGACGATCAGGCTTCTCTCCAGGATCTCGTAGCGGCTATTGATCAGATCGAGGACACTGGGATTCAGGCAGGAGACCAAACTGGGCCAATAATTTCAGCAAATCTCCAGACAGAGGGCAGTTCCCGGGATAGTACCGGGATGGAGGTGGACAGGAGTGTTCAGGATGGGGTTACCATTGTTCATAGCAGGATCAGGGGCAGGGATATCCTGACTTTTAGGACGGTTTTCAAGAGAGAATAGGGACAGGGATATCCTGACTTTTAGGACGGTTTTCAAGAGAGAGTAGTGTGGAAATGACACAGTTGGTTAGACAGGTTCGGCCTTTGATAGGAATTTCAATTTTAACCTTATTACTTATTATTGCGTTATTTTTATTACTCTAAGTTACTAAAAGTGCTGCGTATTATTGTGAAACTAACCCCCCCCCCTTCCCTACTACCCTGCATACCCTAAACCACAATTTGTCCTCAGATGAAAAGTAATAAACCTGTTAAATCGTGTGAACATTCCGTCAAACCTAGAACTCACTAATTCCGCGGTCAGTCTCCTTCAACCTATGGCCCGTTTCTGTCCAATGATATCCCAACCACCTACTTATTACTCTCTAAAATCTCTAAACTTCCTAAAAGTTTTAAACTTCCTAAACTCTTTCTGCTTCACTCATTCACGCTCCCTTTAGGACGTCAATTCATGACTGAGCCTCCAGCCAAGCGCCAAGCTCGATGCATCGACGACTATTGTGAGGATCTACGTGCTCTGCTTGTGAAGAGTCCAGACTTCTGGGATTACAAAGCTATAGAGAAAGTTCTCAATGAAATTTCTCGATTTTACTGCAGAGCTTGGAAAAAGGTTGAGGAGCTAAAAAATTCCACCTTTAAATACTCGATTCCCATCCTGATTTCTCGGTGAAAATCCTCGGGGAGGAAGGGGCACCAGGGGTGGAGGTTAGCGAACAAGATCTGTCATCTCTCATTCTGAAAAGCATGCTTGCTTCAAGTTTTGAGGAAGGTCGAACCCGAACCATGACCGTTCCCTCAGCCCCTCAGCGTATCTTGGAGGCCCTCAAGCTGATTCTGGGTGAGGATGGAAAGGGTGTTGAAGAACATGCAACTCTGAAGGAGGTCTGGGAGTGGATGTTGCCATGGGCAACCATGTACCAGGTTGACGGAGTGTTCAAATACCTTGTAGCAGCGATGAGCGAGAAGAAAGATGCTACGATGTCCGATGAGTGGACGGTTGAGTTTGCGATTAGGAGCAAACATCTAATGTTGACATCTGACAGATTTCTTCTTATTGAAACCCTAAACCTACCACCTCAGAAACTCATCTTTGGAATAAATGAACTTTGCAACGCAATAAAGTTTAAGAAGGACTATCTCGTTAACATTATCCGTTATTTCTGCGACCAACAGTGTTCTGATTTGGATGGACGTGAGCTAGTTCCTAATATTCGTCTACCTGACAGGAGCAGCGATACTTATTTTAATCAGCCTAATTGCTATTTTGGGGAAAGTGAAGATAATGACTCTGAATAGGAGGGGGGACACTGGTATTATCATTGATAACAGAATGTTGGACAATTTTGTTTTTAAAACCAATTTTATTCACAGAATGGTTAGCTATCTTTTTTAATCTATTTTCTATTTTTTTAGCCTTTATTGTCGTGTATTGACGTTTTATCAATTTATCAATTTATCTATCAATTATTTTTACAGCCTTAAACTGTATTTTTAATCGACTAATTTCTTAGAAGCGGTAGCAATCCCCCTCGCCTACAAAACCCAAAACTCAGCCTCCATAACTGTGAAACTAAATTAATTAACGATTATAATCCCTTCCCTGTTGTAGGATAATGTCTGATTTCATATCCCTCTCCAGTACAGCTCCCTCTCTTTCAATGGAGGAGCCTATAGATCTCCTTAAACTACAGCCTGACGATCCACCCCCAGGTCCTACTAAAGAGAAATCACCCTCCCCTAATAAAAGAACTCTACCAGCTGCCAAGAAGCCATTCTACCCATCCTGTAAACGTGTCATGACCCGACCACCATTTGCTAAGCCCAGTGCCCCCAGCGCCAATGTTACTATCAAAGAACTAATGGCATGCCCCGACGAGGCCCCTACCACAACCCCACCTACTGCAGCTGTTATAGAGGGTGGTGGTGGGGAGAGTGAGGTGGCCAGATTGAGAGGGCTCCTGAGGGCTGTTGAGGAGGAGAAGAGGACACTTCAGGGGTATGTCGCCGATTTACAGTGTAAGCTGGCTGCCCGACCCCAGAGGACCTCTAGGAAACATGTTGACACACAAACTGCTCATGAGGGTATGTGCTTCAAACAATTTGGTTGGTCAATTTAGTTTCTAAAAAGGATTATTATTCGCTGATTATTTCTGAATTATACCAATATCTCATTATCTCTTTTATCTCTTCATCCCTCTTTTTCAGGAGTGAAGTGTCCAACATGTAGCAGTGCGGTTGACCCATCTCTAGTTCTCGAGTCGTTTGGTGACGACTTCAAATATGACACGAAGAGCAGGAAATTTATACAAATATCGTCAGGATTCATCTATGATCCAGTAAGTGTCTGATTGTTTAGTATTTACCAATTTCGTCGTACCCCCTAGCAATTATTTTCTGGGTACAGAGTACCAGGTGCTCATTACTCTGGCAATGATTTTTGCTGTAACAGGTGTAATTCTCTCCTTCACCCAGTACACCCGCCTGTTTTTGTGTCAAGAAAACGGTATTTTGTATTTCTGGGACTCGGCCAATAACATCTACCATTACCACTCAAAACCGGAACCTGACAAGACGGCTGAGGAGAATGGAGGGGATGGGGAACAAGGGGTCGAAGAGGAAGAAGAGGAAGAAGGGGAGCTTAATGAAAGTGAAACTGAAACTAATGGGTGAGTCTGAAGTCAAATTAAAGTTATAATTAAAGGTGATTCCAATATTGTCTCTGACTGGTTACTTGCAGAGAGGGAGAGTTAGCGGAAGCAGCGAAGTGTGCTATGAAGAAAAGTGGTATTGAGTTTGTTGATCGACTCAACATGTACTACAACGTAAACACAGGTTGGTGTAAACTTCAGCAGAATCAAGAGAAACCCTAACTTCAGGATCAATCTCACGTTGGTGAGAAAATCTAACTTCCTCGTTGATTATGCGGCTAATAAACAATCAACCGATCCTTATTCTCTATCTCAAATAATTGGAATTTCCCATTAATTTCTCCTCTCACACCAGGTTTGCATTATTGCCAAAGTAGTGGCCTGTACTTTGACAGAAAGATGTCTGTGTTCTACAAGCTGGCTGACAGCAAATACCAATTTCATTCCGTCGCCAAACCCGATGACACCAGATCCTCTGGTAAGTTTCTGTTGAGCTACTTGACGTAGGGCGCAGTGCGCGCGTTGTGATCAAAAGACCGTATGTCTCCCAATTTACAAACCCACAGACACACCTTTCGTGGAATTGTGTTCCCACCCCGCGGCCAAGTTCTTCCCTCGTTTTTTTGTGTTGTTTTCCGGGATATACGTTGACAACGGTTACTTTCCCAGATGTTGCTAAGACGAGTATACGGGCTGTTGTGACTGAGTCAACTTGTAGAAAGGTTACAAATGGGTCTCTGTATGTGTTTACTTGTATGGGTGGATCAATAGGAAGAGGTAATACACAATTTGATACCTTGGGCCATCCCTGATCCCCATAGTCATATCGGTGCTGTCTGGCGGCGCCAGCCCTATCTGATAGTGATTCTGAACGCAATTTCACAGGGGAAGGGGTTGCTTGACCAGTTCCTTTCACTCAGATTCAAATGTACAACAAAGTGTAGTTGTCCATATCATGTTGTTATTGGGGTTTGTAGCCCGATTTGTACTGTCTGGCGGCGCCAGACCCCAATTTGATTTGACAGTGCGCTCAGATGGGTCGCGGCGCCAGACAGGATTTGTATGAGTTAACAAACAAATTATTTCAGAGGGTAACCACGTGGCTGTATTCAGTGAGATTCGTGTTAGCAAGAGACATGCTACCATCAGTTACAGCAGCGAGAAGTAAGAGCCATATCATCTTAACCCTCCCACCATCTCTCACTTTTTTCATTTCCTGACCACTCCGATATCTCGCATTATCGTCTATTGAACCCCCTCAACAGCTCAACTCATTACTCCGAGAGTTTCCCCCCCCCCCCTCATAATTCTCACTATCCCAACTCCATCCCCAGGTTTTACATAACAGACGAAGGGACTGTCAATGGTACTTTCCTCAATGGAAAACGACTCAGCACACAGAAAACTGTCAGTGATAGGTAATAACACATGTCTCCCCCGGACTAGAGTCCTAGTCATAATACCGCTCTGTAACAGCAGAGAGCGGTATTATGACTAGGACTATGCAGAGTGCTGATTCCAGGAAGGCAGACTAATTTATTTATTTTGGTAAGTCGACGGTCCTTCTTCTGTCTTTGAATTATTCATTGTTTATTTTTCGACCCCGGACACCCCACCCACACCAACCCCCTCTCACTCTGCAGGTTCGAGTTATCCCATCTGGATGAGCTAAAGGTGGGCAGTACAACCCTCCAACTACATATCCACCAGAACAATGACACTTGTCAGTGGTGCGAACCGGGGCTCAACACAGATCAGAGCATGGGAGGAAATACCACAACATCAGCCGGCCCAACTACTACAAGCACTATCTCAGAACCACCCACTTTGTATAAACAGAGGGCTGTACAAAACAATAAATTGAAGAGAAAGTATAAACTGTTGGGGAACTAAATTATTATGAGTGTTTGACTTTTGGGCGATTTTAATATGTATTTGTTATAATTTGCTAGGTGAACCATTTTGACTATTTCCAATTGTTAGCCATTGTGTCCGTACTGTATGTGATATAAGCTGGCCAATGCTACGATAAAATCTCGCCAGTTATCTGCCTGGCGGCGCCGATCCGACCTGAGCGCATTTGAGAATAAAAACAGGGTCTGGCGGCGCCTCGGGTCAGGTTATGGATCGTTGGGTAAACGAACCACACCCTGAACCCGCTGCATTTCAATCTCGCTTTTGTGTGGTAGCATTGGCCAACTGTTGAACAAATAAAGTCAGATATCAGGACAAAGGAACCTAATCTCGACATGGGACATTTTCAAATTTTCAAAACCACAAACTAAAAATCTCAGATGGCCGCTGAATTTCTCTCATTCGGATTAAATCGCCAGGGAAATCTCACTGTGGCAGCTCTCTCTCTATCCTCTTGAAGTGAGGATTACAGGATGAGGAGGGGGTCACAAGGATTACCCTGGCGAGATTTAAGCAACATCTTGGGACTCTCTTTTGATAACATTTCTACTCAGGCGATAATTGAAAAACAGTAAAACTCAGCTCGTTCACACTTCACACTTCACACACACACTCACATACAGTGGTGCTCCGTCATAGTAGCCTACGCGGTCTAAAGTCACCCCCAAATGCACGCACATTTGTCCATTTTGAAGCGTGCACTACACGTAAACATGTGATGTGACACGCAAAAAACGAGCGCACGAGAAGGGGGTGACAACTTCAAAAAATCCGACTTTAACAATGATTTCTTGCAGCGCAATATAAAAGGCAATCAATGCTAGCGCACTGCGTCTTTCCGTCTTCGACGTCGTAAATCGCGTCGTAGGCAACGCTATGCGGGCGGCCAATATGACGGAACACCACTCACACACACACGTACACACACACACGACATATTACAAAGTGTAGTAATAAGATCCCCCCCTCAACACACAGACACACACCCTCTCTCCCTTAGCCAATGTTCTGGGGGTAAGAACCATGGAAGTTGTGGTGGCCCTGGAGGGGGTTGGCATACGGGCCCGGGTGATTAGGTGGAGGGAACTGCATGTGCGCCGAGCTGGTTGGTATGTGCTGGAACTGTTGGGGCATGTAGCCAGCATGGGGTATCTGAAAAGGGAGAGGATATATGTTAGGTCTTGGAAACATGATTGAGAGGGGATTGAGACCACATTACATGAATACCGGGTAGTTTTCAACTGAAGAACTGATAAAGACTGCAGGATTCATACTTACAGCAATTTGTGGTTGATGGTAGACCAGTTGTTGTTGCTGACCGGTTGGTGATGTAGGGGACATAACCCCGGCATCATGGTGCGCCTGACTGACTATAACTGGGTGTCCCTGCATATTGGTGTGCTGGGCCATCGCCGCAGGGGACAGGTAACCTCTCTGGAGATGAGGGGGAAGTGTGGTTACTTGGGAGTGTGATTTCACTCTTTCTCTCTTCCTCTATTGTTCTATCTCACTATTTGTTCTATCTCTCCCTCTTTCTCTCTCCAACACTTCCTATCTACACGGCGTGCCTGGTGAAATTTTAACACGACCTAGCATGCAACGGGAAACCACCACTTGTACGTGGTAGCTGAGGGTCTACAGAATGGCGCTACGGTGCGGGATAAAAAAATCCATTCCCTAAAATCGTTTTTTTAACTTTTATTTGATTTGGGTCAAAATTGGCTATATTAAACGTGGTCCCGAAAAATCCATAATGACTTAGCACACGAAATATGTCACCCCCACCTATTTTTGCACGTAGAATCGATTGCCGTTGAAGTCGAATCTCTAAAATGACTGTAAAATGGTCAAAAGTTGATTTTTTACCATTTTTTGGAGGTTTTTGGCCCCTAAACCAATGAAAACGTTGAGATAGGAATTTGAAACTAGTGCCAATCGTTAAAATGGTCATTTTTCTACCAAGAACCAAGTTTTCGTGTATATCCGATTTATGGTTAGATTTGGGCAAATTGTTGAAATCTGCCAACTAGGAGAACCGTAACTTGATTTTCTTGTTTTTTGGATTTTGGCATTTTTGACAAACTTCTGATTGAAATGGTCAATCGGGACCATGCTTAAGTTGTTTATGGGACAATTTTCGACTAAAATCCAAGATTTCATACCAATCCAATAACAGATCGTTGATTTATAGAAAAATTAAGTAGGCAAAACGGTCAAAATGACAACTTTTCTTGCTTATTTTGACCGTTTTGCCTACTTAAATTTTCTATAAATCAACGATCTGTTATTGGATTGGTATGAAATCTTGGATTTTAGTCGAAAATTGTCCCATAAACAACTTAAGCATGGTCCCGATTGACCATTTCAATCAGAAGTTTGTCAAAAATGCCAAAATCCAAAAAACAAGAAAATCAAGTTACGGTTCTCCTAGTTGGCAGATTTCAACAATTTGCCCAAATCTAACCATAAATCGGATATACACGAAAACTTGGTTCTTGGTAGAAAAATGACCATTTTAACGATTGGCACTAGTTTCAAATTCCTATCTCAACGTTTTCATTGGTTTAGGGGCCAAAAACCTCCAAAAAATGGTAAAAAATCAACTTTTGACCATTTTACAGTCATTTTAGAGATTCGACTTCAACGGCAATCGATTCTACGTGCAAAAATAGGTGGGGGTGACATATTTCGTGTGCTAAGTCATTATGGATTTTTCGGGACCACGTTTAATATAGCCAATTTTGACCCAAATCAAATAAAAGTTAAAAAAACGATTTTAGGGAATGGATTTTTTTATCCCGCACCGTAGCGCCATTCTGTAGACCCTCAGCTACCACGTACAAGTGGTGGTTTCCCGTTGCATGCTAGGTCGTGTTAAAATTTCACCAGGCACGCCGTGTCTATTCGATGTCATGGGTTATTTGTCTTGAGTAGGTACACGTTGGTACAGCTCATAAAGACACGTGTGCCCTTCCAGGTTTCAAGTTTTCTTGAACCTACATAAACATCGCCATATACTTGTTTTCATAGGTTTTCATAGGTTCGCTCTCTCTGAAAGCCTATCAGCTGCCCCTCAGTCAGATGCAAATAATGAATCGCTTGACTATTCTTGAGTCTCATCAGATGGTGAACCTAAATTTAGTTAATTCCCAAGTATCTCTAACCTGAACAATACCGGGCGGGTAGAGAGCCACTAGGGCAGGACCATGTTGGTTGTACTGTCCAGGGTGGATCATGGTGACGGCCTGAGGTACAGCCACCATGTGGGGCTGCACTTTCTCTTGCTGTGGGGGTGCAGGGGGCTTGCTGACAGGTGAGCTGCTAGATGCACCACCTGGTTTGAATTCCACTGCGTCAGGGTTGAGGGCCTTTACCTCGAGGGGACGGGAGGCAGCAGAACCAGCCTGCTGTTGACCACCCATGTGGCCGTGAGGTGCACCCTGGAAGGAAGGAGGGGGTTAGATCATCATGATGAGGGTACAAATATCTAAAAATTTGGAACTGGAATTTTGAAACCGGTTATTTTATCATTATGTCGTGGGTTAAATTGTGTTATGTTCTAAACCTAGTATTTGTCGAGGGTTGAGGTTCAATTCACGTGATTTGCTCAGCAGTACTTCACCACTTTAATTGTTTGGAGCGGCGTGATACAACTGGTGTCACGCCGCTCTCTCACGACCCATGACACAATTTCAGACCCCTGGTTTTAATTCATTGCAAGGAGATGTTCTTTAGAATCGATGTAACGCGACACCCCCTTGGCACGAGTGACTCTCTCTCTAAATACCTGGGGAGGGGGTAGAGGTCCGGCACTAGCTTGTATATACTGTTGCTGCTGTGCTACAGCTGCATGTTGCTGTTGCTGTTGCTGTTGTTGCTGATGGTGGTGCTGGAGCTGGTGTTGCTGATGGAGATGATGCTGGTGGTGGGCAGCCATCTGGTGTTGCTGTTGCAGCAACGCCTGTTGCTGGATCTGCTGTTGCTGAATTTGCATCATCTGTTGCTGTTGCAGCTGCATCATTTGTTGCTGTTGCTGTTGCATCACGTTGCTGTAGATACTCTGAAAAGTTTTATTCGGTTACAAACTTTGGGACATTTGGATCCAATTACAGATATATCATCACTAGTTGATATTATTATGGGATTATTATAGCTCTTCTATTTATGTCAGGGATATATATAATGAAAAGGATCGCGATATAAAATTGAATATAGTTCTATAGAACGACATGCATTTTAGGAAGTGAAAGGTGAGTGTGCATGATCTGACACCTACGTACGTGGTGTTCACTGCTCCTAGCTATGGCACACATATATGAATCGATCTTGCAAGGTCCTGCATAGTTCTAGCTTGAGAATAAATTTGTAGTAGCCCAGTAGTGAGAGAATTAGCGGTACAATAATTCTTAGAATTTTACAACTTTCCTTGAACTACGTCTCACGCGTTTCGGACAAGTCTACATTCATTTCCTTCCCTCTCAGACATAACCCAATTTGTCCCCCATCTTGTGCAGTGGTTTATTAGCCCTAACTAGTACTGCATTGCGACATTGTGCAGCAGTGATTTATCAGCCCTAACCCCTCGTGTTTTATAGAATGTACCTCGTTCTACTCCTACTCCTCACCACCACCGCCGTCCATGGAACCACCAAGAAGCCCAACATTGTTCTGGTTGTTGCTGATGATCTGGGGTGGGCTGATGTCCCCTGGCATGGATCCCCAGCCATCGCTCCCACCCTATCATCTCTTGTGGAGGGCGGCATCCAACTAAAGCGCCACTACGCCCAACCCATCTGTACCCCTACTCGAGGAGCCCTTCTAACGGGGAAGTATCCCATTAGACTAGGCCTGCAACATCTTGTTATTGGGGCGGGGGAACCCTGGGGCCTGCCGGTCAAGGAGAAGTTGTTACCAGAGTACCTCCAGGAGCAGGGTTATAGTACCCATGCTGTTGGGAAGTGGCACATGGGCTCACATTGCTGGGGTGCCGTCCCTGTCAGCAGGGGATTTGACTCCTTCTTTGGCTACCTAAACGGTGCTATCGACTACTACAATAAAACCATCCCTGCTAACTATGCCCCACAACAAGTCGGACCGGACGGTGAGCCGGTTGGGGAGATGATTCAGGGATATGATTTCAGATACGAAACACCCGACGGAAAGGGAGGTGTTGATGATACTGTGGTCCACACTAAGGAATACTCAATGGATCTATACAAGGAACAGCTACAAAACATTGTGGAGGATCATGACGAAGAAGAGGGACCCCTGTTTATATATTTCCCCGTCCAGACACCCCATTTCCCTATCGAGGTCCCACAGCGTTACTATGATATCTATGAGGGGCTCGTAGAAGATGAGGACAGGAGGACGGTTATGGGCATGATATCGGCAATGGACGAGGCTGTGTCCACCATAGTTGATGGTTTAAAAGAACGGGGTATGTGGGAAAACACTGTGTTTATCTTTCTCAGTGATAACGGTGGAGAGCTGGGAAGTGGGCAGTACAACTACCCACTCAGAGGGGGAAAGGCAACACTATGGGAGGGAGGGATCAGGACAACAGCATTCCTCCACTCTCCCCTTCTTCCTCAAACTAGTGGTGCTGTGAACTATGAGATGATCCACGTCACTGATTGGCTGCCGACTATCACTCGCATTGCAACGTGTGGGGTAGAGGAACCCCACAAGGCATGTCCGCTAGATTTTGGTAACATTAATGGAGTTGATCAGTTAGCCACTATAACTCTGCCTGGTACACCTTCTAACAGGACTGAAATCTTGGTTAACATTGACCCGTTTTGGCACAATAAAGCCATTATAGCGGGTAGGTGGAAGCTTATTGTGGGACCGAATGGACATGGCGGCTGGCTACCCCCTCCTGAGATGATAATGAATGAGGTAGAGGATTGGGTTGAAATAGATGACGGTGGTCGGTGGAGACTGTTTGACATTCAATCAGATCCGTACGAGAAAGAGGACGTTTCAGTAAAACGGTTAAATATAGCAATGGAGCTATTTAACCGGTTAAATGAATATGAGGCTATAATGATAGAGCCTGGAAACAAGCCCTATGATCCTGATAGTAATCCTAAATACTTTAACGGCACCTGGACACCCTGGCTGGACAGCTGCTAACCTGAATTTGCCGTGTTTGGGGGTATTGCCCTCCAGCCATAGTATAACTACTCTCGCTACTCATACTGTCATTTCGCTGCTTTCCTCCCGCCACGGGCTGCTGGGGTGGGGGAACCTGCGCCATTCCACCCTGACCCATCGCCGTTGTCTGGGCAACCGTGCTTGGAATCTTGGCCCCCTGAAGAAAAGAAGATTATTGTAAAGGAGAGACAAATAATGGACAATGAGGTACCATGAAATTGCATCATTTTGAGTTTTAAATTAAATACCCGTGTTGTGGAGTCTTCAAATTTGGTTTTAAAACTGATAAAGTTCTCTTTCTTTTCCTCTTTTCGGCTTCGTTCCGTTTTCATTCGCTGTGCCTCACTCGGGCTATTCACCTGACCCAGGGAGGAGAGGGAGATAAGGGACTGATGGCACGAGACATGTGTTATAAACAAGCCCCGTGAGAAGAAACGAGAAGAAGTGAGAGAGAGAGACGCGAGTTGGTCTCTCTCTCAGCTCTGACTCTCTTTCTCTCTCCCTAGGATAGAAACGAAAGCTTTATTTTTCTTTATATGGAACGTACGTAGACAAATACAAGAGAGACATTCAAACAAAGAGAACCTCGTGAAGTGGAGGGAGTGGTTGGTTGATCAGGGATTGTGGTATGGTGTGTGTGATGGACTGATGTTGTTGTGTGAGGGGTGGTATTTCCTCCAGCTCACCCAGATTGGTAATGCGATGGTGAACACGATGGACAGGCGATGGTGGCTGACAATTCTGTAGATGATGGTGAAGATTAGAGGTGATCTGAGTTAAAATTAAATGAAAGGTGATTTCAACGAAAGGTTGGGGGCGATTGTTTTAGTAAAAGTAGAACGATGGATGTAAGGTGAGATAAAACTATGATCCCACATAATTAGGGTCAAAGCTTTCGCCAAATTGCACCATAGCTTGGTGTCCGGTCAACAGTTATAAGCATAAGGAGGGGATCTTCTCTCGCATAGCTTGGGTTATTGTTTAGACCGGTTGTTCAGGGTAGGGAACGCAAGTTTTTAGTAGTGAAGTGGTTGAACTACCCGAACTAGGATCCCTACTAAGTGGTTCAAAGTGATTCTCTGAACCACTACGAGCTGTGTCCTGCACCTGCTAGAGGTATATGATACGACCTGCTTACCTTTTGGGGGGTGTTTCGGGGTGACGAAGCTGCACTGCCAGGGCCCATGGGTGACAGGACTGATTTGCGGGGTGTTGTTACCATGGGTGGTGGAGGGGTGTCAGTTTGGGTCTCTGTCATACACTTCTCTGTAACAGTTGACCTTTCAAGTTCTGCTGCTGCCGCTAACGCTGCTGCTGGAAGAAAAGGGAGGGTTAGCATATACAATAGAGAAAGGGAGAGAGAGAGAGAGAAAAAAATGCCCCCGAGAGCATATAACTTGCTCACTGAGCCTTAGTGATAGATAACACACCTTTTTGCTGTTCTTTCTCTCCTGAGAACACATCCTCAGTGGGCTCATCTATCTGACTGAGAGGAGCTGGTATCTCATTGATAGCTGAGTATACTACTGGAGTCTCTGTGATGGTTATGTACTGGTCCGGTCGGGCAACGGCGCTATATCTGAGAGAGGGGGAGTTGTGTGAGAGGAGAACAAAAGATGTCAGAATGATAGAGTTTCTTTTGTATATGTTAGCTCGCACCCAAAGCCGTACACTGCTTACTATCGTGTATGACTTTCCGAGCAAGCTATTGTTTTTCCCAGAATATTTAAACGTGACGGTTAACTAAGACTGTCAAAGCTACTACTATATCATGGGGTTACATAATTTACAACACTATTTGAGTCATGTTAACACAATTTGACTGATTCATGTTAACGGGAAGTTAACACAATTTGATTCAAGTTAACACAATTCAAGTTAACTGCTAACCTGTCTTCTTCACTAAGATCAACTGGAACAATCTGACCCCGCTCCTCCGCTATATGGACATTAGTAGTTGCCTTCTTCTCTATATCATCAGCCAATTGAGCTGCCCTCCGTTTAGTTTCATCGTCACATTCAGGAACAGGAACTGTGTATTCAGTCATCTCAGCATCAAATACACTGGTCACATCGAACTTTTCTTGGTTTGTCCGGATCATGTCTTCGAAGGCCCATCCGTTACCCTGAAGAGGTGTTATTGTGTTATGTATTGGGGGGGGGTGATACAATTACCCGCCATCAGGCAACTGCCGCCCCCGCCACAACACACCACCACGCGATCGCGGCCACACTGGACACGAAGAGAAAATGGGGGAACGCCGCGCAACTAAACTTCGCGCACACAATGTGCTTTACATGCATTCCACTGGTTCGGAGGGCGGGTAACGGAGGGGCACGCAACAACGACCACCTACACTTTCAGTCTCAAGTGAGCCGGAGAGCTCCTTCATAGTGAAATCACCGTCATCTGTCCATCGCTGCAGCTCCTTCGGCTCCGACTTCAGCTGTCTCTTTCTGCTGACATCAGCGTCTACCATAAACTTGTCTGAGAGGGGAGGTGATGTTTTTAATTAAAATGAGAGCGGGAGCGCGGGAGTAACGGAATGATAAAATTTAAGTTTTTGGGACTTAGGAGGGTAGAAGTTAGGAGAGTAAGTGCGGGTACATAAGAGAGAATTGTCTAATAACTGAGCGGTGTTTAACCGAGATGACAGTTTGGCTAATGTTCTAACTTCTACAAGTGCATGGTTTCTAGTAGTTCCAGTTCATTAAAACTGCAAGCTCATTAAATTTCCTTCATCTTCACCTTTGTTTTCCACGGGTTTATCAATCTTCCCTGTCACAGATATAATCTCACTGAACTCAAACCATAACTCCCTACACAACTCATCCTTTTGAGGCATAGTTGGTGACGTAACTCCCTGCAACAGTTGAGAGAGGTAAAGAAGGGGGGGGGGGGACAAAGGGGGTTAACGGGGCTGGGAAGGGGTGACGAAGGGGGGGGGGGACAAACTGACAAAGTGGTACCTTGCAGGCTTTCCCAGGCACACTCTGACCTCTGTTATCAGTTATAGTAGTAGTACATAGTTACTAGTGGTAGGGGACAAAATCGAAAATAGACAATTGAATATAGTACATGAATGTAGAGATACACATATAACACAACGTGTGTGTTGTGTAGACGGAAGGAGAGAGATAGAAAAATGAGGTATAGCAAAATGAAGCACAACACGTAAACATATCAAGTGTAGTACACTGCAAAATACTGTTTGACCCTCTCTCACCCGTGTAGAAAAGAAGTACACACACACAACCATTCTTTTTACAAAACGGGGCGGTGAGAAAGGGCACAGCAATATACAGGGTGTCCCACAATAAACTTGTAATAACAGGGCCGCGTAAGGCAACAATAAACTACCTACCCCGTTAAGAGACCCATTTGGTTGTTTCTTTTCCGCTTTATGAGCACACTTCAGTACCACGGCAGCTCGGGGTGAAATTGTCGAGAAAATACCATCGTAAACATTGTCATTCTTACACCGTACCCTCACAGACCGGCCCTGCGAAAAGAGTTGTTACGTTCTAAATCTTATTGAATCATCACCAGTGAGAGGTAGGGCAATACAAGCAAGGAAAGAAAGTAAGTCAGAGGATTGGGAAATGTATCTGTCTTGTTTGGAGATTATAATCTAGGTCTAATCTAATTTAGGGTTGTGAACAATATCTGTTTCAGCACAATACAAAACATACACACGTGCACACACAAACAAACAGTAAACACACAAATTAAATGCTAAGATACCGTGATAAAAGGACAAATACAAATAAGGAAAGTGTCCTGAAATTCCTAGAAACCAATAACTGATAAATGTTAGAATATTTCCAGCAGCTCAGTACTGCAGAAGAACCCACTTGAAACAAAATACAGCCGGACCCCGATTTACTGGTATGTTCGGGGGAAAGGAGTATTCGGGGTCCGACTGTACCAAGTTTGATAAAAACCCTCAAGTTACATTGAACATACCACAAGATGGGATAGAGCAGATAGGATTGAATGGTTGTAATATATTCCCTCGGGTTTGATAGGCATATCACGGGTACCCGGTCCTCCAGTGTTCCTTGGAAATCCCCTAGCAGGCCTGTTCCTTACAAACCTGTTATAAGGAAGTATGATAACTAATTATTAAACTCGCCATCAAAACTCTTTTTGGATAAATCTAACAGAGAGAGCAATGGTATTGTGATGCAGATGACAGAAGACAAACAACTAATAATACAGAACTTTAACAGCTCATCATCAAACACTCACGAGTTATTGTTTCCCTGCTGCGATCCCCTACTCCTATTATTCCTATATTTGCTCATCACTAAATAGGAAAGATGTTTATATTAACTTGGTCTTCTTCTCGCCTACTAACAGAAACTAACTTGTTTTGTCGAACAAGGCAAAAAATAACTGGCACAAAAGTTATTTCGTTGAATGCATCACACAATGGCCAAGAGTCAAATTGAATACTACTTAGTCAATTTTGATCGAATCGCGAAAATTAATGGTCGTGAAAATATCTGGTTTTACAGTATATGGTGAAGACTCGGGAAGTTCATTCACGTTTTAGACTCTGGTTACACAATACTGTATTTTCATGACACAACCTATAACTGATCAGTTGTCTCATACAATACTGCTCTCTCCGCACCGGGCCGAAAAGAGCAGCGTGCGTGATGGTACAGTCAGTGCTTCAGCTTTTATTTGCCGCTTTTCATAATACTGGCTCTAATTGACTCGTTATTAAGTCTCTACATAGGTGCAAGTTCCATACAGAGCCACCTCCTTGGAAACAGTGGTCTGTAATCTGTATCCAGTACAAGATTGAGATTGTATTTTGGGTATCTGAATTCTGAGAATATGAGTACCGGTGGGCAATTCAGGGATCTGATCATGCGATTTCTGGATATGGGCTTTCACCTTGGCAAGGCAGTTTTCTCGGAGTTCGTACCCGATAAGCCAGTGCCCAGCTACATACTTTTGCAAAAAATGGGGTAAACGGGCCAAATAGAACACTTGTAAGTACAATTGTTTTACAGTACTGAGTGTTGAAACAAATTACTGCTACCAGCTACTTTTTTTTTCTTGAAAATTTACTAACCCCGACACCGATTGGCATCACTTTCCAACAGCCGAAGAGAAGCTGCCGAAGAGAGAAATGGGGTAACCGTATGAAGAGTTAATCGCGATGAGTCTCATTCACATTCGATCATTTGCCCCCGGTGTTGGGGTTAGTAATAAATAAATCTTAAAATCACTCACTCAAATAAACAATAAATCTTACAAATAAAAGCTCACACATGATTCAGATATTGAAGTCAATGCTACCAAGTCCTACTGGGGTGTATTTAATTCGACACCCCCTCAGAGATCTCAAGGTTGCGATTAGTAAGCAGAATCTCAGCCTCCTTCTGATAGCTGCCAACGCCTCGCTGTACATCTCTCCATGCTTGTCCTCGATGTGTCTGGCTGCTTTCTGCTACCAGCTACAGCATAAAAGGCCGCCAAGTCAACGCCGCGTTGGCAAACGCTGCTGGCGCCGGCCCTGATTGGCGCGGGATAAGGCAGCGCTTTTCAAGGGCGCCTGTGGGCCAGCGCTCGATTTGGCAAACGTTGCTGGCCCCCGTTAGGCAGCGCTTTTCAAGCATTCACTAACCCCAACACCGATTGGCATCACTTTCCAACAACCGAAAGCGCTCGATAGTCGATTTGCGAATAGTTTCAAACTTTTCAACACTACTTTAAACAAATTAATTTGAGCAGGTAGATATGGCGATGTGACAGCCCCTATGGGCAGACCGTACGATATGACAGTTATTCCAGTACATCAAGAGGAGCTGACTCAGGCTGATTTGGATTGGTATGCGAGCCGGATCCTGACCATGGTCAAGTATGCAGGGATTCCTTCACCGGATTTAACCAGAAAATTAAGGGGTAGCCCTGAGGATATCAGGGAAATACCGACATCTTTCAATATCCACTCATCCCACACGAAACGTGATTTGACATCTGTATTAGAAGATGTATTTCTGTCGACCTTGCCACTTCTAAAGTACTTCCAACATCGTTTCAACGTTGAGAAGTCGCCTGAGTTGGAATTAAAGGAAGAGAGAGATGAACTGTTGAGAAAGAGTTTGGAGTTGCAGAAAAATGAGGAGAAATTGAGAGTTGAGAGGGATGACCTGTTGAGAAAGACTGTTAGGTTACAAGAGCAGGTCATTGAGCTTCAGGACACTCAACTACATCGAGTAACCGAAACAGTACAGAAAGATCTGCGTTCTTTCTCAACGGTCTTGACGCAGAATTGTAGGTCTGCTCTTACACCGAAAAATATCAAGAAAGATGAAGGGAAAGCTCATGGCAAAAAAGTTGATTCGAGTCCAGATCCTGACAGATCCAAAAATTTGATGGTGTTTGGTCTACCGGAAGTTGAGGCGGAATCTGAATCTGTGTTGAAATGTGAGATAGAGAATGTTTTGGCTGAGCTTGATGAGAAACCTATTGTTGTGGCTAAAAGGGTGGGTTTGAAACGGGAAGGAAGGGAGAGACCCGTGATCGTGAAGCTACAGAGTAGAGAAATGCTGTTGAGCCTTCTGCAGAAGGCAAAGCAGTTAAAACAGTCCGAATCGTACTGCGGTGTCTACTTGTCAAGAGATATGTCACTCGCAGAGAGAACGGAGAGGAGGGAACTCCACCTTACATTGAAGGAGTTGAGGGAATCGAATCCCGAAAGACAATTTCGGATACGGAAAGGAGCGATAAACTTTTCATAGACTATCTGTATACACTGGACTCTTAAATGGACTCATATCTTTGATCAACCGATTTTTGCCCACAAAAAGGGGCTGATAATTTTATACATCAAACTGTGTAAATTATTATATAGATTTAATAAAATAAAATAAATGCGAATAAAGCGAACTGAAACACGCGGCCAAAATTTGGTTTTGTGTTTTAATTTTGAAAAACAGTGCGCGTCTTCTGAAAGCATCGCGACCTTTATTTGTTCCCCGCGCTACGTAGCGCGCGGCGTTCAAAGTTTTCGAAAGCTGTGAAAATTTGGCTGGTTCCTCAAAGTGAACTTTTCAAGGGAAAACGTTAAAATCTGGGTGCCTTTCATTGCTAACAATTCGTAGTTTTGGCGCGCGCGACGGGTTAGGGCTATCCGTTAGGGTCTGGTTAGGGTTTGGTTTGGGGTTATCGGTTAGGGCTATCGATTCTCTAACTGATACCGTTTAGTTCACTCAAATCGGCCATGTGGTTCCATGGCTATAGCCGTTTGAAAAAAGTCGGTCTAAGTATACTCTTTTGGTAGCGCGCACCTGTAAACAGACTGCAAGGCACCCAGATTATAATCGCGCCCCTTTTCAAGATGGCCGTTTTTTGGGAAAACGTTAAAATCTGGGTGCCTTTCATTGCTAACAATTCGTAGTTTTGGCGCGCGCAACGGGTTAGGGCTATCCGTTAGGGTCTGGTTAGGGTTTGGTTTGGGGTTATCGGTTAGGGCTATCGATTCTCTAACTGATGCCGTTTAGTTTACTCAAATCGGCCATGTGGTTCCATGGCTATAGCCGTTTGAAAAAAGTCGGTCTAAGTATACTCTTTTGGTAGCGCGCACCTGTAAACAGGCTGCAAGGCACCCAGATTATAATCGCGCCCGTTTTTTTGTCGGTTTCGTCTCTGATTGCGTGCCTTCTACTTCGAAGCTTTTATCGGCTGTCGCTATCCACACAAGATTTTATTTTTCACTTCAATCATCTTACAGCTATCACTTACTGGCGTTTTGGCCCTTACCCCTTCAAAGATAGAAACTCCGATACCAGGCACCAGCTTGGTTTTGAAGTAACACATTTTCTTCTGATTTGACAACTTTCAGATAGCCATGGCCCGAACCAAGACCGCTCCAAGGAAGAATGTGCCTCTACCAAGAGAAATCCCGAAGAAAAAACGGCCTAAAGAAAAGCTCTTTACCATACATAAAACCGGCCAGGCATTATCACTCCCAAAACTGCCGTTTTCAAGACTGGTCAGAGACATTATCATGGAGTTCAGTCCTGGGGGTGGTTTGAAAATTTCAGTAACAGCCCTGGACGCACTGCATGAGTCGTCCGAAATGTACTTGGTTCAATTTTTTGAGGACATGAACTTACTGGCCCTTCACGCCAAGCGAGTAACAATTATGGTCAGAGACTCCGAGTTGGTTAAGAAAATGAAAAAGCCCAGACCTATTAGCGGAGTACCACAACGCTGATGTACGAGCTTCGTACGTCATCTTTCCCAAAACAAAGTTACTGTATATATATTATAGCCCATGATGATGGTGACCAAGCGCCAGCGAAACCCGGTTTTTATCGAGAGTTTGTAAATGAATTATAATTTCAGATTTTTATTCACGTCTTATTGTGCTACACAATTATTATTATCTAACTACCTGAACCAAGTAAAGTTATTAACACAGCTACATAGCATGCAGCTTTATTGTCTGTAATCCCCCTTTAAAACCATTGCCATCTACCTACCTATCTCCCTCCTTCACCCCATAATTTGACTATCCCTCCTTCTTCATCTCCTTCTCCCCTTTTAACGAACATCTTCATACTAGGATATGAGTGGTCTCAGTAACAAGGTCTTCCTGGGTGGGTTGCCTGGTGACATCTTAGCTGATGAGGTTAAGGAAGCCTTTAAAGAGTACGGAAAGATAGAAAATGTCGAGATCCTGTACGACAAGGAGACCAAAAAGTGCCGAGGGTTCGGTTTCATTACCTTTGATACCCCTGAGCCGGCTGAGAAGGTCCTGGCCCTGCAGCACTTTAGTATTGCTGGCAAGTTAGTTGAGGTGAAAAGTGCCAACCCTAAAGTTGACAGGAACAAGATGGGAGGGAGTAATGGTGGTGGACACGGCGGACCACCTGGGCATATGGGTGGTAGTGGTAGCGGTATGCCTCCAATGGGTGCTCCACCTCACATGGCTCCTGGATACCCCTATCCTTATCCCTACCCTTATCCCCCTCCACCTCAGAGCGGTGGTGGTGGTGGTGGACGTCCTGGTACGTATATATCTGTTTTGTGTCTGTTTTGTGTTGGTATGTTTCTGTTTGTTCCTGATTTTTTGTTTCTGTTTGTTCCTGATTTGAGTATCTCTTCTTTGTTCCTGTTTGTTCCTATTGGTTAACCATGGTTGTCAGTTACTTTTCCCTTATCGCAACATGTCAAGATAAGATGTCTCCCAACACCCCTCCCTCTTTTCAGAACACGGTAGCCGATCCCCACCACACGGTGGCCCAGGAGGTGCCATGCCACCCATGCCTCCTGGTGGACAATCCCATCCCATGTACAACCCCTACTACGCTATGTACTACGCCCAAATGGCGGGTGCTGCCCCTCACGGTATGCCTCCCGGTTACCCCATGCCCCCTGGTTATCCTGCTGGCAGCAGTTATGGTGGTAGTAGCGGTGGGAGACACAGGAGCAGGAGTCCCAGGGGTAGGAGCAGGAGCAGGAGTAGGTCACCAAGGAGGGGCAGGTCTCCTGGTTACCGTGGACACTCTCCCCGCAGGTACTACAAGGTGGTTGGGAATACTTGCTAATCAACCCTTTCATTGCCTTGCTCGACCCTGTTTCCCCTGTTATAAAGGGGGGGTTAGAACATAACAAGTCTAAAATCTTTCATACATTCAGTGCTCCAAAATCATCAAAACATTTTGGCAGATCTAACACTTCCATCACACCCATTTCACCAGAAGGAATTATAACAGACGCACTCCACCTCCACCTGGTGAAAATGCAGCATCAGCTCTGGCTGCAATACCTGCGTAAGAACAAACACGAACACAACATGATACAATGTGGGGGGGGGGGCCGGCTGAAGTTTTTGAAGTTTGAAGTTTTCCACCCTACTTTTTGAGTTTTTGAAGTTTTTGAAGTTGACTTCAATATATATATATGCTATCAGTGACTTTTATTACACTTGTTTAGGTTAGTTTCATGCTTAATACATATTGTGGCAAAGTTATCCGTCCTTGTCTGCCCTTTTTCTAGCACAAATTAGGATATTTACAATGATTCCTAGCCATGAAATCCAAGGCACAATTTGGTGTAAAAAATTTAATTTTCTTGTAAAAACAAATTTAATTTTCATTCTCAAAAACTCAAAAAATTGCCTAGAAATTGCTAAGAAAGTGTTTAAAAATTATTAATTAAATTTTCAAAAAATTTTTGGGGTCACACCCTTTTTTCCAGTTTCACAAAATGCAAATTTTTTATGAAGGGAGTAGTGAAAAAACTATGGACACTAAAATCATCGGCGGCCTCAATTTAGTGGGGGTACGTGCCAAAATGAAGTCTCCACCTTATCTAATTCGAGGGATAATGGGATATTTTCATAATTTTGTGTGTGCGCATGACTTTTTTTGGGCTAGACCAGTTTTAATGGTTTCTGAGTCTCTATAGGATTTTTAAAGGGGTGTATCTTGTTCGGAATATGCAAGTTTATATAAGAGTTATGAAGCAACATAAGGCCTATCTCCAACGGTTTAGGAGATATGAGTTTTTGAAGTTTTTGAAGTTTTTGAAGTTTTCCACCCTAAGTTTCTGTTTGAAGTTTTTGAAGTCGACTTCAAAAACTTCAAAAACTTCAGCCGGCCCCCCCCCTACAATGTGTCACATACACAATCCACATGACATATATTCCATGATACACATGGGGTAGTGCGGGACACTTCACACTACACATGACAATATCCACTCAATGATTATATTACTCTCTCTCTCCCACTAGGTACAGATCCAGATCCCGTTCACCCCCATACCGAGGAGGACACTCCCCCGGATACCGTCCCTCTTACCCTGCACCACGCAGCCCCGGAGGCAGGTCCCCCTCCCCTAGACGTGACTATCTGGCAGCATATGGTAGTAGCATGCCTGTAGATTATCTGTATGGAAGGAAGGAACGCTCTCCCTCCCCGGCCAGCAGACGACCTAGGACCCCGCCAGCCAACTATAACCCATACTAGAGAGAGAATACAAACAGGTACATACATAATCTTGCTAATTGTTGGTATATTTGTTCACTTGCTATTATGACATAGATATTCACTTGCTATGTAGTGTGACAGTTGATAGATCTATTCACTTGCTAGTTGTCAAAAGAGCAATTTTCAAAAAGTCTTGCTAGTAGTCATGATGTAGTTTGTCTTGCTCCACAAATAGTGCTATTCAGCAGGAACCGACCGAATCAGGAAATACTGGTCCCTGATTGGCTGATAACCAGTCACGTGACCTAAATAACGAGTTCTGATTGGTTGTTTACTTGTTTCGGTCGGTTCCTGCTATTCAGATATATTTCACCAGTTTTGTAATTGTCAGTTTCAGAGCTTAACCCCCTTCCTCCCTGTTCCTCCTAGGTTGCAGTGTGTGCAATATTGTGTGTTGCAGAGTGTTGCCACTCTTTGTTTTGTTCAGGAGGGTCGAACAAGGCAACCCACTCTCTTCTGATATCCCTCTCAGTATATGACACCGTTGATCTGATGTCTTGATGATATACATTGATACATATTGACCTGCGCTTGTGTTCTGCAAACTATAGACAGTGTGTTTTCCCATTCTGTCCACACCAGATATGACGTTGAGTCCCTTCTCTCTACACTGCAGCTATAATAATAACAACCCCTCTCCTTATTTTGTATGAATTTAACCGTGCAAACATAACCTGTCTGATATTTTGTGATATATATTGAAAACGAGAAACGGGACACTTGGCCCTATTAACATATTTTTATCAGTTTTGATGCTGTGATATATCTAGTCTGTTATTGCGTGTGAGTGTGTGAGTGCTGCCAATAATGCAACCTTCTTTTATCGTGCAGGTCGTATATATGTGTGTTGTACCCCTTCAAAATACATTTATTTCCACAATTATAATATTCATTTGTTTTGTTATTTGTTAATTGAACTGCTCGCACCAAGTTTGTATTAAATTACGCGGTTCGAGCAGGCCCTTGTCAAAGCAGATGCAGCAGTGTGGCCTTGTTGAATGCACCGGGACAATTTTGAATGGAGGGGGTCTTCCCGCGAAATCGCGCGCGGTCCTCCTATCCTTTACAAAGCACATCAGTGTGCGCGGCTCTGCCTAATTTACCCTGTGTGTGTAATGGGAGCGGCTAATTAATTAGCAAAATTGTCACACTGCTGCAGCGGTGATACCGGATGCTTGACCCAATTTGAGATTGTTGGTAGTGCCGGTATTTGACAGGGGAAGATGGCTAGCCATCTCTCCAGTCCCTCGAAAGACAAGATGTGAGGAGGGAGAACCGGGGAGTTTCTACTTTCCAGTTTTCGGAATCCAGAATGGAAATTAGCTCAGCTCAGGAGAGTATCTGATCAGTTTTGTCAGTGTTGTTGTTCCCTGTTCCAAATTTGCTTGCTGCATCTTGCACCCCACTGTTATCGAGAATTCCCTTTGTCCCAAAGTGTGTTCCACTAATACCCCACTCCCCAATTACAGGAACTGTTAACTAATCTACGGTGACTGCTAACTATGACTGATATTGATCTTCTTGAAGGCTCTCAATTCTGTAAGTTGTGATTGTCATGTCCTAAGCAACTCAAACAGTTCAGGGCTGCCATTACTTTACTCCTTCCGAAGGTTCACACTGTTGCATCTAGTTATAAATGAATGCCTCCAATCACTCCCCCGAGTCTCGACCACCTCATTGTACCATTTGAGTTGTTCTGTGGACTGCACAGAACAATTCAATGAACTGCAGCAGTGCGATTGTGTTCGAACGCGTCAATATTCGAGATAAGAAATGCAAATACATGAAATAATATCAGGCGCTCTACTCTAATCGCTGTATAATATTACAAACCATGGATATTTTAAAACTGTCGCCTTGTGGCCGTGTGACCTGTTTGCTGTGACCTGATTATGTCTAGTATACTTTGCTACAACTCCACGCCGTTGTTAATTGTTTTAATGACTTAAGGGTACGCTAACCAAAAATTTTTTTCGAGTGCCGGGAAATCTCTCACCGTAGGGTTGTAGGCCATGCCAAGGAGACCTCAAATATGCAATTTGAGCTCTCAAGTCGAATTCATATTTTTGCTACAGCTGCTTGAAAAATGAACTGAAAATAAGTTTTTGGCATCTTAAAAATACATTTGTAAAGATAGGATCATAAAAATTTGTGGATTTGAAGAGGACAAAGAGGTGAGTAGCCACAAAAATGTTTTTTTGAAATCCGAGCTGATTTCAAGTCCTGAGATGGATTTCTTTTTTTTGACTTTAACGCCATATTTGGCCAAGTTCCGAAAATATGTGAAAGCTGTAAATTGGTCAAAAGTAGCGTCTAACGATTCTCTATATGGCCATAAATTTTGGGCGCGTCCTTATTTGAGGTGTGTCGTACAGAGTTATTTTTCTGAAAGTCGTCATTTCAGAAATAAATAAATTCCCTGTATCTCAAAAACGGCTGATCGTAGAGACCTGAGACTATGCTTAAACGATTCAGAAGGTCCGATTTTAGGGGGGTCTTCTGAGAGACATTTTGCTCCTACTTCAACCGTTTTTGCTGTAATTGCGAAAAACAAAAACCCATCTTCGCCATCGTGGATTTTTTGTGATTTTGTTTTTGGTGATTATAGGGACCCATATGGACCAAATAGTGAAGGAATTAGCTTGTTACATATTTTTCCATAGTTTCGGTCCTTCCTTAGCTAAAGTTCCCTAATTACAGGATATTGGAGTTTAGCTTTTGCCCTTTTCATAGAATTTATTTTTCGCAATTACAGCAAAAACGGTTGAAGTAAGAGCAAAATGTCTCTCAGAAGACCCCCCCAAAATCGGACCTTCTGAATCGTTTAAGCATAGTCTCAGGTCTCTACGATCAGCCGTTTTTGAGATACAGGGAATTTATTTATTTCTGAAATGACGACTTTCAGAAAAATAACTCTGTACGACACACCTCAAATAAGGACGCACCCAAAATTTATGGCCATATAGAGAATCGTTAGACGCTACTTTTGACCAATTTACAGCTTTCACATATTTTCGGAACTTGGCCAAATATGGCGTTAAAGTCAAAAAAAAGAAATCCATCTCAGGACTTGAAATCAGCTCGGATTTCAAAAAAAAATTTTTGTGGCTACTCACCTCTTTGTCCTCTTCAAATCCACAAATTTTTATGATCCTATCTTTACAAATGTATTTTTAAGATGCCAAAAACTTATTTTCAGTTCATTTTTCAAGCAGCTGTAGCAAAAATATGAATTCGACTTGAGAGCTCAAATTGCATATTTGAGGTCTCCTTGGCATGGCCTACAACCCTACGGTGAGAGATTTCCCTGCACTCGAAAAAAATTTTTGGTTAGCGTACCCTTAAGTGACCATCAATAGAGAATTTAAAGAGATCATAAATGTCACGTACTGTTAGTTGTGGTCACGTACTGTTGTTTGTGGTCAGCCTTGTTTTTCTGCGGCTGGGCGTGGGAAGATCATCGATATTTTGGCTTTCTTTTTACTCCAAACACTCTGATCTTTTCTGAACTGATCTTGAGTTCTGGAGAACAAGAAATCAAAACCTGTCTAGTTCTACCCCTGCCTTGAGTTACAATAGGTCCGGGGGAGCTCCGGTAGATAAGAAGTTATTATCCTCACCCCTCTGACCTGTGTCTTCTTTGAGCTGTGTTGGCACCATAGAAACGATACGGAATTCAATCCTCTAATTCTTCTTATCGCAGTCCAGTCTGAGTTTTAAATCAAATATCACCTCTTATCAGTGCGCCCCCGGTGAGCTCTGACCTAATTACGAAACGTTTTCTCGGTTTCGGTTCTCTCCCCCTCCAGCACACAGGTCACACACAGGCCGTACTCTCGCATTTTCTTCTAACTAATTTGTTTTGCATTACTGCGTCTGGTCCGGGTTACAGCTGTCGTCGTGAGACACACATAGCAGCAGGAGCTCCGTATTGTGTTTTGTCTAAAAATGAAGCGAGTGCACAGGATTGGAGTGGGTATGGGAATTGCGGCGGCCTTGCTTGTGATTATAGTGATTATTGCTGTTACAACCGGTAAAGGAGGAGATGATACGCCTGATGGTCCTACTACAAAACCTTGGACTAATGTGTGTGCTGCTTTTGTAGATATATATTGATAGGCTACACTGTCCCGCACAGCTCCTAGCGGGGTCAGCTTAGCCGATCATTTTAACGACAAGTGTTGTAGTTTCATTACGAGTATTGTCTTGCTATTCAGTACTCCATGTTAGTCAACCACTAATAACACTGTTATTGCAGGTACGGCTACCAGATTCAATTAAAGCTGTGGGATACGACCTGAGTCTGGATATCGATTGGGCTAAGATGGACTACACCGGCATTCAGGAGGTAGGCATTTCGATCTAATAAAGGTTCACGCCCATGGCAGCTGATATTATTAAAATTCAAGCCCCTCATTCTTCCCCTCTTTTCCAAGCTCTTCTTTGCTTTCTCGTTCACCACTCCCCTCTGTTTAGGCGTCTCTGAATGTCACGGAAAAGGGAACCTACTACCTGTTAATTCATGTAAAGGACCTGGATATTAACCGTACAGCCACCACCGTTACCACAGGAGACGGCACTCCTGTTGAGCTGAAGGAAACGTTCATGTGAGTCGGTGTGACAGATATAGGAACGATGGAGTGAAAAAAAACTGATTGGTTAACTTGTATTAGACAATTTTAACCGGTTATCTAAGTTTTCACAGTACACCGTTTCCGGTGGTTAAAGTGTACTGTGAAATTTTAGACCACTGCAAAAACACTAGTAATTATAAAGTAAAATACCGCTGCAGTGGTATGTGAAAAATTAAACACTTTCTAGTCACACGCACACAGTGTGAACATTACAAACATTACAAACTGAGTGAACGGGATAAAGATTAAGTGAGAGAGAGAGAGAGAGAGAGAGGAGAGAGAGGAGAGAGAGAGAGAGAGAGAGAGGGGAGAGAGAGAGAGAGAGATAGAGAGATCGAGAGATCTCGATTATCTCTCTCTGAGCTGGAAAGAGTCTCTCAGCCTCGCTCTCGCTCTCTCTCCGATCGCCTCTCTCGCTCGCCTCTCGCGTCGCTCCTACCCTTGCCTGTTGTTTTGTGTTTTGTTTCCCTCCCTCAGGCACGAGAGCTCGCACGGCGAGGGAAAGCAGATGCAGGACGCTCATTGGTGTGGTGCCATCACGTGACGATCACGTGACCTATAGTTGCAGAGTGGAAGAAAAGATAAGGGTTAGGTCGTGTGCACTGGCAGTAGTGACTACTGCAGCACACGCCTCTCTCTCTCTCTCTCTCTCTCTCTCTCTCTCTCTCTCTCTCTCACATTCTATTTCTCTCTCTCTCACTCAATCTTTATCTCTTTCACTCAGTTTGTTTCCAAAATCATCTAATAAAATTAGATGACTGCTTTTACATGCTCTATTACACAACAATAATGTTAAAGATTCTTTCACTTTTAGGCCTCGCAGGCTCGGCCCAAAAGTACAACTACAGAGCTCGCAGGCTCGCTCAGTAGTTACACTTAGCGTGCCTCGCAGGCTCGGCAGCTAAGTAAAAGGATCTACCTCGACCTGTCGGTCTCGGTTCATTATTGTTGTATTTAGAGCACTCGGCCTTCGGCCTCGTGCACTAAAAAGTAATAGACCATTTTAACCAGTCATCTAATCATATAGTAACACACAGCAACTAGCTACTATAGTGTTTATTACTGGAGTCTAGAATGGGTTTAACTGGTTTCCTGATCGGTAATTCCATTCTCGGTACTTGTTCAGTTTCCTCTGGTGTTTCATTAGTTAACGGTATCATCATGGGTTACTTAAGTTTCATTTAATACTTCAGGGGAGTCGAGAAAGATGCCGAGAAAGCAGCTAAGAATGATTTCTACGTTGTTCAGTCAATGAAGGAACTGGCACTTGGGGTTCACAAGCTTACCATTCATTTTGGTGCTAAGGTACCTAACACAAGTCTCCTCTCTAAGTTTCCATTATATATTCAAGAATGATATCTTCCCTCTGACAAGTTTTCAAAGATTTTAATTTGCTAGTTTTAATTGGGTTTAACTCCTGTGACCCCTCTAGGTACAAACTGAAAAGCTAACTGGCCTGTACCGAAGTGCCTACAAGAAAAGTGATGGTACAGAGGTATACCAGATTTCCACTGATTTCGAACCGGTTGATGCCCGATCCGCCTTCCCCTGCCTTGATGAACCATCCCAGAAAGCCTCCTGGACTAACACGGTAAAACTCGAGAAAAGTTATGAATTATGATTCTAAATGTTGCTCCAAGGTTTCACACGGTGTATGTATTTCTGTTTCAGATCAAAGTTAAGTTCCCCGCGGATATGGATATCACCAACTACAAAATCATCAGTAATGCCCTCGAAACAGAAGCAATAAGGGATGACAAGAACAAAGTGCTGACAGTCAATTTTGAGGTTAGAACAACGTCCAGGGAGAACCAAAAATTGGAAGACCAAAATGACGATATTTCTCGTGTGAAAGTTGATACATAACAAAGCTTCCTGTTTCAGGAAAGCATTGCAATGAGCACATATCTGGTGTGCTTTGCTATATCGGATTTCGCTTCCAAACAGGGCAAATATACAAGGGGAGATGGCACAGAGGTCTTGGTACGTAAATGCTGGATCCACCATTGATAATTTTGTATTCTCTTTTTTTGTTATTATTCGGATTAAAACTGGTTAATAATTTTAGTTACCCTTTCATAGTTGCGAGTGTGGGCTAGACGAGAGACCGACTTCCAAGATTCACTTGCTTACGCCCTAAAGGTGACTCCTGCTATCCTTAAAAAATATGAAGAATTTTATGGGGTCAATTATCCACTCAAGAAACTTGGTAAGGTTGCATTGCAGTAGTTTTTTAAATCTCAGATTCGATTCTCTGTTCATTTAGCCCAGCTCAGAGATATTCATATAGGATTTCTCACACCGTCTCTCCCTGCAGATCAGATAGCGTTCCCTCAGTTTAATTCTGGGGCCATGGAGAATTGGGGTATAATCACATACCGGGAGAGCTCCCTGCTGTACTAACTCTGCAACGAGTTCTATGAAGGAGAAAGCAGAGGGTGTGTGCTGTTATTGCATCACGAGGTTGCCCATCAGGTATTATAGTTATTGGACAAATTCTTTGTGTGAGGGTTTTGACAAAACAACTAGAACGAGTTCTATTCTGTGACATGACATGTAAACTCTCTCTCCAGTGGTTTGGCAACACCGTCACCATGGCATGGTGGAACGATCTCTGGCTGAATGAAGGGTTCGCCTCATTTGTTGAGTATTATGGAATTCAAAATGCAGAACCCGATTGGGAAATTGTAAGTCTCCATAAATTCATTGCTTCTGAATTCTCTCAGATCCATTTAAACATCCATGACCCCATGACAACTTTTCATACTACGCACGGTTCGGAGACTTGGAGGACAGCCTTTTTGAGACAAATTACAATTCTCTACCCACCCATCTCTCCACAGTTGAATTTCTTCTACCCGGATGAAATTGTGGCGGCTATGGACTTCGACAGTTCTCCTGGTTCCCACCCCATTGTTGTTAGTGTCTCCTCTCCAGAGGAGCTCAATGGACTGTTCGACACCATCTCATATCGAAAGGTATCTTTTTTATAAGCACAACTTTGAACTTTTCTCTCTCTCTGTCTCTCTCCCCCACCCTCTCTCTCTCTCTCGCTCTCTCTCTCTCTCTCTCTCTCTCTCTCTCTCTTTCTCTCTCTCTCTCTCTCTCTCTCTCTCTCTCTCTCTCTCTCTCTTTCTCTCTCTCCCTCTCTCTCTCTCTCTCTCCTCTCTCTCTCTCTCTCTCCCTCCCTCCCTCTCTCTCTCTCTCTCTCTCTCTCTCTCAGCGTTCAGGGCGGGTCTAGCACACTACATCAAGCAGTACAAGTGGAGGAACGCTGAAATGGTGGATCCTATTCGAGGCGTTAAACACCGCGGCACCCAAAGGGATGAATGTTACAGAGATCATGCTGACCTGGACTGAACAAATGGGATTCCCTTATCTGACTGTCAAGATTGAGGATACCAAGATGACCGTCACACAAGACAGGTAGGATGATCTGCTGTCAGGCCAATGCTCTGACAGATGATCTGTTATTTGTCTGTGCGGGTGTTATTATCACCATTCACTCCGCTATAATCCTTGTAATTCTTGTCAGGACCTGGAACTTTTGCTACCACTTTCATTTCGTTTTGTTTAGATTCCCGCGTGCTGAACAATACAAATCCAACTCCCTAGATTCCTGCGGGGTGAGGCCAAGGAGGGTGATGTGTCTCCCTACGGTTACAAGTGGCATGTTCCCTTCCAGTTTATTGGGGCAGTGGACGGAGAGGCGGAGCTTTATACTAGTGATATACACTGGATCACACCAGATAGTAAGTGATGAGATAGATTATGGGGGTCTTTGGGGGGATTTATTGTAGTTCTGATGAAATGGTCGGTATCAAGTTATCAGGCTTTTTGAATCCGATTCCATGTAATATCTTGATATTGTGTTATATTCCAACCTTCTACTTTTTTCCAGAGCCCCTGGAGATAACCCTTGATAAGGAGTTTACGTGGGTGAAGGGTAATGCTGAGGGCAAGTTCTACTACATTACTACATATGATAATGATGTGTGGACTCAGCTAGGTGACAACATGGAAACTATTCCTGCAGCTACTGATAGGACGTCCCTCTTGTATGATGCGTTCAGCCTCGCAAAGTAAGACTCCCCACTAACCATTAAGAATTCCTTTGGGTGTATAGTGTATACTTAATGCCTTATTGGATAGTGGCATCCGTATACAACATGACAAATTACTTATCGATGTAATTGAGTTCTGAATATTGAACCTTGCTAATTCCTTCTGAAGGACTGAGCCCACACTACATCAATTCAGTTCTCAATATATCAAACCTTCTGTTCAGGACTAGCAAGGTCTCCTACGAGAATGCCCTGAAACTCACTGAGGGCTTGGCTGATGAAACTGAGTATGTGGTTATGTACCGGGGACTAGTTGAGGTCCTGGATGCCAAGGATCTGGTACAGGATGACGCCGCAAAGGCTCTTTTCAAGGTCAGTGGTCTCTCTCTCTCTCTCTCTCTCTCTCTCTCTCTCTCACTTCTTATCTTTTTCAACTATCGTGCGTTTGAAAAGCTGCTGTCTCTTATCTGCGTTGAAAAGTGACCGTTATGTCTGACTCAGAGGAATCTGAGACTGAGTCTATCCAGGATATTATTGACGAGATTCTTGATATGGCTGGTGTCCTGTCAAAGGCATGTGGTGGTAGTGTGTTGTGCCAATATGATATCGAATACAAGCTGGAGCGTGGTCACCGGATTTACGGAGTTGGAGAATATGAGGGTATCAAGAATCAGCCTTCTAACGTTCTGTTTGGCTACACATCTACTATGTCTCAGCTATTAGTCAAGAAATGTTTGCCTGTGCTGGTAGATGCTGCTAAGAGAGAGCGGGACGAGCTGAATGCCAAGGATCCCAGTGAGCTGAAGGATGAAGAGGAAGGAGCGGATAGTAGTGCTGCGGAAGAGGAAACTGGGGACACTGACGTTGTACGTGGACTGGAGAAGGAGTTGCGTGAATGCCAGAGAGAGGTTATCCAGCTTCAGAAGAAGATTATTCAGCTACAGGACGAGGATATCAGCACAGCCCGTGCAGTGACTGAAACAGTGCAGCGTGAAATGAAATCCTGGTCAGCTGTAGTTTCCAGTAATTGTGCTGCAGCAGTTGCGCCCTCTAAGTTGCAGGCCGTGATACAGAGGACAGTTTCTCCGGCTCGTGATGCTGTGGAAGATACTGATAGGAACAAGAATCTTCTTATCTTTAACCTTGAGGAGGCTGAGGACGAGGAGAGCCCTGATGCTGCAGTGACTGGAATTATGGAGGAGCTACACGAGAAGTTCTCTTTTACAGATTGCAGGCGTCTTGGAACCAGATCTGACGGTAAAGCCCGTCCAGTTATTGCCAAACTAGCATCCAGTGATAGTCTGTTAGTGCTACTGAGGAAAGCTAAGGACTTGAAAAAGTCGCAGTTATTCAGCAAGGTGTTCTTGGGTCCTGATAGGACGGTCGATGAGCGAGCAGAGAGACGTAGAACTCTAGAGACTTTACAGAAACTGAGAACAGAGAACCCTTCGAGACAATATGTGTTGAGAAAGGGAGTCATTGAGTGTGTATGAACTCTTCACATCATACAATTCAACCACAATCACATTCACAATCATCCTCTCATCTTCAAATTTTACTGTCCCACAAGCTTGTGGAGATTCTTTGTTCACTCTTTCACATGTTTTACACTGTTTACTAGAATCTCTTCGCACGGGACTGGGTCCAAATTTTGACATTCAATGTTTTAACATGTATATTCTGTATTGCTTTTATGGGTTTCAGGAACGTCTTAGAACAAAATAAACAGAACCATCTTTCTCGGCGTGAAATTCTGCATCGATTATAGTGGCTCTAAACCTTTCTATGACGTAAGGTAAAAACCTTTGGTTAAAACATGTGGTAAGGTTTTTTAGGTTTTATGATCGTTACACAGACATCGCAGATCAAAATGATTTTCACTAAAATGATTTCCGCATCATCAATACACGTCGATTGAGTACCTATAACATGGTTTTCTGACAAGAGGTTCGCCCGTTAGCCTAAAACATGTACCCGCCCCTATAACATGTACCCGTTTGGGATTTTTTGGGATAACTTCTTAACCTTACGCCATAGAAAGGTTTATAGCCACTATAATCGATGCAGAATTTCATGCCGAGAAAGTTGGTTTTATTCATTTTGTTCTAGGACGTTCCTGAAACCCATAAACGCCAAAAAACCTAAAAACCTAAATATCGTAAATTTTGGGCTTGAGCACTAAAACTTTTTTGACTTCTAATTAGACACCAAACACTATTTTGACAAAATCGGGGCTATTCTCTACTCGTTTCATAAGATGATTTTGAGATATCGTCTAGGCTAGAATTATGCACATGTAAAAGAGGCACCGCACCCACAGCCCACACAAAAGCAAGCCTAATCACCACTGAAAACTAATGAACATTCATTGGAATCGAAAGATGGGACCTTTAGTAGTACATTGGTGGTAGATATGTTTGGTAACACATTTTGAAATGGCTTTTGGAAGTTATAATTTAATGTCTTTTAATGTCTTTAGATGTCCTTTAATGTCTTTTAATGTCCTAAATAAAGACGGGCAATTTAATGTCCCAAAAATCGAGGGACATTAAAGGACATTTTAATACGCGGGCCCCCCCCCCCCCCCCCCCCGCTGAACAATACAAATCCAACTCCCTAGATTCCTGCGGGGTGAGGCCAAGGAGGGTGATGTGTCTCCCTACGGTTACAAGTGGCATGTTCCCTTCCAGTTTATTGGGGCAGTGGACGGAGAGGCGGAGCTTTATACTAGTGATATACACTGGATCACACCAGATAGTAAGTGATGAGATAGATTATGGGGGTCTTTGGGGGGATTTATTGTAGTTCTGATGAAATGGTCGGTATCAAGTTTTCAGGCTTTTTGAATCCGATTCCATGTAATATCTTGATATCGTGTTATATTCCAACCTTCTACTTTTTTCCAGAGCCCCTGGAGATAACCCTTGATAAGGAGTTTACGTGGGTGAAGGGTAATGCTGAGGGCAAGTTCTACTACATTACTACATATGATAATGATGTGTGGACTCAGCTAGGTGACAACATGGAAACTATTCCTGCAGCTACTGATAGGACGTCCCTCTTGTATGATGCGTTCAGCCTCGCAAAGTAAGACTCCCCACTAACCATTAAGAATTCCTTTGGGTGTATAGTGTATACTTAATGCCTTATTGGATAGTGGCATCCGTATACAACATGACAAATTACTTATCGATGTAATTGAGTTCTGAATATTGAACCTTGCTAATTCCTTCTGAAGGACTGAGCCCACACTACATCAATTCAGTTCTCAATATATCAAACCTTCTGTTCAGGACTAGCAAGGTCTCCTACGAGAATGCCCTGAAACTCACTGAGGGCTTGGCTGATGAAACTGAGTATGTGGTTATGTACCGGGGACTAGTTGAGGTCCTGGATGCCAAGGATCTGGTACAGGATGACGCCGCAAAGGCTCTTTTCAAGGTCAGTGGTCTCTCTCTCTCTCTCTCTCTCTCTCTCTCTCTCTCTCTCTCTCTCTCTCTCTTTCTCTCTCTCTCTCTCTCTCTCTCTCTCACACACACACACAAGTTCTAAATTTGAAATCAATTCATTTTCCAGAATTATATTGTTGAGATGCTAGAGCCGACAGTGACTAAACTTGGATTTACTGCCAAGGATGGTGAATCCATTGCTGATCTAAAAATGCGAGATCTTGCTCTAAGGAATTATCTCAAGTATGTCCTAACCAAACATTCCTTTTTGTTATGGATTTCTAAATTCCTTTTTGTTATGGCTTTCTTCGGAAAAGTGTCAATCACAACAATTTCCCAGGAACGTGGCCAATGCGACGAACGAACACGTGGTCACAGCTTTGGAGTTGTTCGAAAATTTTGTAGCTGATCCTAAAACCGTGAAGGGGCAAATTCGTGATATTTTCGTGACAATAACGAGAACAGCCATCATCTATGATGATGACAGTCATGCAAATTGGGATGACATGTGGAACCTTCTACAGGTACAGATATATATGAGCAGTAAATATCCCCTCAGTGGGAAGGGAAAGTCTGTCGGCGTGGGGGTTGTAATGTAACATGGTACCCGCGACCCCCCCCAAAGATACTAGGATGAAATCCTTAAATTGCAATATCATTTGCAGGAAAGTGAGTGGGAAGCTGACCAGAAAATATACATTGCAGCTCTGGCTAAGACCAACTCGACAGAGAAACGAGACAAGTGAGTCCCTTTTCTGTTCTACCCTTCTAAAAGAGTCCCCCTTTTCTGTTCTACCCTTCTAAAAGAGTCCCCCTTTTCTGTTCTACCCTTCTAAAAGAGTCCCCCTTTTCTGTTCTACCCTTCTAAAAGAGTCCCCCTTTTCTGTTCTACCCTTCTAAAAGAGTCCCCCTTTTCTGTTCTACCCTTCTAAAAGAGTCCCCCTTTTCTGTTCTACCCTTCTAAAAGAGTCCCCCTTTTCTGTTCTACCCTTCTAAAAGAGTCCCCCTTTTCTGTTCTACCATTCTAAAAGAGTCCCCCTTTTCTGTTCTACCCTTCTAAAAGAGTCCCCCTTTTCTGTTCTACCCTTCTAAAAGAGTCCCCCTTTTCTGTTCTACCCTTCTAAAAGAGTCCCCCTTTTCTGTTCTACCCTTCTAAAAGAGTCCCCCTTCTCTGTTCTACCCTTCTAAAAGAGTCCCCCTTTTCTGTTCTACCCTTCTAAAAGAGTCCCCCTTTTCTGTTCTACCCTTCTAAAAGAGTCCCCCTTTTCTGTTCTACCCTTCTAAAAGAGTCCCCCTTTTCTGTTCTACCCTTCTAAAAGAGTCCCCCTTTTCTGTTCTACCCTTCTAAAAGAGTCCCCCTTCTCTGTTCTACCCTTCTAAAAGAGTCCCCCTTTTCTGTTCTACCCTTCTAAAAGAGTCCCCCTTTTCTGTTCTACCCTTCTAAAAGAGTCCCCCTTTTCTGTTCTACCCTTCTAAAAGAGTCCCCCTTTTCTGTTCTACCCTTCTAAAAGAGTCCCCCTTTTCTGTTCTACCCTTCTAAAAGAGTCCCCCTTCTCTGTTCTACCCTTCTAAAAGAGTCCCCCTTTTCTGTTCTACCCTTCTAAAAGAGTCCCCCTTTTCTGTTCTACCCTTCTAAAAGAGTCCCCCTTTTCTGTTCTACCCTTCTAAAAGAGTCCCCCTTTTCTGTTCTACCCTTCTAAAAGAGTCCCCCTTTTCTGTTCTACCCTTCTAAAAGAGTCCCCCTTTTCTGTTCTACCCTTCTAAAAGAGTCCCCCTTTTCTGTTCTACCCTTCTAAAAGAGTCCCCCTTTTCTGTTCTACCCTTCTAAAAGAGTCCCCCTTTTCTGTTCTACCCTTCTAAAAGAGTCCCCCTTTTCTGTTCTACCCTTCTAAAAGAGTCCCCCTTTTCTGTTCTACCCTTCTAAAAGAGTCCCCCTTTTCTGTTCTACCCTTCTAAAAGAGTCCCCCTTTTCTGTTCTACCCTTCTAAAAGAGTCCCCCTTTTCTGTTCTACCCTTCTAAAAGAGTCCCCCTTTTCTGTTCTACCCTTCTAAAAGAGTCCCCCTTTTCTGTTCTACCCTTCTAAAAGAGTCCCCCTTCTCTGTTCTACCCTTCTAAAAGAGTCCCCCTTTTCTGTTCTACCCTTCTAAAAGAGTCCCCCTTTTCTGTTCTACCCTTCTAAAAGAGTCCCCCTTTTCTGTTCTACCCTTCTAAAAGAGTCCCCCTTTTCTGTTCTACCCTTCTAAAAGAGTCCCCCTTTTCTGTTCTACCCTTCTAAAAGAGTCCCCCTTTTCTGTTCTACCCTTCTAAAAGAGTCCCCCTTTTCTGTTCTACCCTTCTAAAAGAGTCCCCCTTTTCTGTTCTACCCTTCTAAAAGAGTCCCCCTTTTCTGTTCTACCCTTCTAAAAGAGTCCCCCTTTTCTGTTCTACCCTTCTAAAAGAGTCCCCCTTTTCTGTTCTACCCTTCTAAAAGAGTCCCCCTTTTCTGTTCTACCCTTCTAAAAGAGTCCCCCTTTTCTGTTCTACCCTTCTAAAAGAGTCCCCCTTTTCTGTTCTACCCTTCTAAAAGAGTCCCCCTTTTCTGTTCTACCCTTCTAAAAGAGTCCCCCTTTTCTGTTCTACCCTTCTAAAAGAGTCCCCCTTTTCTGTTCTACCCTTCTAAAAGAGTCCCCCTTTTCTGTTCTACCCTTCTAAAAGAGTCCCCCTTTTCTGTTCTACCCTTCTAAAAGAGTCCCCCTTTTCTGTTCTACCCTTCTAAAAGAGTCCCCCTTTTCTGTTCTACCCTTCTAAAAGAGTCCCCCTTTTCTGTTCTACCCTTCTAAAAGAGTCCCCCTTTTCTGTTCTACCCTTCTAAAAGAGTCCCCCTTTTCTGTTCTACCCTTCTAAAAGAGTCCCCCTTTTCTGTTCTACCCTTCTAAAAGAGTCCCCCTTTTCTGTTCTACCCTTCTAAAAGAGTCCCCCTTTTCTGTTCTACCCTTCTAAAAGAGTCCCCCTTTTCTGTTCTACCCTTCTAAAAGAGTCCCCCTTTTCTGTTCTACCCTTCTAAAAGAGTCCCCCTTTTCTGTTCTACCCTTCTAAAAGAGTCCCCCTTTTCTGTTCTACCATTCTAAAAGAGTCCCCCTTTTCTGTTCTACCCTTCTAAAAGAGTCCCCCTTTTCTGTTCTACCCTTCTAAAAGAGTCCCCCTTTTCTGTTCTACCCTTCTAAAAGAGTCCCCCTTTTCTGTTCTACCCTTCTAAAAGAGTCCCCCTTTTCTGTTCTACCCTTCTAAAAGAGTCCCCCTTTTCTGTTCTACCCTTCTAAAAGAGTCCCCCTTTTCTGTTCTACCCTTCTAAAAGAGTCCCCCTTTTCTGTTCTACCCTTCTAAAAGAGTCCCCCTTTTCTGTTCTACCCTTCTAAAAGAGTCCCCCTTTTCTGTTCTACCCTTCTAAAAGAGTCCCCCTTTTCTGTTCTACCCTTCTAAAAGAGTACCCCTTCTCATCTGCTGTCTCCCGTTGCAAGGGAGAGAAGTTCCATACCTGTCAACACCTAATTAGACCCTAGAGATATGAGGTGGAACATACATCATTGTTCATGATTTTCCATGTAGTGTCATAATAAGTCAAAAACAGAAAATTGATTTTCGGGTCAGACCTAATAGATATTGAGTATAAAATGAAATTGCGAAATACCACTATTCAGTGTTGCTTTAAGTTCTAAAAACAGCTTTTTTCTAATGGTTTGCAGATCCACTTCAGCTTCAGCTCTTTTCATTTTTCGAGAATTTAATGCATTTATATTTGTTGAGTAAAAGCAAATTTACAACACTACAGCTCAGTGAATAAACAAAAACCACAAACACGGTGTCCTTATTGGCAGCGAAGCAGTCCCTCCATACAGAGGTGACAAGCCCCGCATGTCAGAGGGTGAGAGCGGGGTCGGGCTGTCTAAAAAGTCACTTTCTGGATCTGGTCCTTTTTCAAGGAATCATATTCGTCTCTCGAGGCTCAGTGAAAACTGGGAGGATCGTGAGCGTATGTTGCCCAGTCAGGAATTATTCCTCCTTCAAAATCAAAGGGTAGATAATAGTGCATTACTTCTGTCGGGAAAGCACCAACAGAGTCGGCAAGTGTGCACTGTAGAGGTTCCAACTCATCGAAGTAGTGTAATATTGTCTCCTTCAGCTCCTCCAATACATCAGGATGGGTCTCACTGAGGTCATTAGTCTCAAAGGGGTCATCTGTGATGTTGAAAAGTCGGGTGATGTTCCAGTTGACGCAATGCTCTCCAAAGGCATACCTCTTTCCTGTTTCACAATGAGGTCAACTCGGTTAATGCTTGGACGCCAAATAATGCTTTGTAGTCACCCTTAATGTACGCTGCGTCCTCGTTCACAGGATTTATATTAATCAGGATTTCATCTCGTAGGCAGTTGTGCTTGTCACCGGTAAACAATAATCCCGATAGGTCAATGCTGTCCAGAGAGTCGATCTGGGATTTCCGAACCTTGGAAATCTCTGTAAAGGCCTCCCAGCCTCCTGTCCATCGAATGATGCTCGAGTACCAATCAGTGACGTGAATATAGCAGGAAGTGGAACCTCGGGGTACCAGGATTTCAGGGTTGGGACTGTATAGAAATGCAGGAACCCTCACACCTCCCTCAAAAAATGTACTTTTCCATCCTCTGAGCGGGAGGCTGGATGCAAAACGAGATTTTGGTGCACCATTATCACTTGCCACAATCATTAGCGTGTTATTCCACATACCCGCTTCTTTATAGCTCTCAATCACCTCGCTAAGAGAATCCTGGGCAGCGTTCAGCATAGCCTGTCGTACACAACTCGCGTTCCCTTTATCAAGACAGTTCATGTTGTAGTAGGCATCAGGAGCAAAGAAAGGAGAGTGAACAGTTTGCATTGTATACATCATGAAGAGAGGCTGGGAGCAGTTGTGGTCCTCAACTAGATCCTTAATCCTGCTTGTAAAGAGGTTTTCACTGTATTTTTGGGTTGAATTAGGTAGAATAGACCAGCTTATTTCATCACCATCCTCCTCACAAAAATAAAAATCGTTGTAGCCGGATATCTTATGTGACATGTAGTCTATTTCGCCTTGTGTGTACCCGTAGGCAGTATCGTAGCCCCGAGTACAAGGCATACAATCCCATCGAGCATAGCCAAGGTGCCATTTTCCCACCAAGTTTGTCGCGTAACCATTAGCACGAAGGACCTCTGGAAGTAAGATCTGGTCTCTATCCAGACACTCCTTGGTATAAGGTTGAAAAACTTCAGTTTCAATTCCCAAAGCGATGGCATACCGGCCCGTGTGAAGAGAAGCTCTTGTCGGGGTGCACAGAGGCAGGGTGTAGTATCTTTCCAGGATGAGACCCTCACTTGCAAGCTTATCAAACAGGGGTGTGGTGATATTCTTTTTTATTTCCGGATAAGTGTAACCCATATCTCCGTATCCCATGTCGTCAATCAGTACAAACAGGATGTTCGGCTTATCTGATCCCCGAACAGTTGGAGCTCCAAGGAATAATAGGAGGGACAGGAAGATAAGGACCATGGCTAAATAATCCAAAAAGCGTTTTTATTGTTCTGAAATGGCCTCCTAAAAATCAATAATAAACTTGGAATGCAGTAGTGCAGTAGTGCAGTAGTCGACTATAGTCTCAATTGCGGGGTATTGAGGTATGGTATTTTGCAATAGCTGCCGCGTGGGACTACTATACTCCATGATTTAATCTCCTTAAATATTGAGAGAGCACAACTGATAGTTAAGACGTGTGGGTCGGACAATTGAGTAAAAGGTGGTGCTCAGAATACTATAATGGTATTGATTCGTATCAGCGGATTCCAGTGCTGCTTGTAGTCGTATTACCGTAATAGAAATACAGTAAGGAGACGCACACGTTGCATAACGCGCTGCAAAAAGTGCATGTGTTCAGCACGTACTAGCGCCCTGATTAGCCACGGTTGCGCTTTTTTTCCCCCAAAAATGTTTTTGAATTTTTTTGTGAAATTTTTTGAACATTTTTTGAAAATTTTTCAAAGCCACGTTCGAATCGCGTTTCGAATCAGTGAATCTTATCGCATGTCCTGCTGCTAATTAGACGGTTCGGAACGAACCGATACGTGATCCCCATGGGGCCATTGAATCACAAGTTCACCAAGCGTCGAAATTTCGCTTCGATGGGGATCACGTTTCGATTCATTCCGAACCGTCTAATTAGCAGCAGGACATGCGATAAGATGAACCGATTCGGAACACGATTCGGACGTGGCTGGTATACCTTTAAAATTTTTTTTTGCAAAATTTTACAGTAAGATTGTCAATGCTTTAATCGGTGCTCCCCATAAATTTTGAGAGAAAAAGTTATTTTGAAATTTTGATACTTCATCACCCGCTTAGGGCGCCCCGATTCGGCATGGTATCACGTATCGGTTCGTTTCGAACCCGCTAATTAGACAGGACATCCAGTAAGCTGCACCGATTCGGAACACAAATCGGACGGGCTGGTATAACTTTTTTTGAAAAAATTATTTTATAGTTTTCTATTTCTCATCAGAAATGATCATGTCATCAATACATAAATATTGCATATAGCAGTTAGAGGCATCTTTAGTTTTAGTATAGCATTTTGGGCATAAAATATGTTTTTATGGGCCAAATATGGCTCACCCCGATTTAGTGGACAAAACCGTTTCCCCCGAGGGTGTCACTAAATAATCCTTGTAATTCTTGCCAGGACCTGGAATTTTTGGGGGGCAAGCTAATTTTTCACCAAATGTTACCCAAGGGTCCCCTGAGTCACCACAAAAAAGTCTAAGAGTGAAGTCCTTGGGGAGAGGTCATTTCCGGGCCACGCCCCTTTTTACCTGCATTATCAGTCATAATTCCAAAATTATGTAAATCCTCTTAGGAAAAGAGTAGAGAAAAAAACCAAGGGCACTAAAGTGATCAGCGTCCTCTCATTAGTGGGGGTAGGTGCAAAAATTAAGTTTCTATCTGGTCGCTTTAATGAGTTAATTGGATAATTAGGTGCGCGAATAACCGTTTTTGGCCATATGGCTATAGCCACTTTGGAATGGTTTAGAGACTTTTCACTGGTGCCATTTCGTAGGCAATGGCTAACTTATGGGGGGTCATGGTCGGACTTTTAAGCTCTATCTCCAACCGTTTAGCCGTTATTTGGATTCAAAGGTGCTGAAAATGAGCAAAAAATGGTAATTAGTCCGATTTTGTGCCTCTTTGTGCTCATTTCAGCACCTTTGAATCCAAATAACGGCTAAACGGTTGGAGATAGAGCTTAAAAGTCCGACCATGACCCCCCATAAGTTAGCCATTGCCTACAAAATGGCACCAGTGAAAAGTCTCTAAACCATTCCAAAGTGGCTATAGCCATATGGCCAAAAACGGTTATTCGCACACCTAATTATCCAATTAACTCATTAACGCGACCAGATAGAAACTTTGCACCTACCCCTACTAATGTGAGGACGCTGATCACTTTAGTGCCCTTGGTTTTTTCTCTACTCTTTTCTTAAGAGGATTTACATAATTTTGGAATTATGACTGATAATACAGGTAAAAAGGGGCGTGGCCCGGAAATGACCTCTCCCCAAGGACTTCACTCTTAGACTTTTTTGTGGTGACTCAGGGGACCCTTGGGTAACATTTGGTGAAAAATTAGCTTGCCCCCCAAAAATTCCAGGTCCTGGCAAGAATTACATGGTTTATTCCGATTACTACCCAATTACACGTGTTGTAACTACTGTTGTAACTATTGTTGTAACCACTGTTGTAACTACTGTTGTAACCACTGTTGTAACTATTGTTGTAATTACTGTTGTAACCACTGTTGTAACCACTGTTGTAACTACTGTTGTAACCACTGTTGTAACTATTGTTGTAACTATTGTTGTAATTACTGTTGTAACCACTGTTGTAACCACTGTTGTAACTATTGTTGTAACTACTGTTGTAACCACTGTTGTAACCACTGTTGTAACTACTGTTGTAACCACTGTTGTAACCACTGTTGTAACTACTGTTGTAACCACTGTTGTAACCACTGTTGTAACTACTGTTGTAACCACTGTTGTAACTATTGTTGTAACCACTGTTGTAACTATTGTTGTAACCACTGTTGTAACTATTGTTGTAACCACTGTTGTAACTATTGTTGTAATTACTGTTGTAACTACTGTTGTAACTACTGTTGTAACTACTGTTGTAACCACTGTTGTAACCACTGTTGTAACCACTGTTGTAACTACTGTTGTAACTACTGTTGTAACCACTGTTGTAACTACTGTTGTAACCACTGTTGTAACCACTGTTGTAACCACTGTTGTAACTATTGTTGTAATTACTGTTGTAACCACTGTTGTAACTACTGTTGTAACTATTGTTGTAACTATTGTTGTAATTACTGTTGTAAATACTGTTGTAACCACTGTTGTAACCACTGTTGTAACTATTGTTGTAATTACTGTTGTAACTACTGTTGTAACTACTGTTGTAACTATTGTTGTAATTACTGTTGTAACTATTGTTGTAATTACTGTTGTAACTATTGTTGTAATTACTGTTGTAACCACTGTTGTAACCACTGTTGTAACCACTGTTGTAACCACTGTTGTAACCACTGTTGTAACTATTGTTGTAACCACTGTTGTTCATACACACGTCTCTTCAGGATGATCGAGGAGAGTTTCAAGGCAAAACCGAAGAGTGATTGTTACCGTTATCTCTACTATATTGCTATTTATGGGGGCAGCGATGGACTTGATTACGCCTGGGGAAAACTCCAGGAGAACTGGGCCGATTACACGCTCAAGTAGGTTTTAACTATAGCACAAAGAGCCCACCATTTTCTTACCTACAAATACGTAATGGCTTGTCTCATGAAATACTGTCCTCTCCGAACCCCGAAGTTATAATCTGAATCATGTTTTATGGCCTACTTACAAGTTTTAACACCCCCCCCCCCCCAGGTATAACAGTACTTCATTCTCAATGGGTTATCTGGTAGAGATACCTGCTGCCTTCGATACACAAGAGAAACAAGATGAGGTATGTTGAAACATGATCACCAGTTAACAATTGTTTATGTACAATTACCAGACATACCTTCTAATTATTGTACTTCAGGTCAAGGCATTCTTTGACGCGAATACGGACACAATTGGCACTGGTCTGAAGACGGTCTCCGAAACGCTGGCAACAATCAAAACTAACATCAAGAAGAAGGGCAAATTTGGAGATGATATTGCCAAGTGGATCAAAAACTATTATAACGTAGAATGACATGCTTTAGAGTAAGATATATAGTTCTTATAGTTTTGTGGGTTGTTTTTGGTTGTATGCTGATACCAATCCTGCTGTCTGGCGGCGCCGACCCGATCTTAGAGATCTGTTTTGAGAATCAGAACGGGGTCTGGCAGTGGCACCACCAGACTGTACTGAGACTTGTTGAGACAAACTGAGACAGCACTTAAAGAACTCACTGCCACTATGACCACATTTCTATTGTATTTTGATTTTTAGTTTTTCATACTTTAAAGTGACTTGTCTTCAATTTTCGTGCTTTTTAATTGAATTTGGATTATAAAATGATGAAATTTTTGGTGTCCATTTTTTACGCGCAAAACTAAAACGCGCAATTTGATAAAATGCCGAGTGGCGCGCGCGGTCATTTTTACCTGAAAACGACGAAAAATAAAATAAAAAAGATTTCAGTTTTTGTTGTTGTTTTTTTTCTTCTTACTTTCCAGTTTCCGTTCACAACCCTCCGGTGTCCGCTATCCTAAGGATAGCGAAGGGGGTGTGCTTGTGAGCGTAGTCTAGACCCTTAGCAAAACACTGGTACAACTGTGGAGGCCCGAAGACGTGTTCGGTGTTCCGATGCGGTTGCAACTTGCTGCTTGCAACTCGCATTTGGGTAACGCAGCGTAAACAGTTTTTAAAATTTGCGTGACTGGATATATTGTTCGGGCCTTTATAGGGAACGCGTTTTCCACCTCCCTTGACTGAGTCTTTGGATTCTAATTTAAAGCACTTATCGAGTTCTTTTTTTCTACCGATTGATATCGATGCTCAAAATCATTCCGATATTATTTTTAGAGCTCGTCTGAAAAAGAATGTTTCAATAGCTCGGAATGTGGACAATACTACTCTTCTCCCTCCCTATCATTGCTCTATCGTGTGAGAACTGTTTTCAATCTCCTAGTGGGTGTTCAGATACAGATTGTGTGGTTTCGGCGGAGTGGTCGGAGTATGGGAGTGCCTACAACATCACCATCTCCGCCCTTGTCGCCTATTTCTCTCTCTTAGAATCAGACGAATATTGGGTTGGTCTGGGTATTTCAGCTACCGGTACCATGCAAGATAGCCACATCACCTTGTGTACCATTAGTGAGAACAATGTAGCTGTGGTTCAGGTTACTGGTTATTCGCATGGTGTTACTCCCGTTACCATTGGCTCAACTCTAACCTCCAAGGTGTCCCTCACGAAAGATGACAACTTCATAACATGTCAGTTTCTCCTTCACAAAAGTCTACTGAAAGACGACAACAATTATTTCTTCGTTGGTGCAGGGTCTGTACAGGACTCCTCCATTCTCTACCATCACTCTACCCCCATTGCCTCTACTGAATTGTACAGCCTAGCAGGGGAGGAGTCATCTTCAGGAGGAGTAGTTGGGATATCAGATTCTAGAATCCTGCTCCACGCCTCAGCCATGATAACAGGCTATGGTATTTTCCTAGTGATTGGAATTTACACAAGCCGCTATCTGAAACCGATATTTGAGGAGGCATGGTATAGAATTCACACCAACATTATCATAGCAATGGTGTTGATAGTGTCGGTTGGTATTGCAGCTATCTTCTTCAGACAGCGTTCAGTTGTGGTGGGGTTTCACGAACTAATTGGATTCACGATACTCGGACTGACTGTCCTCCAAATAGGACTGGGAGCATGTCGACCTCACAAGAAACACCGATACCGAGCCTTGTACACCTACTCTCACCTCTTTCTCGCCTGTACTCTCTTCTTCCTGGTTATTGTGAACATTTTCATGGGACTATCAAAGAGTTCCCTGAAGGTTCCCAGTCACATATTCGTGATCCAGGGGGTTTATGTGATTTGGGTTGTGTTTGGTTCAATTGTGGGTAGTGAGGTGTTAAAGCACCTTTACGGGGGAGATCCGGGGCTTTATGTCAGGAAACTGAAGGTTTATACACTCATTAACATTGGTATTATTCTGTTGTACGGTTGTACGGTTATCATACTGCTCAATGTTGTAGAGTAGCCCCTCCCTTGTCAGCGCTGTAATATTTAGCATGTGTAAAAAGTATATGTAAATATGTGTAAATATGTGTGTATGTACAGAATAATGAGTTTTTTTGCTAAAGAATTTTGTGTTTTTCTTGAGATTCCCTCCCCACTTGCCCTGTTCGAACATCTCTCTCTGCGAGGGTTAGAACATAACAGCCCCCTCCCCCTTTGATCCGTCTCAATATCTAACTCCTCTCTCACACACTAGGTGTAATGTTGTTAGGTCTACTGTTAACAGTGACCCTTTCCAGCGCAGCTAGAGTATCCTACCCCGCCAACTGCACAGCCAACTGTAGTTACTCCCTGTCCTGGGTCGAGTTTACCCCCCTACACTACAATCTCACCATCTCAATTCCAATCTGTCCCAACTCTACCTGGATCAGTGTCACATTCTCCGAAACCACCGCCTTCCCTCCTCAAGTTGCTGTGGTGTGCCTGTTCGAGAACAGTACTATCAGTGTGTGTCCTAGCACCAATGAGATATACAGGAACTACGCAGATGGCCGAGCTAAGATTGCCCAAGTAGATCCTGGACGAGGATCATGTAAAGTTTCTATAGCCAAGTCTCTGTTACCAACTGACACTGCTACCTGTGGCACTGGGTTGCAGTGGAGGGGAGGGTCGTGTTCTGGCTAGGGACCTCTCTCTGGATGACTGGGATAGATATAGCATGATAGGGAGGGATCCGGTTAGAGTCCTCATCCAGATACATGCCATCACCATGATGGTAGGATATGGAACATTCTTTGTGCTGTCAATATTTGTATCCCGATACACTATGAGGCTATCCTGCAACTGGACACTGGGCAGTACTTAACCTGCTTACTGATTAACCTTTCTGTGCCACATCATGGGTTTGGTGACAGTATACATGCTACCACCATGGCCTGATTCGAAACCATACCTTCTCTTTCATCGCTGTACCGGACTGACACTTACTGTCCTGCTTGTGTGTCACATTGTGGTGATGGTGGTTAAGAAGAGGATTGAGATCCCCCTCAGACTCAAGATGCCCCTCTCTCTGATGAGACACATTCTCTCCCTCACCATCTTTCTCCTCTCGTTTAGCGAGTGCATGACGGGTCTAGCGAAACTAACCAATATCCCCTCCATCTCGGTGGTGTATTTAGCATCGTATATGTTTGTTTTGATTGTAGTGGGGTTCATCTTCTCTGAACTACTTCATATCTATTTCCCCGTCAAGATTGCCTTATATTTCACTGTCATGAAACTCTTCTTTGGAGTGGTAGTGGGAATTGTCATGGCATTTGCAATCTCCGTCCCTTTTTTAATAATTTCTATGTGAGGTATATAATATTTAATAATTTATTGTCATATTTATTTCATCAATTCTTTGTTGTTCACAATCTAAAAGTGAAGTTTTGTTTTTAATCCTTGACGAAAGAAACAACTTTAACCAATCTGAAACCGCATCTTTCCTAGCCAAGATGAAAAGTACTCGAGATGAGCTTATGTTCGCTATGAGTGAGCTTCAGCAGTTTGTATCTTTCCTAGTCCAAGCAATACAAAACCGGTCATCTAACAATCCCGGTGAGTGTAACACCAAATTTTGTAACTAATTACCTTATCAAATGACTAATTAATTGCCTCATCAAATGACTAATTAATTAACTTGGTCGACACACATATTATGTACTCCCATTGTACTTGATTGTAGTATGTGACTCTGTTTATCATCTCTCTCTCTTCCCCCACCAGTCAATGCTATTACGTGTTCTCCCAGCGATGTAGTGGAGCAGATTGTAGCGAAGCAGAATCACATTAATAAGATTGTCAAGGTGATTAGGGGGTTGAGGAGAGGGAGAGAGAGTATTATACACTAGAACGAGAAAGTGGAGAGAAACATGGGCAAATGGAGGGAGAAGAGAAAAACAGAGAAACTGAGACAGAGACTTAGACATGCAATGGGGAAGAAGAGAGAAAATGGGTATGCTACACCAGCCAGTGCTAAAATGAATGAAACATGAACAATGTTCTCCAACTTCATCTCATTTCCCAAACACTATACACCACTCGTAACAGAGCTCTCTCTCTGGTTAACAGTTACCATGGTACCAGTTACTGCATGGTACCAGTTACCATGGTACCATGGTAACAATGTTACCGTAACATCTCTCCGTTGTTTCAGGAGGCGGAAGAACAGGAGGGAACACTAAAAGAGATAGCAGTCGAGAAAGCAGAATATCAGAGGTTAGAAGGAGAAATCAACAAGTTACAGCAACAACTACGGGCAAGCCAGCAGGTATATATTCACTTGATAACCGTTGAAATTGTTCATTCCCTGGGATGGTAAGTAGGAGGAATACAGCTGATACAATTAGTGCTTCACCTCGGAATTTTTGATAATGCCTCCGTGAAGCAGAAAATATTATATTCCTCCTTCTTTCCAGATGTTAGAGAGTTCGTTGATGGCGGTAGACGAGAGAAGAGAACTAACTGCCCAGGCTAAATCGAGACAGTGCTCTGTCAAGGATCTACTCTCGTATGCCCATCTGATCAGCTCAAACTTTAGTACTCAAATGCCCGCTAATTGGAATGAGATGGATCACCGGAGACCCTGGCCTACTGACCTGGGTGGGTAACTCTTGTGGTTAATTACTAATTAGTGTTTAATTAGTGATTGATTAGTGGTTAGTATCCACTTGTTTCATATTTGTCTTTATATCAATTTGGAAACAGGCGATTAGAATCGAAGATCTAAACAAGTCCCCAAACTTTTGTTTATTTCACCATCTCATATCCAATGTTATCAAATATCTCTCACCATGCAATAATATTATCAGAGCAGTGTTATCATTTCTTAGAATATGATCTGATATTCCATTGAATTCATTATATAATATGAATATCTCCCTCTATCTTTCTCTCTCTCTCTCTCTCTCTCTCTCTCTCTATCCCTCTCTCTATCTCTCTCTCTCTCTCTCTCTCTCTCTCTCTCTCTCTATCTCTCTATCTCTCTCTCTCTCTCTCTCTCTCTTTCTCTCTCTCTCTCTTTCCCTCTCTATATCTCTCTCTCTCTCACTCTCTCCCTATCTCTCTATCTCATTTTCTCCCAGCTCCAATAATAACACCACCACTCCCTAGATATGAGGGCTGGAGAGCTCGGCAAGTTGGCCCAACAGTCAGGAAAACTCTCTAAACTCACGGACGAGATGCTAGCAGAGCGGCAAAACCAGCAGGCGGTACCTTGGAAGCAGCAAAGTGTGGTTACCGCTGCGTCAACTGTTCCAACCCACATCCTCCCTTTGGAGCAGCCCGTGTGTTCGAGCCCCAGTTCGAGTGAGGGCGAGGAAATGATGGAAGAAGTTGTCACGTGATATGAAGATGGGGATGACACGTGACACGTGACTAGTTAGTGAGGAAATAACAGGGGAACTATTTAGTGAAGATGATAGTGAATACACTTTCCCGGAACTGTGTTTGAGAATTATATCGAGAGATAAAAAACATTTTGGATGATAATCATTGATGCATGTAATGGTTTATGCACCAATTGATATTATACGCCATTAGTATTCTTTTCACCTGAAATTCACGTGTTTTATACCTTCATTTTCACGTTGAACTGGTGTGTACTTGACAAGAGAAGATGGAAGAAAGGAAGAAAGATAGAGAATCGATCCACGTAACACGTTGCCATAGCAGGCGTATACAGTATACACCAGTGGGGGGTCCACTTGTCTCTCTCTTTCTCTCTCTCTCTCTCTCTCTCTCTCTCTCTCTCTCTCTCTCTCTCTCTCTCTCTCTCTCTCTCGCTCTCTCTCTCTCTCTCTCTCTCACGGCTCGCACACACTCCGATACATATCAGTGTATCGATAGAGAGACATCCAGAAATTAATCTCCCACACACCGCACTTGAGTGTCTGTGAGCTGGGAATCAAACATGGACCATTGCCAAGTAGAATGTTTCCCAGATAGTGTATCTCCCAAATACCGTATCTCCCCAATACCGTATCTTTCTTCTTCATTTCCCAATCAGTACTTTAGGTTACCTTTCAACAACTGTGGCTATTTGGTGACGCGGCCACCCCTACACTGGCCGCGTGAAGCGCGGCAAACGAAGCCCGCGAAGATAGGGGATCTCATCACCAATGTGGCTATTAATATCTTATCCCCTCCCCTTCCTACTCTCATGTCCTATTTTTCTGATTCCCTCCCCTTCCTACTAGACCACCATGTCTGTTACTCTACATACTGATGTTGGGGACATGAAGGTCGAGTTGTTCTGCGAGGAATGCCCGAAAACTTGTTACAACTTCCTCGCTCTGTGCGCCAGTGATTACTATAACGGTTGTGTTTTTCACCGGAACGTCAGGGGATTTCTTGCACAGGTAAGCAAATGTTAACACAGTACTGCACATCCCTCCCTTGATCTACTGAAACCTCGCCCCACCCTCGCAGAGCGTGGTGTGAGGCACACCCCCTCCATGCCAGAGGAGGGGGGTAAATTGAATAATAATTTCTTCTAACATTCTCCTTTTCTGACATCCCCTTCTCTATTATACAGACAGGCGATCCCAGTGGAACAGGAAAGGGAGGGTCTAGTTGTTGGGAACAACGTTACTTCCCTGACGAGATACACGAGAACCTGAAACACTCGAGGCGAGGGATTCTCAGTATGGCTAACAGTGGTGCTAACAAAAACTCATCACAGTTCTTCTTTACATACGCCGAACAGGTAAATTAATACTGGTGAATGGTGATACATACTCAGTTATATTTTGGAGGTTTGGTGGAGGTTTGCTGGTTGTTTGGTTTGGAGGTTGGTATTGCGGGGTTTGTCTCGGTTCTTTGGGTTTGGTCTGGCAGCATGATTCATGTTCTCAACTTACAATTACCACCAACCCCTTGAGTTTGGTTTTTAGTCTTGCCACATCTCTCAAACTTCCCCTAATAACCCCCTCCCTCCCTCCCACAAGGCTAAACTGGACGGCAAGTACACCGTGTTTGGACATGTTATTCACGGTCTGGAGGCCCTGGACGATCTGGAGAAGGTTCCTGTTGATGAGAAACACAAACCAATAACTGACATTAAAATCCGTCGTGTGACTATCCACGCCAACCCGATCGCTGAATGGGGATGATTTGATGCTGAGTGACATATTTTACCTTCAGATATTATATTCGGTTAAATTGAGTGTACATTTCTTCTCCTCTATAGATGCTATGGTCCCAGCAACCACCCCCGCCCCCCTCCTCCCTCTCTCTCACGCCAGGAATCAAGCACACACTATTAGGTAATTGCTACTGCTTGACATGGTTTGACAGCCATACAGGGAGAGTAAGAGAGATAGGAATGAGGAGAGAGCGAGAAGGGGGCATCGTGTCATAGGGATATTCCTGGGCAGCATTAATGAGATTGAGAGGGAGGGAGAGAGAGAGACAGAGAGAGCGAGAGAGAGAGAGAGAGAGAGAGAGACAGAGAGAGAGAGAGAGAGAGAGAGAGAGAGAGAGAGAGAGAGAGAGAGAGAGAGAGAGAGAGAGAGAGAGAGAGAGAGAGAGGGGTGGGGGGAGAAAGAGAGATTAAGTAGCAATCAGAGTTGCTCCATGAAGCGTTAGTCGGAGCCTCAATAGATGGAGGTGTTTTAGATTGACTATTTTCTTGTGAAATCACTACACAAACTTTGTAGAACATGACGTCATTTCGAGAAAGGTAACTTGGATCTTGGTTAACGCAGAAGGATAACGTAGAAATAGAAAGATGGAGAGACAGTCGAACGTATTGCTTTGTCCCACTCTAAGATGAACCGTTGTGGTGGAACGCGCAACGCATTCTATACAGAGGACTTCGCGCGCTCTGGTTCTCTTAGCCAATCAGAGTGCGTGAAATTTAATAGCGAGGTAGGCTCAAATCTACAGCCCCGGCAATCATCATTTTCTCATTTCTGATTGCATATTTCGTTGGCAAATGGCATTATATGGCAACTGGCCGAATCTGACTCGAGAGTGGGCTCTGATTTAAAACTTGATACACAAGACTTTCTGTGAATTATCAAAGAATTAGAAAAATTAGGAACATCACACGACTATTTAAGATAGTTCTTTCTTCAGTCCAGTCCCTTGTAACAATAAAAAAACAAAGTCCTGGTTCTTTCAGATGTTGATTATTGAAGACACACATTTGAAGTTCCACATCCAACTGATAGGCTGTTTAGGAAGCCAAAAAAAGACCTAAAGCTGAATAAGGGGAGAAAATGCCCATTTCTACAGGGAGACACCCAGCGCCTCCCTGTAAAAGTTGGACCAAGGGGGTTAGGTGTTAGGTGTTAATATCAGCAGTAAAGTATGGAAAGAAGGGGATCAAACAGTGCCTAACAGACAACAAGGATACCAAGGGCCATGGGGTTGACATTATACTTACGTTGAATACATTGTTAGGTCAACTTGAATTGTACACCCGGACACAGTGTCGGGCGACTCAAAGGTCAGCAAGGATGTCTGTGTTTGTTAGATGTGTGTTCCCTGAGACACACACCTAGCAACAACTAACAACTTGAGTCGCCTGTTCGTGCTCCGAATAGAATAAAAAGAAAGTATGAACAATTCAACTAACAACCCTGTTACTTGTGGTAGTACAATGTGGCCAGTCTGTTTAGTAGTCATGTCAATGTCCCTGAATTCTTACCGCTGACTGTGTAGGGGGTAGTTACAGTAGCCTCTGCAACGAGAACATGCTTTGTTTTAGTTGTGTAACCCCAAGGGATAGTCCCCGCGCTGCTCTCCACTCGTATCTGGTTACCCAACACGTCATTACATGGGAAACCGTATGTCTGGCCTTCTTTACTAGTATTATTTGTATCTAACGCCAAAACACCACATTGGTGTTTCTCTTGGGCACTATCTACCACATATACCACTGCATCTGTCATCAATGGAGCAACTAGTCTGACATTTTGTGCAGTCATTCCTGCTACTGCAGTACTAAAGAGTACCAGAGTGACCTCTCTAATTGGAATGTCGGTGTTAGAGAATGTCATCTGGAGCCATGATGCAGTGTCTTCTGTAGCCGCTTCTGCGTATGTTGCTGGGTCGTTGTCGATACTTAGATGAGCAGGGTATGTGTTACCACCATAGGTAGTGCTGAGAGTCGCAGAGAAGGGTCTGATCACTCTACTAGCCGCTGAAACAATTTTGTGTGAGGGATGGGCCAATCCCAGGCCATTAGGCCAACATATTATCTCATTGTTTTGGAGGGCCATGCTTACCTGCGTTTGATATCAGCAGTACTATGAGAACAGGGAGCATTGTGTGATGGAGGACTCACATAACATTCAAATTACTGTGGGACACGTTAAGTTATCAGATAAACCCAAACAATATATCATATTTTATATTAGAGATTCTAGCAGCACTTTTTACAGGGAGTTGAGCAAGGCACAGTGCGGCAGCCGGCAAGAGATAGAGTGTAACGAAGATTTTGAGACCTGCGCTCTCTCGCTAACTCTCTGAATACCATTAAACACGTCACAGCTTATCACGTGGTCCAATGGCTTTGTTTCTGCCAAGAGTCTGAAATCACAGGCAGACAGAATTAGAATTCTCTGCACGCCGAGACACACAACTGTTACAGTTTAACTATATGTATTCGTAGATAGAAGCTGAACTTGAAGTCCGGAAAAGTGTTGGGCACGTCGCGCCCCTCTTCTGTGTTACGGAGGGGGATGCTACGTAGCCAAGGCAAGGTGGAAAAGTCAACTAATGTACAACTAGACGGAAAAGGGAGAGTTAATATAACAATGATAATGGTAAATTATAAATGTTCCTCGATGGCCTGTGTCCAACAAACTATGCTAGTATGACTAGACGTTTATAATTATTATCATAATTATTATTTCCTAAAGAGAACAAACAACGTCATTAAGTTGGGTCACAAAGTGGTTACACAGATTGGATACATTGTATAACAAATAACTAACAATTTTGTATAACCGGTACAAAATTGCAACTAATTGGTGATTAATTCATGAAGACACTGTGAGGCCAATTATAGTTGAATACAATGCTCTGACCACTGCAGTTATGACGCCAATGCTCTGACAGTGAAGACAAGGAACGCTTTGTTTTATAAGTTACCTGTTCTTAGTGAATAACTCAACCAACCAGCTCTATATCATGTATATTCTCTGTCGTTTGTCACACGCTTTGTGTATTACACGAAAGATATGTATGTTAATATTAACATGTTCATATTAACAAAGTTAACAAAATTAACATGTCCCCCCCCCCCATTACACGAAATTAAGATATACTTATCCGGATATGACAAACGAGAGAGAAACATAGAATTTGTAAGATCTAAAAAAGCTTTCCTTGTCTTTATGAATTAATCATGACCTAGCCTTTTCCCAGTCCTATCTCCTCTCAGTCTCCCTCTCACTGAGTCTCTCAGTCTCCCTCTCACTGAGCTTCTCAGTCAGAGTTAGCCTTAGAATCTAATTTTGAATAAAAAGGTGTATGGCGACCATGAATATGTATAATGTACACGTGAATAAAGAAACCAAGAACACTGATGGATCATAGAGACCAACTTGCAAAAACAAAAAAAAGAAAGTAGTAAAGGTCCTCCCAAACTACTATGTCCCTTGCTGCGCGCGACCGGATTTTAGACGGCCATAGCTCCACCCCCTGATAAGATAGAGACTTGAAATTTGTTTTGTGAGGAGATCATGTCGAGTTCTTCCTACAAAGCAAATTTCAAGTCTCTATCTCATCAGGGAGTGGAGTTATGACCGTGGGAAATTTTACAAAACCCGAGTGAGGGACATAGTAGTTTGGGGTGTACTTTAGTTTGAAGCAGATAAGATCTTTCCAATAAAAACTACTAACTTCACTCACACGGTCTTGCCTACCCATCAGTCATCACCCGAAATATAATTCGAATTAGGAGTACCCTTGCCAGTACAAAGGTTAGAAAGGACTCGATATGAACTTCCTAGCCTCAAAACCTCTGTCTCATCAGGGGATGGAGCAATGACCGTGGGAAATTTCACAAAACCCGAGTGATGGTTGTTGCTTGGGGTTTCCTTCAACAAGCGCTGACAAGGGTCCCGCGCGCGTTAAATTCCTACCCGCGCTTTCACCACGACAGCGCCAAATCCCACGTTGCACCCTAAAGAGAGAACATGCGCGTTACAAACATTGCTCACTTCACTAAAATTGGGACACTGCGGAGTTTTGACCGATGGTCCGTTTTGGGGTCCAATGACCCATCTTCTTGGCATCTTTCTAGCGGCGCTGACCAGATCCGAGCACTGTGTCTCTCCTCTTAAGAATTAAAACAGGGTCTGGCAGCTTAAGGACTCGCTCTAAAGTCTAAATTATAGACGTCACACGAGTCATCACTCATCAATTAACGACATGGGGTAGTATAGAAGAGAAAACGGTGATGCCCTTATCTAGCGAGATTGGAGTCAGTACAGAACAGTTTTTTGTTTTGTTGAGAAATGAGACTTGGAGACAGTGTCAGGCGACTCAAAAGAGAGAAAGAGGGTCACCAGCCAGTTTCTAGGACCCAGAATTCAGGGAAAAACGCCGGGTTTCCTCTCCAAGTCCACAACAGTTTTGTAAGCCATAAGGGTCCTGTCAGGTCAATGCTCTGACCACAGTTCTCGCGCCCTCCGCCTTATTTGAGAGAAATGAGAATAGGGTCAGGCCAATGCTCTGACAGTAAGGGTCTAAAAATTCTCACCAATCTTGTCCAGTGTTGATTAGCAATGGGGATGTTTCATATTTTCATATTGTCCTTTTTTCTACTGCACTGTAAAGCATACTTTTCATAGCATGCTACTTCATAAAGCACGTTCTTCGTCCCTCACATAGCGAGCCCGTCCTATTTTTCTCTCTTTCCTCCCCGAAACCACTTATCTCCTCGGCTTTCCTGCAGCTCTCTCGATATTTTCTTGAGGATGGTGTATGCTGTAGAGAAATGTGAAATAGGGGGTCACTTGAGTTTGTTGAAAGAGGGGAGAGAGAGAGAGAGAGAGAGAGAGAGAGAGAGAGAGAGAGAGAGAGAGAGAGAGAGAGAGAGAGAGAGAGAGAGAGAGAGAGAGAGAGAGAGAGAGAGAAAAGAACCGTTTATACTATCACCTTACTGATAAACGGCCCTCTCTGCCCTCCATGCCCGACGGTTACCATGGATACCTGACAAGGGGGACGCAGGTGCTGATCCCACGTGATACCCCCCTCTCTGATTGGTCCCAGCAGAATTGTTACATTTACCTCTAATTTTGTAGGGAGCTATAACTCTGAGATGGATGGTGGGGGCATTGTCTTAAATTGACAGCTCGTCACCACGAGGAACAAAAGTGGGAGCTATCATATATTGAGTTGTTGAGCAACAACAAAATATATTGAGAGAATACAACCAAGAGAGAGAGCTAGAGGTGGAGTCATTGTTTGATGGGGAGGGGGTTATGTGACAAGTGGCAACCACCTTTGAAGCACGAAACAAGAGAGCTCCTTACTTTTGTTGATGTTATAGAGAAATGTTACTACAAACAAGGTAAAGGGAGCATCTCGAATCCGCTGTCAGGCCAATTCTCTGGCAGCGAATCTAGGCGTGTTGACGTTTTTGTTCCAACCCTTACTCAACAAATCCAGAGGAAAACAGCCCCAGGAAGAGGAAAATAATATATCCACTATCCTTTCCTAGATTCTACGAAAATATGCATAATCTAGATTCTAGAGACTAGATTTACAAATCAAATCTAGATTTATATCATTGTTGGGTAAGAATTTGAGAGAGCAATGACCTGTCTGGCGCCGCCGACCCCATCTGAGCGTTGGGGTATGGGCGCCGCCATACAGGCAATGACCATCTTCCCTGCTCTGACGCAGCCACGAGTTGTATCAGTTGGCAGACTAGGTAGTTTACCTTATTCCTAACGTCACAAATGTACGATATAACAGTGCTGTACTATATTGAAGGTATATACATAGCAGTAAGCTGGTGCAGAGAGTGAGAGTAGAGAGATTGGTTGGATGAGGAGAGAATGAGAGATAGAAAGAAGCTACACAACCTGGTCCCCACACGGTCCAAGACGTACCAGCTGAGTCTCTCTCTACTAGGGATCCCAGTATGCAATGGGTCCCAGATGGGCCAATATGGCTGCAGTATAGTACACAGTCTCTCTACTAGGGATCCCAGAATGCAATGGGTCCCAGATGGGCCAATATGGCTGCAGTACACAGCTGCAGGGAGAGAACACAGTCGTATTATAGTGGGAGAGAGAGAGAGAGAGAGAGAGAGAGAGAGAGTGTGTCTTCTGCAAGTCCAGTAGCATAGTTTGTGATACACAGTTTGCCTTGTGGTGTGTTCTCAGCTGTATAGCGTGATTGTGTCTCTGATAGAGGTAGAGTTAAAACTGGCATTGCTCCTTTGAGAAATAGGCAATTCAGTAACCAATTACCAATTCATACTATAGATCTACGGTTCTATCCTGGAGCAATATGATAGCTAATTGAGATCTCCTACTGAATAACTCTCTCGGCCTATTTTTCAGTCCACTACTATAACTGCTGAGAAACCTGAGAAGGAGGGGACACAGAGCTGCCGCGTCAGAGACAACGAGAAAGAGCTAGGAGTTGCGCAATGCCCTCTCTCCCTCTCTACAGTTCTCTTTCTCGCATTTTCTTTAATCTTTTTCGCATATTTCATACCCTTTTTCTCATATGAACAATGAAAAAGAACGGATTTTCAAAACCAAATATTGAATTTTAATAAATCATACAATTAATAATTCTCTCTCTGTCTCCCTGCACATGTTACATCATCATGGTGTGTTAGCTGCTTCTCAATAAATATTCTCAAATAAATAATAATCTCGGATCATATGAACTCAAGGCTAACTCGAGCTATCTAATATCCACACTGAAGAGCTGTACTTCAGTAATAAATAGTGGATAGCCCTATTTAACTTAGAATTTAGTGATCTGTAGTTACTCATGCAATTTCAGAATGAGAGAAAAAACTTCTGGATTACTCTCACATCGATTGTTTGATCAGTTTCAATATATCTTGGGGTTAAATTCTCAAATAAACAAAACAACATAGATTTAACTTATATTTCTCCTCTGATCTATCTTTCTGTCTGTCTCTCTATCTCTATCTTTCTTAATCTGTCTCTGAACTCCACCTTTTCTGATTAACCCTCATCTGGTTAAAGTGATCTTCTTATATCAGTCATTGTTATCATCCCCAACTTCTGTTAGCTGATTCCCAAGATTATTGGGCGGGTCAGTGAGGTCACTGATCCTCCTCACTGGACGCATAATCAGAGTACCCGTTCTCGTCCTGTTCGTTGTAGACCACTTGCATGGAAGAGGTGATGATGGAAGGCATGGAGAGGGGCAGCGAGTGGGGCAGGGCGATGGAGTGGGGGACCAGGGTGTGCCCAATCATTTTTCCCCCCCCCAAAGGGGGGGATTTGGGGGGGCCCCCGGGCATTTAAATGGGGTTTTTAAAAAAATTGTTATTCCCTTTTCTCTTCAAAAACAATATTTTTAACTTTAAAACCCCCCTCCTTTCTTCTAATTTTTCCCCTCTCTTGGGTTTTGCCTGCCGCGCTTTTTTTTCTTTTCACTTGTAATCCTTTCTGGGGGTTCTTCCCGGAAAAATTTTCTCTCCCCTCCCCCCTCTCCCCTTTTTTCCCCTCCCCTCCTTTCTAAAAAATTTTGTCCCCCCGCCTTTTATCTTTCTCTTTCTTCGTCTTTTTTCCCTGTCTTTCCCCCCCCCTCTTTTCTCAACCTTTTCCCTTTTCGCCCTCCCCCTTCCCTTCCTCTCTTCTCCTCTTTTTTCCTTCTCTCTCTCCCTCCTCTTCTCCCCCCTTTCTTTTCTCTCTCCTCCTCCTCTTCTCCTCCCTCCCACCCTCTCTCTCCTCCTCTCTCTCTCTCTCTCTCTCTCCTCTCCTCCCCCCCTCCTCTCTTTCTCTCCACCCCACCAGGGTCTACCCCAAACCCATTTTAGACCCCACGACTTTAATGTGTGTTGGCCGGTGTCTTAAACCGATTCGAGGGGTTTGGGGTGGTGGACAAGAGGGCCCCCGGGGCCGGGCATGTTCGTTTTCCCCTGCCCCAGGAGATGAGAGGAAATCATCCGGGTCCAAGGGGGATCATAGCCCGCTAAGGGAGTTTCCCCCGACTGTTGCACCCCATACGTTTTTTATCGTGTTTTAAACCCCGTCATTTGAAAGAACAGGTTCTTGGGGCAATTCCGGGTGGAAAGGGGTAAAAAGGGAAAAAAGTCAAAAGGAAGTCCCCAATATTTTAATTTAACAAATTTAAAACTCTGCAAATTTCCCCAAATTACCCCCCATTTTTCCCCAATTTTTAAATCCCCCAATCAGGCCCCCCCCCCCCAACTCAACCCCTCACACTTTCCACTTTTCTCCATTCTTTATCACATGACAGCCCGGTGAGAAAGGGGTTTAGTTTTGTCGCCCCTTTCGTTTTTGCGGGGAAACGCACTTGCCCGAGTTCTTTGAACGCCGAGTTAATATCCCTAACCCGGACCCTCTCCCGCTGATTATTAGCCACTCTCCTCTCCGTCTCTCTCCGGTGCTTCTCTCCATCTTTATTTTCGCCTGTGTAACAGAGAACGGAGGGTAGTTAAAAGATCACAGAAAGGCATATGTTAGGAATATGTTAGGAGTACGCTTGGGAAATAAGCATTGATTGAGGGCTTTGGGAAATCAATATTTTATTAGCACAACTAACCTGAGTGACCCTTAGTCTTCATCCTAGTTTTCCCAGTAGTTCCAATAGGTCCAGATTCACTCCTGTCCAGAGGTAGTGGGTATGGAGGGATCCCCTTGTAGTTGATCGGTAGGTAGGGGGCAGGGACGTGAAGTTCAGGTTTAGGGGCCATGATATCGGAGTTGGTGGTATCGACCTCCAAACTGTGATCCACAGTTGAATACAGAGAGGGAGCATCTAGACCCAGCTAGGGAGAGAGAAGGGGGGGTTAGTAATGGCAATGTTGATTGTTGCTGCATGGTGCAGGTGTATAAATGTTAGTAATTTCAACAAAGAATGGTAACTGGTTACTAAGGTAACAGAATGGTACTTGTACCACAGTACTGTACAGGCACATACAACATGATAACATTAACTTACCGCCATGTCCATGGGCCAAGCTTGGGGCATGGGAATGTCCTGGTTAGTGATGGCTAACGAGGCCCGCAGCACATCAACCATGTTCGAGGAGGGATCTTTTGGACCTGGGAAGGGGGCAAGGGTTAACATTGGATTGGGTAAGACTCTTACCGATCCCAAGCTCTTACCGTAAGAGCTTGGGATCGGTAAACTAACAGAGAGAGTGCTAGCTACAACACGAGAGATAACAGAGAGAAAGGGGACTTCTCACTGACTGCTCCTAACGAGGACGGAACATTTCTTACCGTGAAGCATAACTGGAGCGGAGGCGTTGTGAGGTCCGGACACGCTTCTATTAGCCGCTGACCCAGGAGGACTTGACCAACCTCTACCACTATCTAAGAGAGAAGGAGAACGGGGTTAACTCGACATATCAAACATTGAATTAGCAATGCAATGGGAATGCAATATATTACCAAAGGCTGGAGGTGCAAGTAGGAGATTCAACATCTAGATCTATCACTCAGTTAATGTCTGTATCTCTCTCAGTAGTAGAGGGCACATCACACACACAACACTAAACACTCGAGAGACCACTTGCAATACCCCTACAATAATTGCCCCTATTCGGTTTCACATAATTATCCGGGTAGAGAGAGAGGGAGGGAGAGAGAGAGAGAGAGAGAGAGAGAGAGAGAGAGATAGCTATAGAGTGAGAGAGATAGAGAGGAATAAAGGGCGGGGATTGAGATCTTCTCAGACCCTGTAGCTATAGGGTGCCCCCTAGGCTTGAGTTGCATGGAACTCCTATATTTACACCCTATTTACACCGTGATGAGTTTAGACTTGCATCAGTTTCGGTAGGTCTACTATGTGTCTAGAATGAGTCATGATTCACTTCATCTCTCCCCCACATTCCACTTTGCACAGTAAATTAAATATTCCTTCTAACTAAGTTGGGATCACATGAACAGCAACCTTCTACATTTCAGAGACATGGAAAATGAGATCAGAGATGTTATATGAAACATCATCCTGTACCTTTAGGATTACTTCTTTACTTTCTCCTTACAACCAATTAAACCAGGTTTTTGTAACCATAGCAATTAGTAATGTGGAAATAATGAACTTCATGGGGAGGTGGATGAAAGGTGGATAAAACGCCACCTTGGAACTTCAGGTGAACACTGACACCAACTGAGTGCACCAACTTATACCTTTAAACCTCACCACCTGCCTTACGTGATTGAAGGATAGGAGAGATGGGAGAGAGAAGCGGAGATATTGGGGAGAGGGAGAATGAGAGAGAAGAGATAAGAAGAGGAGAGAAGGAGGGAGATGAAATGGTTGCACATCTCATGAAAGTTTAGGATTCGGAGTAATGTGCCTCAATACAAACATTTAGAGATTCCGAGTAATTACCTCAAACCAAACACCCATTTCAGCTGACAACATCACTATCAACAATTGAACCGGCTCGCAGTTTCGCCTGACACAACGGCCCTCTACAATCAACTCACTCCCAATTAGGTAGATGTTACACAGTTGGCCTCAACATACTCACACCTCATCTCACCCCGTACTCACCCCTCAATTGGGGGTCGACTTGCTAAAGTTGCTCTCACCTCATGTAAGTAATCTAACTCTGACTCTCTGGCCGCGTGGCTCAACCATCGTAACTGGGTTCACTCTTACCTATCCAACATAAATCAGATCTCATAAAATAAATACATTTAAACCTTCCATTGCGGCTAATTTACCTCATGGAAGGAATGCAACGCTTCCTCCTATCTGTGGGCGGCGGACACCACCTGGACGTGGCGTAAACACTGTTTCCCGATAACAGAACTCTCTTGACTATCCGACATGGTAAGAGGTTTCAAAGCCTAAATACTAATAATGGCCAAGTAATTGCCGCCTCAATTTACCTGATTGAGGGAAGGACATGGTGAAGGCTTCCTCCTCCTTGGGATACAGCCCACACTGGGAGGTGGGGTAATCAGCATAGGGTCCCGGATAACAGAACGTCTCTTGAGACATGATCCGAGTACTGGTGGCAGGAGGTGGGAATCGGGCCATCCCTGTCGCGTAGGGCCGGTAATGGGATGCTGTGGAAGGTATGCCATACTGGGTCATGGTCTAGATCAGAGAGAAGGGGGTTAGTAGGTACAAGAGTCAAGATGCAAATACTAGATCATATTCATATCGATCAGAGAATATCAGGGGATTAGTTGCATAAAAACAGGGGGATTCAAATAATTTATTGGGGATTCTTTTTTCCAACGCAAGATAGGGGGTTGTCGAGCAAGGCAAGTACACACAAACAGGAGGCAGCATTGAGGCCGGAGAATAGTTAAATGATGATTGTTAGACACAAACATGATGATGGAGATGTTAGGTTGAAAATCGCACCTGCCTTCGATTGTGCTTATAATTTTACTCCCCCGCTCTCTACAGCTCCTGCACCTATTATAGTGATCGATCTGTATTACCCCTCTCTGCCCCTTTTTAACTCTCCAATTTTCAACTGGAATAATGACTGAGTGAGGGCGCTGGAGTGGACCCTTTTTTCTGCCTCTCCAGTGATAATAACGACAGAGTGAGGAAAGAGGGAGAGAGAGAGGGGGACGGGAAAGCTCAAGGTGGCTAAGGAGTCTGGTTAATTGAAAAGCACTCATGTCATTTCCCCGATATTCTTTTCCCTCTGTCAATATATCCAAACAACGCGGCAAAGATAGAGACAGAGAATGCTATCCAGAGATCCATGCACTCGCGTGGATATATCATTACTAATATCAGTCGCAGTATACTCTTATTGTTAATTAATAAGTACGAGTGAATAGTAGATTGGGGCGATGGACAAAAAATGTTGATTAATGTGTAAAAGAATTCAAAAAGCGACGGAAAAAAGTATTCTAGTAGCGAGGTAGAGAGATATTACTCGCTATATCGAGAGAGAGATCGAGCTCGATGATATAGATCGCTATAGATATATCTCTCTCTCTCTCTCATCTCTCTCTACTCTCTCTAGATCTATGATCTATCATCTCTCGCATCTCGCTATCTAGAGCTCTCTAGCATTTTTCAGTTAGTCGGTCTAATCTGGGTGATTGATAAGGAAAAGGCAAGCTGATGGCGGATTAGTGAAGCAAGAAAAAAAATAAAGATGAGAAGAGAGAGAGAGAGAAGAGAGAGAGAGAGGAGGTGAGAGAGAGAGAGAGGAGAGGATGAGAGAGGAGCGAGTGAGAGAGGAAGATCGAGAGAGAGAGAGAGAGAGGGAGAGCCGAGAGAGACAGAGAGGATGGAGCGGAGGGACCAGAGAGAGAGAGAACGAGAGAGAACGAGAGAGAAAGAGAGAGAAAGAGAGAGAGAAAGAAAGAGGGGATGGAAAGAGGATTCAAAAGGAGTCCAACGAGGGGGAATGAGGGAAAATGAACTTAAATTGTATTAGATGTGGAAAAGGGGGCCACGTGGTTAATATTAAGAGCTGAAATTAACTTGATCACAGCAGAATTTTCAAAGAACATTAGACAACACGACATTGATGAAAAAGTGTATCAATCAATCCAAGTTGCCTCAACTTGGACTGCTGGGGGGCCTTTCCCTCCAGTGCTGAGTTTGAGAGAAGTCCATTCTATATCTCTCTCACAGAGAGAAAATGAGAGACCGACAGAGAGATAGAAAAGAGGAGGAGACCCCGCACGTCCCGAGAGAGAGAAAGCCCAAGCGGAAGGGAAAAGAGAAGAGAAAGAGAGAGAGAGAGAGAGAAAGAGAGAGTTATAAGAATTTAGATTGGATTGTTACCAATTGATATACACAGAGAGGGCCGTGTTGTACCAGTTGTTGCAGACCTCCTAGAACGCGGTATATCTAGCTGTGTATCAGAGGGTGTGGCGTGGGAGCCAGCTGATCGATAGTCTGAAAATTAAAGTTCAGAACTAGGTTGTATGTGCTCTGGCTATACCTAATAATAGCCTGGACACTGGAATGACTAGAACGAAATCCGTCAGGTCAGGGTGGTATTGTGTGGTTAGGGAACTATAACATTGTCCAATTGTGTCTGTCCCATATTTAATATCTGGGAGGGGGCATCAGAATTGGATTATTTAGTCGTGACCACCAGGTGGTACGCGGCACTAGCTGTTGTGACTCCCGCACATGGCACACGCCTTACTGAAGTACGTCATTAGGTGCATTCCCTTAATATCATCTTCCTTCTTACAAAGATTGCTGTAATTCCACCGGAACTATCCCTTGGCCTTATAGACTTCCTATTTCTGCAAATCTGTACGGCACCATGCCCGCCATAACCCGTTTTCACCAGTCTACATCTCCTTCATACCAAGGTCCACACTACCCACCACGTCTTCTTCTACAGTGCATCTCCCCCTCCCTCTCGATGGCACACGCTCAGCCACTCAAGGGGGTCCTACTGGTAGGCCCTACTCACGTTCCCTCCCACAGCACAGCAGTAGTGGCCAGAACAGTAGATCATCGTGAAATGAAAAAACAACGGCGATAGCATGCAGAGGAGAAGGAGATGGGGAGGGAGACCGAGAGGAAGAAGAGACGCCACGGGTGAAGACAGGCCAAGAGACCGGAGACGACGCGGGGAACGGAGACGAGCGGAGAGGAGAACCGGGTTGAGACCGAGAGAGAGGGGGCGCCGAGAGAGAAGCCCCTGAGAGAGCGAGAGAGAAAGAGGAGAAAGAGGCCGAGGGAGATGACGAGACGAGAGAGAGAGAGTAGAGTGCTTATGAGCCGCAGGAGAGGAGAAGAGAAAGACGATCGTGAAACCGCGAGAGACGAGAGGAGAAGAGGGAGAGCGGAGGGGACAGGAAGAAGTGGTGATGGCTGAAGATGAGACGAGGGAAGCATGGGAAGAGAGAGTGAGAGTCATGGGAAGAGCGAGAGGAGAGGGAAGTTTTTGGAAGTGTTCTAGAGTTCTCTGTGTAAGTTGCTGTAGTTTACGTTGCAACCTGATACAAGCAGAGACAGACAGGAAAACAGCAGAAAATAAAGACAACAAAGAAAGAAAAAAAAAAGTTGCTCAAAGAAAGAAAAGAAGAGAAACGACACAGAAGAAAGAAAGAAACAACAAATAGTGACAAGATAGAAAAGAGCCAGAAAAAAAATTCAGTGAGTATAATTGTACAAGCAGAACAGAACAACAAATAGTGCCCGTAATACCGTTTCAGAAAGAAAACCAGCAGAAGAGAAGCAAGAACAGAGAACAGAACAAAACAATAGCAGCAGAGAACAGCAGATAACCAGAAGCAGCAGAACAACAATTTAGTTAGTGCGTTCCACCCACACCAAGCGAAGCTGGCCAGTAGGTAGAGTTAGAGTAGAGCAGCTCCATCTTGTAATGATCCTTACTGATCTGACTGTGCGAGCAGCTGAGGCTGTAGCTAGCTCCGAGTTATGGAGAGAGACAGCAGAAAGAGACCGAGACGGAAGTAGAGCCAGGGAGGGGTTGAGAGTTAGGTAGAGCGATGGGCGATAAGCGGTGATAAAGAAGCCAACGGGTGAAGCGAGGAGGATGAGTAGGAGATAGAGAATAGAAAGTATGAAATGGAGCAGTTCGGTGATGGACCTTAACACTCGGGTCGAGCGTGTGAGATAAAATGAAGACTATACGAATACTAAATGAGGGTGAGGTGATTTTATAAAGAGGACCATGAAGAAGTATGTATTTTAGCTTAGAACACGTTATCACAATCCGCTACAATGTAAGATGATCAGCGGGCTGCGGGGTTTTGCACTATAACGATGGTTAAGAGATCCGATTATAACCATCTCTCATCACCTAGCACCATCTCTACTTATCTCCCAATCTTCCAGTCGTCTTCTCCAGAGAGAGAGAGAGAGCTATTTTAATGCACCGCTCCAGTTGCCATGGTAACCATCTCTCTCTTAAAATGCACCACAACAGCTGTCACGTGACACACATACCCCCTAGGTCGCGAGTATGAATGTGAGTCTAAAAACTACCTCAGCTAGGGGTAAAACTTAATATTTAGATTGCTTAGTAAACCTCTAGTTCACACTGTCGCTGCACTGTCCAATCACAACGCACCATTTTGTCACGTGACTTTTATTGGACCAATCAGATGACGCCGTTAGAACACGTGACCAATACTGGGATCGCTGATTTGCTCATTGGATAACTAGCTAGGAGAGAAAATTCCGTTCAAGAGAATGAGAGACATCTAGAGATTGTACCTGTGTCTACAACAGCTCTATATCACGATCAGACTAGTAATGGTTATTGAAAGACATATCACTACACAACAGCTGAGTACACCCAGTATACCGATAACAAGCAGTGGGAGAGATACAGCTTTACCGCGTCACTCAACCCACCACCTTATCCGCCCTAGTGGCTAGTAAGAGCACAACTACTGCACAATGTGCAAACAAGCTCCTGGACACATTATAATCGCCCAGTAATGTGTGTTCCATAATGATCACTGCTCACTGTGTTCCTGTCTGCAGGTTGTTCCCTAATATTTTCCACTGTCAGTACAGGTCTGGAGATAATCTGACAACTATGATCATCCAGCAGGTCTACTACAAAGTATGTATAACAGTGGCTGGGGGGCTGGTGTAGCAACTGTGCTCTACATTGACTTGCAGCCACCTGCTTGCCCCCAGCTCGTAGTAGTAACTCAACATAGAGAGCTACTGGGGTGGATCGCAGGTGTGTGTGTGTGACACTTCACAGGTGCAGCACAGGAAACATTGTCGGCAAATCAAGTATCAGGTGTATAAATCAGGGTACAAATCAGGAGAACTCTAAACAAGATGGGGATGACTTTGACAGGAAAAAATCAACTGCGGAAGGAGAGAGGGAGAGACACGGACTTATAGAGAGATGGAAAGAGAGAGAGAGAGAGAGAGAGAGAGAGAGAGAGAGAGAGAGAGAGATATAGAGAGATAGAGAGAGAAATACAGAGAAAGAGAGAGAGAGAGAGAGAGAGAGAGAGAGAGCACTACTGGTAATCAATATTCATAGTGTTGATTGGGCTCTCTCAGTGTCATTACAGGGTAAAAGTGCGACCCCGGGGGCTAAAGGGACTGCTCTTCCGCAAAAAACACACCATCTGACAGTAGAAAGGGGAGAGCGGTAGTGCAAAACAATCGGAAAATAAAGACAGGGATTTCCCTCGGTAGACTGCCTTGTGCTCTCTGAACAATGTGAACAATATGGCAAAACATTGGTTACTCGTTACTGTGCTCTACTGAACAAGATTGGTAAAACAAGAAGCAATGAGGTACGAAGAGGCGAGATCACAAGACGAGACGAGACATATCAAAAGGAAGTATTCGGTTGACGCAAAACCAGACGCAAAGTTCAGAAGAAGAGGTGCGTGACAGTTAATCGCGTTGCGTGAGAGAAGGAAAATGGAGGGGAGTAAGGAAAGGACTAAGTTTCAATCAACCATTATATTCAAAACTTGAGTAATTGATAGGCAGGAGTGAATTGAGGTTCAAAAAAGTACGTCTAGAGAAACAACACCCGGCTGACCCATTGTTTACAGACTACTACTCTTTCAGCGGCCGGAGGGGTGCGAGAAGCGAGAGCCAGAAAAGTTAATCCATGCCATTAACTGCCCATTTAAACTGTTAACAAGGTTAGAGAGGCGAGGAGGAAAAATCGAGAGAAGACAGAGAGAGAGAGAGAGCAGAGAGAGATAGAGAGAGAGAGAGAGAGAGATCAGAAGCGAGCTGAGCGAGCTCGTATCAGTTATCTCTCGCTATTCGATCTCTTCTCGAGAATAGAGAAGAGCTATATCTCTATCTCTATATCTCTCTTCTCTCTTCTCTGCCTATACCCTCCCTTTCTCTCTGCCTATCTCTCTCTGCCTATCCCTCTCTATGTAGCACCTCGGGGAGAGGTAAAACGTATAAAGCTCCACCCACCTCCCCGGGGGGTGACGAGCCCTACTAACTACTACCACTACTACAACGTGAAATACCTCTGCTTTCTCCACCCATTTCAGTTAAATCACTCTCTCTCTCTTTCAGCTTTCTCGCTCTCTCTCTTTCTCTTTCTTTATCTCTCTCTCTCTCTCACCCCTCCATTTCTCTCTCCCTCTCACATTTGACTCTCACGAATTCTATTTTTCATCCAGGACCTCTCTCTCTATCTTTCTCTCCCATCCTCTTTCTGGCAGGGTGGGGGATAGTCCTCCGGCCTATCTCACTATACCTCACTCAAATTAATTGGAAACTCTCAAGCAGTATTTTTGATCCTAGCGGCGGTTGTGTAGCAAGTTGGATTGTGCTGGGAAATCTCAGTGCTGCGACTATCATTCTCTCTCTCTCTCTCTCTCTCTCTCTCTCTCTCTCTCTCTCTCTCTCTCTCTCTCTCTCTCTCTCTCTCTCTCTCTCTCTCTCTCTCTCTCTCTCTCTCTCTCTCTCTCTTTCTTTCTCTCTGGTTTTTCACTTGATCAGTTTGGTTCTGATCTCAGTCAACCCAATCATTGCTTGGGCTCCAATCTACTAATTGGGCAACGGTAAAATCCACTGTACAAACAAACAACCGGCGGGAATAAGATCACTGGATCAGAGGCCTGAGGCACCACTAGACCAGCCCCCCCCCCTCCACTTAAAACGAAGTGGAAAGAAAGTAACAGAGATCATTGTGCTCGCACGTCGAGTCATAAGCAGGTCACAATGCAGTAGCCGAGTGGGAAAGCCCCAGACATCATGATGATGGTGCCCAGTGGGGACGAGGGAAACTCATGGTCCCCCACAATAAAAGATCACCAGTAACGATGAGAGACTTTGCGTCGCGGCTCTAAGGGGGAAAGAACACTAGACAGTTCGTAGTTACAATTCATTGAGCGAGAGGGAGAGAGAGAGAGAGGGAGAGAGAGAGATAGTTGAGCACGTGATCTTGAGATCATGTTACACCACCTCGACAATTCATAGGCCACGTGACCAGCATCGGAGGGCCGCCGTTGGCTCCCTCTCTCGTCCCGGGTCAAGTTACAAGCATTGTATAGATCGCTGAGGAGAGATGGAGAGGGAGAGAGAGAGATGAACAGTTAAATAACGCCCTTCTGAGTTTCAACAATAGAGCGGCCTATATGATATATAGTGGTTTTAGGATCTATAAATTATAGAGCACATGGATTGACCTCCACAAAAGCCTAAGCTCCTAAGATCCAACCAAAAACTCTCTGGGTCCATGGGTTACAAAGATAATAGTTATCAGTGCTATCACACTTATTATCGGACAAAGCGGCGCTACAAACAAACAAAGTCCACGCGGGGGAATGTGATTTGCAATAATTGGAAGACCAGAGACCTGTCACAAATCTTATCAGCCCATCGGCTAGGGAGGGAGGGAGATAGGCGACATCTAGAAGAAACATCGCTATTCGCTGGGTGATATTATTGTCAGACAATTATTGTCAGACAAGACTTAACTTCAAGAGTTTTCAAGACAATTGAGCTAGTAACAATAACTATAAATCGTAGCACTAAAAATCTAACAAAGTCGGACAATGAGCAAAACGGGGAAGTAGAGAGTGAGAGAGAGGTGGAGAAAAGATGGGAGAGAGAGAGAGAGAGAGAGAGAGAGAGAGAGAGAGAGAGAGAGAGAGAGAGAGAGAGAGAGAGGGAGAGGGAGAGAGAGAGAGAGAGAGAGAGAGAGAGAGAGAGAAAAGATGGGAGAGAAGGAGGATAGATGGAGTGTGAGAGAGGGGGAGAGAAGGGGAGGGAGAGAGTGAAAGAGAAGGGGGAGGGAGAGTCAGAGAGACCGATGGGGGAGAGATAGATGCCGACGTACTATGTGAGAGAGAGAACAAGAAAAATTCGAGTAGCGTTGTAAGGTGTTCGGGTCGCAAGGTGTGCGATTAGAGATCGCCCCCCAAAATAAAGAGGTAAACTCGTTCAAGAAAAGGGGAGCTAATATCAGTAGTGCTTTCTTTGTGAAATGAGACAATTATATTATAGCTAGGGGGTATATTGCCAAATTGTACCCTGATTTGTCTACTTAATAATTGATTTGCCGACAATGTGCTTATACCGGGTATAAGCTACAAACATTGTCGGCAAATCAAGTATCAGGTAGAAAAATCAGGGTATCAGGTAGATAAATCAGGGTATCAGGTAGATAAATCAGGGTATCAGGTAGATAAATCAGGGTACAATTTGGCAAAAACCAAGATGGGGATAACTTTGGCAGGAAGAAGTGAGAGACAACTACCAGTAGTGCTTTCTCTCCCCAGGAGAATAGACCTTGTAAAATGAGACAATTATATTATAGAGGGGGTACAAGCTACAAGACACACGTGATACACGATACAAGCTAATGGGGGAATCGAGACCCAATGCTCCAGGGTCCAATGTGATATGAGATCTGCATTCAATAACAATTAGATCCAGGGTCAATTGCGATATGAGATCTGGATCCAATAACGATATTGCACTGTAACAACCCAATTTCTGCAATAGATCAGAGTACCCAATCACTCAGTGCAGTTACCTACATGTGTTACATATGACTTGCTAAGATTTACATATGACTTCGTCAAATTATCAAGTTGGCAGTCTAGCTGTAGGTAATTAGGGGGAATTAGGTTGAATATTGCTGCCACTGATAACAAAATAATAAACACCAGTACCAGACAAGCATGGTAAAGCAAAAGTAATGTTACCTCAGTACCATGAACAATATCGCAGTTAGCAATTGTTCTTACGAGGTTTGTCCAATGGACATTCTTCAGAAGAAGGAGAAGTTCTCCTGGAGAACGTTACAAAACTTCAGTTCCCCGACCCACAGGACAGTTTGCTGTAGGAAAGGAAAGTTAAAATGAAGGATGCTTGGAATCTTTTGAACTTTTTCTCCCTCCCTTCTTGTTTCCAGTCCACACAGTTTCTAACAGTTCCACAGGGTACTCATCAATTGCCTGGCTAGACTGTGGTTAGAACATAACAACTCATCAACTACTTTTACAACAAAAGGTCTTACTGGCTTACTGCTTTCGGGAAATCAAAATTTCTCAAAAAAGTGCGGTAGGGGTTTCGTCGATTTTAGCCTGAAAATGGAACCATTCTTTATTTGTACAGTTAACAACAAGATTACAAGAGTACATGCTAAATAATATGTTTATTTGTTTTGTTATAACCCGTTTTAATATATTTTTCTGTGCGGGGCACGTGGAAACAGGATCGGGCAACTAGCAAGGCACATATTTCTCTCTTATTTCCTGTAGCAGCTTCTCCTCAGCTGTTGAAAAGTGATGCCAATCGGTGTTGGGGCACGTTGGCAGTCTGTTTCCACGCTAACTTTAGCCCAAACACTTAAGTGAACAGTTACTAAACACTAACACAACTCACAAGGAAATATCTTGTTTTATATTTTTGTAGGTCGACTCATGGGCATTTTGATGTTTTAAGGTCTGTTAAGAGGTGTGTCTGATGTCAAAAAGTACCCTGCTTTAAAACTACTGTTACCCCCAAACCACCCAACCGTTTTAGCTAATTCAAAGTTCATCTGATAGAAAATCTCAAGCTCTAACACAAAACCCGGGTCTAAATTCCCTAAACCTAGCCCTAACCTGATCCCACTAAGAAACCTTGAGGCTTGACTGCTGACACATTTTTTTGTGTGTGCTGACAAACTTTTTTTTTAAATTCACTAACCCCAACACCGATTGGCATCACTTTCCAACAGCCGATTATTATTATTATTATTAAGTCTAAAAATGTATACATTGCATTAACTCAACATATACGCCCCTTTTTGTGGGCAATTTGGATAGTCCTTTCGATTTAAAATTCAATGGTTAGAGTTCACTTAGCCACATTTAATGACCCCCTTACTAATCCAATAACGTCCATTCGGATTATCTCGTTTTAGTTCTTTCAGAGTATCAACAAGAGATTTCCGCTCTCGCTGTTCGTCTGGTGATAGGTCGGGAGAGAGAAAAACGGATGAAAACTTCTCTGAACTCTGTAGCTGCTTTGCTTTCCGAAGAAGCTGCAGCAAGGATTCCCTTCTTTCAAGGGTGACGATAACAGGTCTCGCTCGGTCATCAGTCCTTAGGCCAACCCGCTTTGTGGAGGTCACGACAGGTTTCTCATTTAGCTCAGCAAAGATATCCTGAACTTCATGATCAGTAGCCCTGGCAGTGGTTTCTGGAAGCCCAAATAAAACCAAATTCAGCTTTCTATCCGGAGTTGTTCTTTCAGTTGGTGGAGAGGAAACTGTCGCCTTCTTCCATGCTTCCTTCAGGCGAGATGGAGCAATAGCAGCTGAACAATTCTGTACAAGGACCTTGGAGTAGTCATGCAACTGCTTTTGGACAGACTCTGACATCGAGTTGTTTTCACGTTTTTGTACTTCAATCAAACTATTTTGTGCTTCTATCAGCTTCCCTTGCAATGCAATCCTTGCTACCCGATGCTTGTCGACTTCTTCTTTGAACGTGCTAAGTTCTTTCTGTACCTCCTCCAGTTTCCTATTACAGTCCTCCAGTTGCAGGCGTTCTTTCGTTCTAGCACTTTCATAGTTCTTCATCTTAGTTTCACACAATCGTTTCTCATTCCCTATTTCCCTCCCTAACTGGAGAATGTGACGACAGAGTTTCTTAGTGATAGCCTGGAGTTTTTCTGCATGGTACTCCTTCAACTTGTAATCTAGTGGTAGTGCTTCCTCAATATATTGACGCTCATTATCCTCCGTATCCTTTTCCAAGATCTCGTTTAGTAAATCCTCTACCGCTTCTCGCTCGCGTTGACGATTCAGAGTTCCTTTCTTTACCAACATTATATCACTCATTGCACTAAACAGTGTACTTCTCATCGTACTACCCAAACATTCTCCTATACTTGAAGATTTCTTGGGCTTCTCCATCGTCGTCATAGCTTGGGACTGCCCCTACGGGCGGTTCCGCCATCCTAGGGACATATCTCAAATTAACATTAGCCGAAGAGAAGCTGCCGAAGAGAGAAAGGGGGTAACCGTATGAAGAGTTAATCGCGATGAGTCTCATTCACATTGGGTTCGATCATTTGCCCCCGGTGTTGGGGTTAGTAATAAATATTAAAATCACTCACTCGAATCCATATAATAAATCCCATAATGTTAGTCAGTCTGTCCGTTAATTGGTTTTTCAAACTCCTCCCACAGTTTTTGAGCTAGACCCCTAAAAATTTGTACACGGGTACCTTGGACCAAGGCGGATGTAAGTACGGGCTCAGATTTTTGATCCGATCTTTACAGCAGTGACGTCACGGGGTGACGTCATTGCGACAAAAAGACCTACATTTTTCAAACGCTTCTAAGACCCTGAAAACGGCTCTAAATCAAAAAACTAACGCAATAGTGGGGAAAGAGAATCGTTTGAACTTCATTTTACTTGATAGCGATTTCCCGTAACTCAATGTTTAAGGGTCGTAAATCGCGTCGGGAAAGTTAAAAATGCCAAAAATACGATATTTTTCACCGTAGCCACCCAAAATCTTATCCAATCGATATGAAACTTGGTCGTTATGTGAATTTTAATGTCCTTTGGCCAGGGGTTCCCGGAAAACGGATTGGCAAGATGAGAACTGACCGGAGTTCTTATATAATAAATTAATTCATGGTCAACACGAAACGCAAAAAGTTTCAAAAAGGTGCGAATTTTTTTAAATAAATTGTTTCCAAATAAAATGCAAAGAAATCGCGAGCGCGCGGCAGTTGTTTGCACCGTTAACTACAAAAAGACGCGTGCCACATTTAATTTGTCCGGTTGAACTGAAGGTACCATGTTTGCGCGCAATATTCACTCACTGTGTGGTCATCGCGCGTTCCCGACATGTATCGAGCAAAGTGGACCCAAATGGGGCGAGAAATCAGAGCGCTTCTGTGTTTATCACAAAAGTAAAAAACATAAATTTAATGAGTTCAGCTCTTACGAGACACCAGCCGGCAACGAAATACAACCAGCGGATACTGTGAAAGACCTTGGCATCATTCTCTCAAACAGTGGCTCTTGGACAGACCATGTCATGAGGATTTCTTCAGAAGCACGAAGGATGGCTGCCTGGGCACTGAGAGCGTTTAAGGACAGATCAGTCACCACTATGCTAACACTCTACAAGTCACTTATAAGGTGCAAAGTAGAATACTGTTCTCCCCTCTGGTCCCCCTACAAGATTGGGGACATTCAAGCTCTGGAAAGTATCCAGAGACAGTTCACCAGAAGGATCGAAAACATGGCACAGTTTGACTATTGGGAAAGTCTGAAAATGTTAAGACTGATGTCATTGCAACGTCGCAGGGAGCGATATACGATAATACAAATGTGGAAAATCTATAATGGTGCAGCACCAAACAGCACGAATACCCGGTTTTACCATCATCAACGGCTCGGCATCCGAGCTGAGGTACCTACCCTATACAGTGGAGCACAGAAGTCATTCTCAACAAAATACTTCCACTTCTTTACTGTGAGGGCCGCTCGGTTATGGAACACATTACCGAAAGAGGTTAATACAGCAGTGACCTTAGACACGTTCAAGATCCTGCTGGGCCGTTGGCTGGACCACTTCCCTGACAATCCACCTGTGAAGGGTTATTCTACCCGGAACAACAATTCTATCATGGACTGGGTTTTGGAGGTTCGAGCAAAAGGGGGATGCTGAAAGACTGACACCGTTTACGATTCTGTAATGAAGTTTATTTATCAAGTTTATCAAGTTTATCAAGTTTGGGGCAAGTAAATAAATGTGAAACAAGTATAAAATTCAGGGTTAAAACTTAGGATATTTCTCTTCTGTCTCAACTTCTCTTTCAAAAGCAAACTGATTGACAAATTGTCTCGGTTCTCTTTTATAATGTCTTTATTCCAGAGTCTTTCCAGTAATCCATCAGTCCATGATGGTTCTGCGGTGATACAGATCGGAGGTTACATCGCACAAGAAGAGTGGCAATGATCTGTGTTGTGTAAACTTTGACAAGTGGGCCTGCATGTTAATGGAACTGGTGTATTTCGTCTCCACCAATTGGAATGCTCCCTCGCACCTGGAGGAGAAACATAATTAATATCGGGATTTAATACGAAAACCAAAGAAAACGAATTTAATAAATTAATTTAGTAGGGAATTTTGAAATTTTAATAATCGTGAGCCCGTTAAATCAGGGTGCCCAGTGAATCAGGGTCAAATACTGTTAATTTCCTATATATGGGGGCGGGGGAGGTTATATCAGGGTCCGACTGCATTACTCTTTGTTGATTAACTCCCGTTCATCCACTAAGTTTTGTGAGAAAATATAATAAGTAACTAACTCGATCCATACTAACTTCTTGAAGAGAAGATTGTGAGTTGGTGATTCAGCATAGAGAAATACAAGAGAGAACTGTGAGTCCTCGGGGCACGAGAGGGTGTATCCAAACATGTATTCAACATTCTCCTTTAATTCACGGATCTGTAAATAGAGAGTATTTAGGGTGTTTAGGGTGTTCAGAGTGTTCAGGGTGCAGTGTTCATGGTGTTCTATAGTGGGTATATTATTATACAGTCGGACCCCGATTTACCGGGATGCTCGGGGGAAAGGGTTTTGCCCGGTAAATCGGGATGCCCGGTATATCGGGGTAAAATATCGTCAATTTCTTATATCGGGGGAAGTTTATCCTCCCGGTAAATCGGGGCCCGGTAAATCGGGGTCCGACTGTAGTACATGCCCGTGTCGTATTCAGTTCACAGCTACGCTTTACTTCAACGGGTTTTCTAGTAAACAATAAATCTTACAAATAAAATCTCACACACGATTCAGATATTGAAGTCAATGCTACCAAGTCCTACTGGGGTGTATTTTGTTCGACACCCCCTCAGAGATCTCAAGGTTGCGATTAGTAAGCAGAATCTCAGCCTCCTTCTGATAGCTGCCAACGCCTCGCTGTGTGCTGACAAACAGATTTACGTACATCTAATACGTACAAATCTAATAATTTCCCACGTTTTAGCGTTAAAACGATGCAACTTAGACGCGCGCGCGCGCATTTAGTCTCGACTTTTTGCGCTCGAAGCTTTCTGAAAAACGAAAAAAGGTTGGCACTCGGCGGAAAGTTCTCTTGAAAGTTGGAATTTACTGTCTTTAACTGTTGCATGTATTTTATGTGATTTTCTTCGTGTAGCCAGTCAGGCAAAAACAATTTATATATACTATTATTGACATTGTTAGGCCAGATGCATGTGGCTTCTTTTATTACACTTTTTCCAAAAAATTTACTGTCTCTTCTTGAAAGTCGAAAAGCGCTGATAGTTGATACGTGACAGCATCGACCAGTTTTCGCCAAAAAGTTCCCTCTCTCCTGCCCCGCCCGTTTCCCCTCCCATTCCACAACTCTACACGGCAGAGCCGTTCCTCAAGTCTACCTCTTTGCACAGATACTTGCTGGTCTCACGAAAGACTACCCTCTACAAACCAGGTCTAAAGCTGCACTGCACTCTGTACGCGCGCTAAGAAACAAAAGTAATACATAATATGTGCGGTACTGCTGCGCATGTCTAAAATCATAAACAAGTCAATAGAAATGGGCTTTTAATTTAATATTTTACAGAACATACGGCCTCAGCCTGCCTAGACCCTAGTTCTTTTGTACTACGCTGTTCGGTTCTACGATGTGCTTAGTTTAGTATTTTCAGTAAATTTTAGTTCTTTTTAAATGTCATACTTGCAATTTGAACAAATGTACAATTATTTTAAAGTAAAATCTTCCCCCAGGATGAACTATGGGTGACAAGCCAGTTTTCTCATGCCGCTGTCATGTTTTTAAGATCGACCCCAACACCAAAAAGACCTGGAACCCAACTTCAGATGGCCCTATCCAAGTTTCATTCTTCTTCGATCCCTCCAAGAAGGCTTACCGAATCGTATCAATAGATGGTGGCAAGTTAGTGATAAACAGCACGGTAGTGGCTGGAATGACATTCAGTAGAACAGCACAAAAGTTTGGGCAGTGGAGTGATCAGCGTGCCAACACTGTTTACGGTGTGGGTTTCAGTAACGAGGATGATCTCACTAAATTTGCTGATCAGTTTGAGGAAGCTAAAGTGTGTGTAAACAGAGATGCCCTCTCTCCGGTGGGACCCCCGCCTCCTATCGAGGAAGATGCCCCTCGACGGATCTTGTCTCCCGGTCTCCCTGAAAACAGATCCAACGGTTCGTTTGATACCGAACCAGTGAAACTGAGGGCGAGTGAAAGTGAGGGAGCTGACAGAAGTAGGGCAAGTGAACACAGTCTCGACGATGCAATGAAGGGGCTGTCACTAGAGAATGACAGGCTGAAAACGTCTCTTAATCAGTCACAGGGTAACCTAAAGAAATGGGAGGTAGAGTTGCATACCCTCCGTACTAATAACAGTCGTCTACAGAGTGCCCTACACGAGAACAGTAGGAATATTGAGGAGTGGAAGACTCAGTTGTTGCAGTATCGCGAGGAAAACACCAAGCTTAGATCACGGAATGAAGAACTGGAGATTGAGATTGACAACTTGGGGCACATGAGAAACGGGACCCACTCACCTAAAACTGCTAAGAAGCATTCTAAATCCAATCTGAAATCGGAGGAGGTTGAGAGGGTGAAAACAGATTCTTGAGAAAGTGACTGCTGAATTGGTGGAGGTGAAGGAGGAGAATACTGATAAGTGTTTTCCTTCAAACAAAAAACCCCCCAAATTAATGCTGTAACCTTGGATCTCTCAACTTTCTCTCCCCATAACCACCTCCTTCAGTTTCAGTTGACATGGACGCCGATTGGAGAGGTCCCAACTCCAGTTGCGGAGAAAAGGTAGAAGGATGCTCTGGCAGAATGCAGAGATGGTTGCGAGAGGGGCCCCAAAGAAAAGGGCCAGGAACAAGCAGGACCCCCAAGAAGGAGAAGACCGTTGAACCAATGCAGCACTCCTGTCCATCAACGAACTCTAATCTCATTCAAGGTCAAAGGTTGAAGAAGAAGAGGGTGTAGACGAGGCGGAGAAGGCCGCCAAGACGAGAAGAGCAAGAAGAGGCAAAGGCTAATGCCGAGCGGGAAGAGGAGGGAACCTGAAGGAGAAGGAAGAGGAGAAGGAGAGGAGAAAAAGGACGATGGAGGAAACCCAAGAGAGGAGAATAGTGAGAAAGAGAACAAGGATAACACGCCCAAGGAAACATATGAGAAAAAGGCTGTGGAACAGACCACGATGCCCCGAGAGCAGTGAATAGAGGGTATCTGAGAAAGTGACTACGTGAGGTTAAAAACTCAGCTGCGACAGAGTGAGGAGAGATCAGGGGTTTCCAAACAAGTCTATGAAAATAGCATGGTTTGTCAGATTCAGGCTGATATGGAGTTGAGACTGAGAGAACTTGTTGATATGAATAGAAAATTACTGACATATTGTCGAAAATCATAGTTTGTCTGTTGGTGTTTTAGAGACGATATATTATATGTTCGCAAAAGGCAAGCTTCCCCTCGTCCGACCCGAAGTTGGAATCATATGGGTTTAGTTTGTCGAACCGGCAAGTTGCTAACATATTTCAAATCTTCACTACTTCTCAAATGATCTAATCCCATACATTCAGTCTAATACCAAAATAAAATTGTAAATCCTATTAAAATAGAGACAAAAATAATGGCACCAAAATGTGAAATGCCCTTGTAGTTAGTGGGAGCAGAACAAAATCAATTTCTTATCTCACCACGTTAATAAATAATTAATTAAGTTGATGCTCTTATTTGTTTAGAGGTGCTCAAGTTCTACCGCCAGCCACTGGATGAAATTTATCCATTTCATTGTGCACAATGCACAGGCTTTGGTTACGAAGTTACCCCTTGCCAGCGCGTGCAAAGGTCGCCCGGCGACAGAGTGTGAGGTGTCTTCGATACCAAGCACAGGCTTGTGTAACAAAAAGGGGCATTTTTATAGCTTATTGTTCATCATAACCTGAAATAAATAATTTTCATTACTTTCACAAAGGCTCAAAGTTTGAATATCAAATTTGTGTAAGCGCAAATTGGTGCAGGGGCAAAAGTTTTAATTGATTATTATTAATTAATTAATTAGAAAATCAAAAATCCGGCTCCGTTATGACTCGTATTTATACTACTAGAACATACATACAAAGTTTCATTTCGAAATTTCAAACGGTGTGGCCACAGTTTGAATATCAAAGTTGCAAAAATTGTGCAGGGCAAACAAAATTGTGCAGGGGCAAAAGTTTTAATTACTTATAATTAATTAATTAATTAAAAAAATCAGAAATCCGGCTCTTTTATGACTCGTAGTTATACCACTAGAACATGCATGCAAAGTCTCATTTCGAAATATTAAACGGTGTGGCCACAGTTCGAATATCAAATTTACCGAAAATGTGCAGGGGCAACATTTGCCGCAAATGTACAGGGGCAAAATGTGCAGGGGCAAAATTTTAATTGCTTATAATTAATTGGATAATTAATTTTGACTATTCCCACTTTTTGTCGATCTTTCTATATGCATGAACTACATTACTACAAAATGTTAGGTCGTTATTTATAGCAGAACAGAAAATATACCATTTTTAGTTGCCTTGTTCAGGAAATGTGCAGGGGGTCGAAATCAGCGGTGCAGGGGAAAGATGGTGCAGGGGCAAAATTTTAATTACTTATAATTAATTAGTTAAATTAAAAATAAGAAATCCAGCCTTTTTATGACTCGTAGTTATACTACTAGAACATGCATACAAAGTTTCATTTCGAAAAAACAAACGGTTTGGCCACAGTTTGAATATCAAAATTGCAAAAAATGTGCAGGGGTATTTGCCCCTGTACATTTTCAAAAAAAGTGCAGGGGGCCCTAAAAAAGTCCATTTTTGCATGCCTATAACTAATTAATTAATTAATTTTCAATACTCCCACTTTTCGAATATCATTTTTTATGATTGAAGAACATTCCTACAAAGTTTCAAGTCGATATTTCAAGCAGAACGGAAGATAAACCGTGTGCAGGGGCACGCGTGCAGGGGCAAAAAATCAAAATGTACAGGGGCAATGTGCAGGGGCAAATTTTGATAGCTTATAATTAATTAATTAATTAAAAAATCAAAAATCCGGCCACGTTATGACACGTAGTTATACTACTAGAACATGCCTACAAAATTTCAGGTCGATATCTCAAACGATGTGGCCGCAATCGCTGCCTGAAATTTGCCCCCCCCCCCCCCCCCGAAAATCTTCTATTCTTCTGCTATATAGGGCCGTCACTTTTTGGATTTGGTGCAGGGGCAAAAATTTTTTTTTTCGTTTTTTCTGTTTTCTTCGGGTCGGAGGTGCCTGCCGGCACCTAAATGTATACGATGTTTGTAGACGTGCTATATTTTTATGTATCAGAGACAGAAACTATAGTAGCTAGCAATAAATTGTTTTTTGTGCTTTTTTGTTGTTTTGAATGTTTTACTGTTCCTTTACAAGTATCAAGTGATTCAAGTGTTTTCCTTCAAACAACAACTCCTTTCTCTCTGTAACCCCAACACCTCCCCATTCCCTCCCTTTCCCTCCCCATAACCCCATTCCCACAGTTTCAGTTGACATGGCCGACGCCGCTGCAGAGACCGTTCCCACTCCAGTTGAGGAGAAAAAGGTAGAGGAGGTTGCCGACAAGAGACCTGCAGAGAATGGTGCTGCTGAGGAGGAGCCCCCAAAGAAAAGGGGCAGGAAAAGCAGGACCCCCAAGAAGGAGAAGACTCCTGTTGAACCAATGCGTCGCAGCAGTCGCCGCTCAACTGTCCTGAGCTCCGAAGCCTCTATCGCTCAGTCCAAGATAGATGAGGAGGAAGAGAAGAAGGAAGCTGAGAAGAGGGCCGAGAAGAAGGCCGCCAAGACCGAGAAGAGCAAGAAGAGGGGCAAGAAGGCTACTGCCGAGGCGGAGGAAGAAGAGGAGGAGAAGCCTGCTGAGGAGGAGAAGGAAGAGGAGAAGGAAGAGGAGAAAAAGGACGATGAGGAGAAACCCAAGGAGGAGGAGAAAGTAGTGGAGAAAGAGAACAAGGAGGATAACACGACCCCCGCAGAGACACCGGCAGCTGAGAAAACAGAGGCTGTGGAACAGACCACGACTGCCCCCGTTGAGGCCTAACCATCCCCATTAAACAATTATCATACCTATCAGTACCGCTGCAAAGAGACACCGTGTGCGAGAGAGAGAGAAAGAGCGAGGGACAGTGAAACTAAGATGACTAGAACTGAGCCTTACAATATTATACCTGTGAGAAGTTGTGACAGCATGACTGAAAGTGGTTAATTTTTATTAAGAGCCTACATCAATACAATACCAACAGGATTCGTGTCTCTATTATCGACATTTTGTGATGACCCCAGTATCTCATATCACTAATTTATCGAGGTGATGATGTTTGCTCTTCTTATGTTTTTTTTTTCTTCAGAGTGACAAAGCTTCAGACTCTGCTGCTATAATATTTGTTACAAATGTTAGTGAATATATAATATAAGGGTACTGTTTATCTGGTTTAAAAGCCACGACCTCTGCTGCAGACATTTAATTTTTGTATTTGAAAAAGAAAGATATTGACCGGTTCGTTACATTTTATCATCGTTAGGGAATTAGAACAGTTGACAGAGAGAGAGAATTGATCAGTTTATTAAATGGGTCAATTCTGTGCTATTTTGAGAGGGGGTTATTGGGCGGCGTCTTAAATAGTCTGTGATTCGGCCCCGCGTCTACAATGTAAGAGTTATTTAATCTGTCATCAGTTTGTTCACCCTATAACTTTTTAATTTTCAGGACTATACCAAAACAACGAGTTTTACTTTTTAAAACCCCCTAATCTACTGGAGTGACTCCAACCCCTTATCTCGAACCTACCCTTCCCCCTATTTCCCCCCTAATCTACACCCTATATCACTAATCACACACCTGGCCCTGTTTCAGTTCATGTCAGCACTCCGCTCTGCAGTTCCCCGGTTATGTCCTGGGTTAGCTAGACATGGACACATGGTGAACCTTCCAAAGGGTGCCAACTGGGCCCCTTCCGCAACATTTGGTGCCAAGAAGCACAAGAAATGGCACAAAAAGGGCACCTACAGGATGCAGCTGCACAATGTAAAACCAAATCAGCAACTGATGTACAGGATGGAGGATAGAAAGATGATCCAGTACGCGTATCAGCTGGAAACTGTACCCCGGACCAAGACATGTGACCCACTAGAACACCTTTGTAACCTAACAAAAACAGCTGAACCTGTTGATTTAGAGCAGGGGAAGATTCCTGATCCAGATATAGTTCACACACTAGCTGCACGTGTTACACAACATTGTCAAGGAATTAACCAGACCTACCATCTAAAGGGACTATCACCCAACCCTACCACTCCAATGGAGTTGGAGAGGTTTGCAGAGTTTTACACCAAATCATTCCTGCAACAGCTGGTGTCACTTTTAACAGTTGATGAGCGGGCGGGGTTACGGGATCGTCTACACTGCAACAGGTGTGTGTCTGCCTGAGTGTCTGTCTGTCTGTCTGTGATCTGTCTGTCTGGGTGTCTGTCTGTGATCTGTCTGTACTTCCACCCACTATAATAACAGGTGTGTTACACTCTGTTAGTAGTTTGTACAGTTATAGTTAGCCACAACTTCACTTTTAACATTCTGTTACTCACACTACCCCCTCTCTAGATCAGTGAACACAGGAACATTCTGGAGAGTGAACGTGGTTGAAAACCCCAAGCGATGCCACAGTTTCCAGCTCTATAACACCGTGGATTTGTTGCTCAGAAGCGACAACCGGCTGTATCACAGTTACCTAGAGAAAGGAGTGGAGAGAGATATATCAGGGATCAGTCTTCCCCACACGTGCACACAGAATCTACATGTGTTTAGGGAGACGAGGGATGTGGTTCAGTATCCCGGGTTTAACAAGAACACTTTCTATCCTTACAATCACACTGTTATGAAGGTAAACAATCAGAGAGCTGTCATTATTATTATCATATGTCTATGTTACATTCATAATTCACATGTTACATTTTGTACTGTCAGACGAGAGAGAAAGTCATATGTTACACTGAGTATGCTAGCTAACTATTGCATTGTCACTATTAACCCAGACTTAAACTTCTAAATACAACATCATACCTACAATCACCCTTCCTCGCAGGTCGTTAGTCCAGCCCTAACTGATCGAGACATGCAGGCTGCAGCTATGATGTCAGGTTTCTGTCAGGTCCTACCTTCCCTACAATACAGAGAGGACTTCCTAGTCCATGTTGACAAATTACCTGCTGTGCGAGAACCAGAGGCAGTCAATGTAGTTGTAACGGATGGAGATAGGTGGGTACAGGAAGAGGGGGAGGGGGTACCGGGTCTTCTTTTAGTCTGTGTGGTAAACTCCGGGGCGTTTCATAATTCACTGCCTTCCCTGTTATAATCCCCTCTACATGTAGTTTACTGGGAGTTTACTCTATACCATTACTTCTTAACTTCCTCCCTGTTTATTGCCCCCATCCCTCTCCATACAGCCTATAGTTTACTCTGCTCTGTCTTCCCCTGCAGTTCATAATCTGTAGTTTACTCAGGTTTCTGTTATAGTCCCCCTCTCCCATCCTAACCATAGCCCCATCTCCCCAGGTACGCCCTGGCTGTATACCAATGTAACACGACCAACATGTGTGGACTAAAAGGCGAAGGAGAGGGTGTTACCAAGGGTAACGGGGTAGCGCTGGCACCAGTCCAACATATATTTGAGGAAGGGGCAGTGAACCACGAACTGTTGCAGCAGCTAGTTGGCATGTTAATTAATTGAGAGAGTATTGTTTTGTATAAAGGGTTAACTTATTGATTGTTTTGTTTAGTTCTTTTATGATCTGTTTTTCTAGAAAATATGCATGTTTCTCTCAATTACCTCATTTGCTAGCTCCTAAACCAGTTATGTAGGATGTGTACATTCCCCTTCTCGTAACAACAGCACCCTCCTCTTGGGAGACTCAATGTCCAGTCCCCTTCTTAGAGGCTCTTCCCTCACCAAACATCATTTCTCTTTCATCCCCATGCAGTGTAAAATGCAATGTGAGCTACATACAACATAACACAAATCATTCTCTCCCATTACCTGACATCTTACAAGTTACAACCATCAACACCACTTGGCACTTTTTTTCACAACACCCCTTTTTATTTCCCCGACATCTCACAACCACAATATCTCGTTTTGTAGCAAATATGGCAGGAGGTAAAGCAGGGAAGGATGCGAAGAAGAAGGAACAAAACATGAGCAGGAGCATGCGAGCTGGGCTTCAGTTCCCCGTGGGACGTATACACAGGTACTACACTGATCTAGAGTGGGGGGCGTCTACTGGTGTGACTATCTCTCTTTGTTCTTCATTTTTGCAGTGCTAGAGAGAAGTGAGCTAGAGAGAAATGGTAGTTAGGAAGGGAGAGAGAGCGAAGGGTGGAGCTTACAGTGAGTGTACCCAATTAGGTCTCTATCGAGCACACTATTGCCAACACACACAGTTACGCTCTCTCTTTCTTTCTCTCTCTTTGTATTCGCTCTCTCTTGTCAAAGGTAAAACTCTCTTTCTCTCTCCCTCTACCCAATTTACCACCAGGTACATGAAATCTCAGACGACAAGAAAAGGAAGGGTGGGCGCCACCTCTGCAGTATACAGTGCCGCAATTTTGGAGTACCTAACAGCTGAAGTGCTGGAGTTGGCAGGTAACGCTTCCAAGGATCTCAAAGTGAAAAGGATAACTCCCCGACATCTCCAGTTGGCAATTAGGTAATTAAAACAGTTAGCAATTAGGTAATTATAATTTATCGAACCGTCTGGATGAATTACGAAAACCTTGAAACGGATTCTAGGTCCTAGAATTTAGGAAAGTTTCAAGGGAAATTCCAAACAGTACAGCTAGTCGTGTGCAGCAGCATTAGCAGCAAAGCAGACCCCCGTCCCCTATTACTGCATACCTTCATACCTCCCTACACTTTGTCTCTTTCCTAACACCTCTACTCTGATGTCTTTCTTTCTCCGTACACTTTATCCTCCTCTCTCTTTCCCTCGCCACTGTTGTCTTACAAAAAACTACCCTCTCCGAACCGCGACATTACGTCATGTAGTATGACAACACCACTTTAATCTTTCTTTCTCCATCTTTCTCACCACTGAAACTTTCTTTCTCTCTCAGGGGAGATGAAGAGTTGGATACCTTGATTCGAGCTACAATCGCTGGAGGAGGTGTTATCCCTCATATTCACAAATCACTAATTGGAAAGAAGGAGCAGACGACTCTCACTAAATCCGGATAGAGAGATAGACACCTCCCAGTGAGAGCGATAGCCCTCATCGATCCAAACCAAGAGCCATCCCGCCCGGGGATGAGAGAGAGAGGGAAATGACAGTTATTTTGTCCCTATATGAAACCATCCCCCCACATTATTCTTTAAGATTTATTTTAAAGTGTGTTTTTCTCCAGCCAATGTATGTGTGTGAGAGAGAGTGGTAGACACTTTAATACACCACTGATTCTTAATTATTATTCTCTTCATCTTATTAAATGTACATTTTCGAGGTCAAAACTCGACCATTCAGTTGTTTTCTGTTCTGAATTCCAGCAGGCTGAAGTCGCCGCGTTTTAGTTTGTATTGTGGGACAGAATCCCAAAACACCACACACACGACTAGCAAAACGATGGGATGGTTGAGTGCAAAGTTGGCTGCGCTCACTCATTCACTCTCTTTCCCGCGCGCGCGACATTCCCGCCCTCTCAGAACAGAGACGAGTGCCACCTCGTTTTGGCACCATGTTATTTCACCCCACCCTCTTCACTAGGCCCCCATCTCACCCCTCCACTCCCAACTAGCAAGATGGCCACATACCGGGACCTAGAAATGCAATGTATCCTCACTCCGGAAGAAATTGACGGATGGAAGGCTAACAAAGCAGCTGCATCTCGTAGGAGCAAGATAGTTTTCAAGAAAATCAGCTGGTTTGAACGGATCAAGAGACGTTATATCTCCCCACCCTACCAAACAGTATGTCTCTTTCTCTCTGAGTTATGGGGTGGAGAGCGAGAGGAGGAGCAGTGCTCTGAAGCAGAACTAGAGACAGCTCTCGATCTGGTGCTATCGACTCTCCTCAGTTATGGTCTGGGAGCGGGGTTTGTGTTTGATAGGACCAGGTTGAGGGAAATGGTGGAAAAGAGAGATGAGGTGATGAAAAGTGTTTCAAAGGGTGATCAAGATGAGATGATAGGATGGTTAATGGCCAAGAAAGTAGCTGATAAAGCTCCGGATATTTGTAAAACGTTCCTGAGAGAAGCTCCCCTCCGAGGTTTGGAGATATCTGCTGCATCTTCGTTCATGTGTCTACTGCTAGAACAGGCATATGAAGTCTAGAGACAGCGGTATTGGCCAAATGGGTCTGGAAGCCATTCTTGGGACTGATACTCAGACCTGGTTTCACATTAATTTCATACACTAACATAACTATTTACTATTCATCTTCATTGTACACACTCATTACTTATTATTCATCTTCATTTCATTTTGTACATTCTTCATTTGCATCATCTTGTTTTGAATCCCATGAAACTTTCTAAATTATAACCATGTATAACAGGAAGGTTCATGTCTGGCCAGTACCATGACGTGGTGCACTGGCTTCTGTGCAGAAATTTGGAAATTCCTTGAAAATCTTGGCAGACAATCTTCCAACTACTAAAACCCAGGTATTTATTTCTCCAGGGATTTATTTCTCCTCCGTTTGTCTGCACCTATTCTCTCCGATAGAAAATGGGGCCACCTTGTTCATTAAAAAGGAGAGAGAAAGGGGGAGAAAGAAAGGAAGCAAAAAGGAATCAATCAAGAGTGAGAGAGAGGGGGAAATAACATGAGAGAGCAATGAAATGAGAGAAAGAACGGTTATGTGAGAGAAAGGGAGAAATAATGGAGAGAGCGAGTAGAGAGCTCTCAGATCTCCTTATCTCTGTAACGCCTCCTCCCCTGTTACCGTGCGCCTCCTCCACAGCCCTCCAAACGCAGTACAACGGTTATTCACCACGGCTCTCCCTTTCAATTCTCATTCTCGCTCCTTTGTTTCGCACCTCTAGTTGATCTGCTGCAAACCATGGCCAACCTTGAAACCAACATGACGGAAATCGATGCTGCCGTAGAGGCTAAACTAGCACTCATGTATGCCCGTCTATCTATCTATCTGTCTGTCTGTCTGTCTGTCTGTCTGTCTGTCTATCTATCTGTCTGTCTGTCTGTCTGTCTGTCTGTCTGTCTGTCTGTCTGTCTGTCTGTCTGTCTGTATGTCTGTCTGTCTCACCATCTCACCACCCCTTCAGGGACGGCATTGTACGGGTTGAGAGGGTATGTGTTTCGGAACTGAAAAGCAGTGACAATCAACTCAACGTCAGTGCAGTCTCCGCTGTTTCAGGTAAGGAACAACTCAACTTCAACATTAATGTTTAATCCACAATGATACACTTTATCCAACCCCTAGTTCTAAAGCCCTCCTCTCCCAGAGACCCAGTATTGACCACCCCTCCCCCAGAGACCCAGTGTTGACACCCCTCTTCCTCTCCCAGAGACCCAGACAGAGAAGCCTGATCTCGTTACTCTGATGGGTGGGTTCGCTGAGGCCAGTTCCTGGTTGATAGCCTTCGTGGCCAGTACGAACATGTATACGAGGGGAGAGAACGATGTTGTGGGCAAGTTGAAACGGGAATTCTCACTCTACATGGATAAAGATGAGATAGCTAGTTATCTACGAGATCTTGCGGCTCAGGTATGGCCTGATTAGTCTTTTGCCGGCAAAGTGCCCTCACTCCAATTTGTAATCCCAACAAGTTTATTGTATTGATGGAGGGCTCACTATCTAAGGCTAACTCACAGGTCGGGTAACCCCGATTGATTTGCTCTGCAAGCTCTATTCTCCCAATATTTTAGGTGGATCTGATTGAGTGGAATGCGGCTGAGAGCGAGTACAAAACAACGAACCCAATCAGATACCTGATGGATAGTTGTCTTGTCCTCCATTTCTTTATGAAGGGATCTACTGGGGTTGAGAAGATTATCAAGGAGAAGCATGCTGAGTGGTTTGAGGATGAGAGTTGGGATGAACTCGGTAAGTGGTGGAACTGAGGGGGTGGGGTGGTCGGGTACTAGATAGTTCTGGAGTTTGCTTGGAGATTCGGGGTTGACATTTCTCCCCAGTAGACCCATATTCCCCATTTAATAACCCTAGTGAGTCAATCAAAATATCTGTGTTACAGGTGTCTCGTATGAGTGTTTCCAGAAGGTTTTGAAGGGCAAGGTGTACAAAGCGATGAATGGGGCTATTGCAGGGAAGTACAGTAACTGGCCCGGTGTCAAGGAATTCACCCAGAAACAAGTGTACGGATCCCCCTCCCAGTCGGTTAAACTGTCTGATATCTACAGGTTAGCAAAACTGAAAACACACAATGTCCAATGATAGGTCTGAGAACTAGCGTCCAGTAACTAATACCGGCATTATACCATCGATTTATTCACTAGCTACCCTACAATCTATTCAATGTGACAATGTAAGCAGGGGGGTTTATACTCGACCAAGTTTGACCATTCTCTCCCTCCAGGCTAATGAAGAAGGATTTCCCTGCTCCTCACGATATTGCCCGACATTTGAAGATGGAGGAGGCTCTAGAGTACTGTATAACAACTGTACCTGGACTGTTTATTGAGGGAGAGGGAGAGGATAAAAAGGTACAAAATTGACAATAATTGCCCCCTGTTTATTCCCCCAAGTCTCATACTTCCCCTTCCCAGTCCCAGTCTCTCACGAGATGTCCCCAATCTCTCACGATATCCCCCGCCCCAAGACCCAAGTTTCACGTTATCCCCCTCTCCAGGTTGGTGCTGATAATGAAGTTATGGAGGTGGCACTGAAGGTCCGACATCTCCAACTAGCCGGGGTTAAGAGCATCGCTAAAGAGTTCGAGAACTTCTACCCGGACTCTAAAGATTGGACCAGTTTCCACATGACGTACCAGAAATTCCACCAGATCCTGAAACATGTCTTCAATCCTACCAACCCTAACCGACGTAGAACTCGGTCAATGGTTAGTGTAAAGTTCAGTCCTCTGGGATTCTAGAAGTACTTCCATTTTTGCCTACCGAGATGTTGCACCTCTTGATTTTGCCTCTTTGTCCTCTACCGCTCCTAAATCATTATGGTGCCCTGTGCCGTGCTCATGATATCTGAGATACTACCTCTCCTAATCCTCCTCTCTCATGATATCTGACCCCCTTGCCAGTTCATTATCTACCTCTCTCTTATCTCCCATTTACTATCTCCCTCCCCCTTATCTCCCCTTTATCAGGGTCTGGATGACGCTCCTGAGGTGCCTCTGTCCACCGTCCTGGATAGCTCCACCACCCGGGCTAAACATGGATTCCACGCTATAGGAATCAACACCCCACCAGAGAGGTCCACCTCCTCCAGAAATCAGGATAGGGATCAGGGATCTCGTGTCAGGAACAGCTCAGGTATGTTTGTTTTAGCAGATTATAACACAGCTTGTGTGGCGGATTTCTGAACATTACAAGTTTCTAGTCCACCCTTGACTACTGAGAAGAACCTCTCACCTTTTATGTATTTGAACATTTTGCCCACATTTCAGTTGATGTCGAGACTAGCACGACGGTGTATCTGAACACCAACAAGAGAAGTGTTGTGACTGTAATGGGTCTGCCTGGGTCAGGGAAAACCACTACGCTGGCCACCCTCCTAGGTCGGGCCCACACCCCCTCAACACCCTCTACTGTACTGATCCTGAGCTCCGGACCCTCCACCACGGATCAGCTACTGGAGTTCACTAGTGGATCTGTTTTGAGGGCGGCACATAGCGGCCAGAAGTTGAACAGTGCAACCTTCACTGTCAACGAGCCAACAACCACAGGTAGGATTATGTGGTCAGATTTGGAAAATTTATAAAAGGACGTCAGATTTGTTGTAGAGTTGTTGTAAGAATCTTAAGACAAGTTAGAACATTTACTGGAGTACATTAACCCTACCCCAGTTTATACCCCTTATACCAACTGTACTACCTTTTCCAGGGAAAGAGTTGAGCAGTGAGGAAGTTCCTTGTGAGATTGAGGAAGGGGAGATCAAAGAGGTAAATGCAGGAGTGTTTAGGGAAGTGTCTGATGCCCTCTCCGCTGCCTTTCGAAAACTCAAGGTGCGGAGGGGCTACCTAATATGGGTTGTTGGGGAATCTCTGTCTCTAACCAGTAACCACTCTTCTCACAAAGAAGGGGTCAGTGCGATATCTGACGTGGGAGAAGGATACTACCATTATTATAACTTTCTCCTTTCTCCCAGGAGGTGGTGACAATTGACGAGAAGAAGAATGTTACATTTACCAAGGTGGATGGTGATGAGATTGATGATGGTGCTAAGGAGGAGAAGGAAGATGAAGAGGAGGAGAAAGAAGTGAAGGGAAGGTCTGGAGGTAGAAGGAAGACTAAAAAGGAGGAGCAAATTGAGCAGATGATGGAACAGATTAGTTTCCCTAAAAAGGAGCAACCTGAACTGGTAATTGTGCATCTTTATACTCGCCATAAACATCCAAGTCCTAAACCTATATGCTCCCCTAAGTAACTATCACCCTAATTATCTATACCCCTAATTACCTTTCAGTTTTCACCCTAATTTTTTATCCCCCTAATTTCTGGTCACCCTAATTATTTACCCCATATTTCTGTGTTTCCCTAATTACTCCCCCTCCCCACTATTTCAGGTATTTACCGAGGTTGGAGAGGTGTTTGACAGGGCTGAGGAGGGAGGCATTACCGCCGTGCACTTCCCTAGCTATGAGGATATGGACGTGGAACTTATCTGTGAAGTTCTGGAAGGTTTCGGGGCATTGGAGAGTGCTCATCCCAAGATTCTGATCATCGATAATCCTGATATCGCTACACATGACTGCAATAGAAAGTACGTGTGGATCTGTGTTTCCCTTCCACTCTTAGTGTAGCAACTAAAGCACTAACAAGCAAACACACCACCTCTCTATTTAACACCGTGATAACACCTCTCTCCCCATCACCCATCTCTCCATCACCCCTCTCTATTCCAATATTCCATTCTTCTCCCCCAGTACCCTGGAAAGGATGATAGAGGAGTATCGGGCCAAGAATGTCAGTGTATGGATTGCAGGATGTAGTCCTAGTCAGCTGCCAGGAAATGCAATGGACTACTCAACTCTAGCCGTCCTTCACCAGTTTACCTCTAAATTCTGGTTAGTTTGCCTGGACATTCCTATCGCCGTTTTGCTTCAATTTCTGATTCCATAACGATCACAACAAACATTCTAAATTCTAATAACAACAATCACTCCTAATACCAACCCCTCCTCCCCAGGTATTGTGAGATGTCAGACCACCTGCCCATCACATCCAGTGTATTCCATCACTGCCAAGGTCTAGCCCCTGGTGGGTGTGTTCTAGTAGCCCCCGGATCCACTATGCAGCACCCCATACACTCTGGAACCTACTGCTACCCAGCTAACATCATCCCCCCTCGGCCCGTCGCCGGGATCTAGACTCTAGATCACAACTCTAGAGAGACGGAAGAGAGGAATCTTGAAAGGATGGAAAGATCCGGAGAGGAGGTATTAGAGTCTCTGAATCAGAGTGTTTGAATTGTTTTTTGAATGTGAACTGCGATGTTGTTAATTAAGTTATCCAAAACATGAACCTTGATAGTAATGTCTTGTCCCGGGGTATGTCGCTATGTTCCAACCCTCCTTCGGCCCAAGTTTTGGGCAAGACAGGGTCGACCTTGGTAATGAAATTCCCCCTCTGCGCTAGCTCACGGAGGGGTAATAATATCGCTTGTACGGCGGGAAAAAGATTCCTGTGTCCAAACTACAAAACAGAAAGTTCTAATTTTTTGAACATACCGAGGAAATTGTCTGAGCTACCATTACATACCGGAATTTTTCGATATTTTGGCCATTAACACTGTTTTTGTTTTTGGAAAACTATGAAGATGCTGGAATTTGGCTACAAAAACCTTCAGAAATGTGCAAAATGCCATTCCAAAGGTATTAGAGGTGGATTCATTGATAACTAAGCTATAGTCGAGTCAGAAAAAATTCCACAAGATTGGAATTTTATGCCCATATAAGGAGTTATGCGACACACCTCTGTTGTTAAACATGTGGTGTAATCGCTACCGGTCGTTACTTTCTGTAGAATTCAGGTCCTGGTTACTATACAAACTAGTACCATACGTTTTAGATAGGTTTTAGACAAGTTTTCGATAACTTTTTATGAGAAGGTCCCGTAAATTTTCATTTTTAGGTAGGCGGTATTGTCACCCCTATATGCAATAATAGGGGTGACTTCGTAACCAAGGGTCGACCAAGGTTACTGGAAACTAAATGGTATGACTCTCGGGCCAATCCAATCAATGATTTTGAAAATCATTTTCCATCCTGCACTGTATTCGCGCGGCGGGGCCATGTGCCTACATAGGATCCTTTCCTCAGATGGCAGTTACCGCGCGCTCCCTCATCTACCCACCACCCTTCAACCAGAGCAAAGATAAAAACTCGTGTTCTATTCATTGGAAATGTAAAACACACAACGTCAATTGCTACTGTGACAGAACGACTGCTGCACTGTGAAGTGAAGCACAAAGAGCATGCACCCGGCATATCTGTTGTTATTTTATCAGAGAGAGAGAGAAAGAAAGGTCAAATATTATACAGGAAAGAAATTGCACATTGAAATGTTTTAAAACACTGATAATTAAAGTCCAACAACACTCTAATTAAAGTTCCCCACTATTCGTCAGCCTCTGCCGTCATCTCCCCCTCCTCCTGCTGCTCCTCTCCTTCATCCAGCAGCTCAGTCACGTCCTTCTCTGGTGTCTCATGAACACTATTACTGCACATGATCTCACTATCACTTTCCACAGCAGTAGGCTCGGGTGAGGCAGGTGCGGCGATCTCTTTCACTATAGTTGGAGGTTTCACTTGGAGATTGGGTAGTTTATAGGTGTTTCCCGCTGCTAAAGGGGTGTTCCTCCTGGCAGGGTTCACTGTATAACAGTAGGCGCACCGGAATGACATGTACTCATAATCTTCGGGTAGTGCCATGCCGTTATGGGAGTGACACTGCGAGCAGATCAGGGCATATCGATTGTTGGGACCATCTCCTATCACAAACTCTACAAACTTGTCCACGCTTGTCCGTTGTGCCGGGAGGATTTGTTGGGAGACAGGGGGTCCCCCTGCCCTCTCATTCTTGACATGTCCGGGTAAAAGGTATTCCCGTACAATCTGTACTTGGGGTGACCTGTTAGCTACACCTGGAGAGAGGGAGGTGGTTAGATTGGATTCACTCCAATCCAACACTCATAATCATTGTTCGACTGCACTGATGAATAGTGTAGAAACACCCTGCATGTGTATGCGAGGTCACATGTTATAGAAACACCCTGTATAAAACTTAAGTTATTGTTACCTGTAGGAATCTTCTTGTCTCCCTTGAAAGGGGTTGTTTGGGTTGAAGAGGATGACATCACTTTGGGTGGTTTTAAAGGGGTGGCAGTCACCTTCTGCTGGGGCTTAACAGGTCTCTTAGGAGGTGTCAGGGACCTGGGCTGGGGTGTAGCTGCTGCAATGGGTCGAGCAGGTGTCATTGGGCCTTCATCTTGTAGCTGAGAAGGAGGGTTGTTAGGGTGGCGTTTGATATGCCAAACCCTCACTGCAATGTGAGCCACACAGGGTGGTGTTACATAAATTATACTTTATATTATATATACTTTTTATTATACTTTTTATTATACTTTACATTATACATTATACTTTATATTGTAACCACAAACATAATTGGTGGACTGGAACACTTAATAATCACGTCTGTGTATGTTAGGGTACATGTTATTAACACCACATGAATTAGGTTGGGGAGGATTATGTTTTACGGGGATAAACAGAGAGAAAAACATACCAGCACAGTACCATGTCCGTACCCGCAACTGTTACACGACTAAGAAAAGGAGGGGGTCTACAGAGAGAGGAAGGGGTCTACAGAGAGAGGAAGGGGTCTACAGAGAGAGGAAGGGGGTCTACAGAGAGAGAGAGAGAGAGAGAGAGAGAGAGAGAGAGAGAGAGAGAGAGAGAGAGAGAGAGAGAGAGAGAGAGAGAGAGAGAGAGAGAGAGAGAGAGAGAGAGGAAGGGGGTCTACAGAGAGAGGAAGGGGTATACAGAGAAAGAAAAAGAAATTCCCTGGTGACCTCATCCCATGATAAGAGTCTTATCTGTCCTCAGGGCTCAGATAGGACACTTGGTGACACAAGCAGCTAAGTATTCTGGGTTATTCTTCGAAGCCTACAGTTCACTTTCACACATTTCACACTCTACACCGGTAGAATACAGTGGGGGCGGTTAACATACTGACCACCTGTTCACACTGATACTTACTACAGTTCTAGTTGGTTAACATACTGGCCACCTGTTCACACTGATACAATTCTAACAGTTCTAGTTGGTGGGACGCGAGTTGTAAGGGTGACTATGTCACCAACAGTTCTAGTAGTTGGTAACTTACCGGTCTTCGGCGTTGCCTCAGGTTGCTGCCCGGTGGAGCTACGGGTGTGCTAGCACCAAAGTTTCTTAGTGGAGTACCGGCAACACTGGCATTCAGTTGAGCGGGCTGGAGGAAGGTAGAATCAGGATCAAACCTGTGAGAGAAAAATGATCAATATATAATCTTAATCAGACAATTAACTACATAATTAATTAACTAATTAGGGGAAGAAAAGCCCTAAAACTCTACTATTACCTTTCAAGTAGTTCTTTAGCGTTTTTATAAGATTCATTCTCCATAACTTCCTCCAGTACCTTCTTACGTTCACCCTTCAGCTCATTCAGTTTCACCCCGTAATTATGGTACCTGAAATACAAAGGGAATTAAAGCAATTGTGGTACATGTGACATATGAAGTTGGATCTTAGGAGGGGCGGAGGAACTTTTATTGTTGTTAGTGTTTGTGTACCATGTCAGGACTGGCTCTTTGTTCAACATGTGTAAACACTCTGTGTGTGTAGCATATATATTGAACGTGCTAGTAATTGTAGCTGAACATGTGTGTGTGTAATGTGTGGAGCGTGTTTTTGCGCCTATTACGAGAACTGGACACTTTCCAATAATAAAACACACACCGCTGCGTTAATGTGTTGGTTAAAGTGGGTAATTAATGGTGGTAATGGGAAATGGGAAATGAGCTATTACACCATTTAAACTGTTGATGATCAATCCTTCTCTACAATCAAATGATGGCAAGATCCAGAACAGAACAGATTGCTGATCTACTAATATTCCACATACTACTCGGCAGTAATTAATTCAACTATCTTGACATTCTTAATTACCTACTACATACTGCATTCCTACATAGTTAATTACAGTTAATTACTGCATACCAGTACAGTTTGGTATATATACGGCATGTAATGGCAGGGTAATGACTCTCTCCCAATAGATAATTACCCGCACTAAATACTACAAGGCCACTACAGACAGCCAGTACTATCTCTCTCTCTCTCCCCATCATAGTACTGTCTCTCCCCACATCATTATACTTTACAAGCATGTCATGTGCCGACTTATCATTCTCTAGAATGTACCCGATTTGGGATTTGAGATTTTGATTTTTGGTGGCGCTCAGAAACAAACTATAAACTCCATTTAACGTAGGTCCATTTTTACCTTTTTTCAAGAAATAAGTTCAGGTATTTGTTGAGTAACAGGATCAGGAGAGGGGCAAAGAGGAAGGGGGCTCCATAGAGGAACCTCTCAGGCCAGCCCGGTGGTAGGAAAACAAGGATGTAGGAAGCGAAGGTTGCCACATACAGGACTGAGGACCACAGGACAATCGATGAAATCAACTGCAGGAGGGAAATGTGGGGAGTTGGGAAATTTGTTTAGTTTGTGAAGCTCACACTGCATTTTATTTCATAAAATGACATCAAAGAGCAAGCAAGCTTTGATCTACCGAACCCACACAAAGCATGCATGTCATATATGAAACCAGGCAGAATTAGGAAACAGATGAAATAATCCCAATAATACACTGACCTGTCTGCGGATAATGGCACTGCGTTGTTGGGCAGACTCAAGTCGTCGTATCTCCTGTTCAAGATACTCCAGGTGATCGCGGAAAGAGCGTTTCGGCGACCATAGCCTGGCGACCACTCCCCCCATACACTATATAATGGAGTAGTGGAGTTACTGGGAGAATAAAGTGGGGGGGGGGGGTTGCCTAATGGCTGAAAGAGGGGAAATTAAAGCGGTTAAAGGAAAGTGAGAAACTGAGAGACAGAGTTTTTTGATATTAAATGTACATAAACTGCACGTGTGGCTGTATAAGCTGACCGCTCCGTCTATTATACTGTGCATTAGTAAGTTATTCATACCACGATGGAAAGAAATGAGCATGAACTATTATTTAGGGGACGGTATGTGATAGTAGGAGGAATAGTTCAGCAATGAAATAAAGATATTACTTGATAAAAATATATATAGCCTGCCTTCAAATACAACGACACACACACAGAATAGCAGGCATAAAATAAAAGAGATGGCTTTTTCTCTCACTCTCTGAACAAGGTATAATGGGTATATATTTTCTCTCATCCTTTAGCTAGTGAGCGCTTGTTGAACCCAAATCCGGAGGAGAAATAGTCATTAGCCTTGGGAGTATTCTTCTTATCTTCAGCAGCACCAGGATTTACAATTTCAAGCCCTTGTAGAGGTGTAAATGCAATACTGGAGGCAGTACCGGATGTTTGGGCTCCTGTTTTCACCGTAGATTTCCCGCCCCATATAGCCTGATCTTTCTGGATCTTTTCTCTGGACTTTCTTAGGAAAGAGTGAGGGCTGTCTTCTTGTCAATCACAGCCTGCCGCACCTTCCCAGATCCCTCCTTACCCACGTTACCCTAAACTAAACCCGATCTCGCCCTGTAGGACATCCTCCTCTACCTGTGCAAATGTCATCCTGTTTGCTCTCCTCCTCAGCTCAGTGACCGCTGTTTTCTCCTTCATCTTCCTCACCCTCCTACCTCCCCGCTTCTTCCTCGGCTCGTCGTCATGGTCTGGGGAGGGCCTTGCCGCGTGTAGGCCGGGGGTGCCTCCTGGAGTTTATCAATCTTGGTGGTGATGTCATCGAAGAACTGCTGCCCAACATGACCATCCGGAGCCTGGTGGCAGGCATCTAACTCTGGCAGCCAGGGTACACTTAGCAGCCAACAGTTTGGCAGCTTTCCTCCTGTACTCCTTAGTGAGTCCCTGGACCATCTCAGAAGTAGTATAGGATCCCAGTGTGAGGCTTGTATCTGAGTGCTACTAAACCCGCTCAGGGCCTTCTTGGTCTGGACCCAACACCAGGACATTGCAACTGGGCATCTTAGAGAGAGCGGTCAGACCCCCAGCCTGGCCCATCAACTTAGGTAGCCACTGTAGTACCGATAATCCTTGACAAGTTAGGGGCGATCATAGGCCATCCTAGGACTCAACATACAACAAGATATTCTGCCGCACTTCATCGAGTTCAAATGCCGCCGCACACGCTTCTAATCAGGAGTTTCAGTTTATCCTCCTCTAAGTGGTTTTCCCTGAGTTGTGGCAGCTGTCACACTCACCACCATCACAGTAGCAGAGGGGAGGAAGTTGAAGGGACTCTGCGTCAAACCTACTTTTGTGTAGATCATTACCAAGATATGACACAGTCTTGATAAAGTCCATGGGGTTTAGAACAAGGGATTCTAACTCAGGGAATCGATCACTATAAAGATCCCTGATATACTTGTGAATAAAAAACACCTCATTATCAACCTCTACAGCCATGTTATTAGCATCTACTATCAAGTTGTACTCGGGATGTGACTCAACAGGACCCGAACAGTGGGCTGGCTCCTTAGAAAACACATCGATTGCCTCTTTAATATCCAATAGTGTCTGTGAGTGAAGGAGGCGGAATATGTTGGTGTGCTCGGTGTTGGCTTCACTCGTTTCCATTTCTTCCAGTTCCTCTTTTAGAGGTTTGGTGTCCTCTGCATCGAAGGCGGAGGGGTCCTCATCCAGTTCATCGAGGTCAGCTAACAGTTCATCGGCCAGAGACATGGTACCTTGCTGCTGTTTGGAAAGTGGGGCTGTTAGGAGGGATGGGGAACAAGGAATAGGAATGGGATTCGATTATGGGATTCGGTTATGGGATTCGGTTATGGGATTCGATTATAAGCTAAGGAATATTCTTAGGGATATTTTATTCAAGAGAACAGAGGGGGCCAGGGGATTTTATATATTGTAGTCAGTAAAACGCATGTAATCTCAATAAGCCTTCCATTAAAATAACATCTACACAACCCGGAATAACATCTACATAACTAGGAATTGTCTGATTTGTCCCGCTGTAGGACTACCGCTAGGTTTCATCTCCCCCAACTGGGAGGGGGCCACCATGCTCCTCCTCTCAAACATCAGTACCTCTTTACAGATGTCAGTAAGAGGCAGAGAGGCAACAGTCTCAGGGTTTGTCGGTGAGCAGGGAAGGAGAGACCTGATTCTGTGTCTACAGAGGTCAACGAGGGGCGAGGGGCTTGTAGTTTTCGCTCCAATCCTCATTAACAGTTCTGATTTTGGCGGATTCATTGTCACTGGATGACTTTTATTACGCAACATGAAGACTTGTGTCTGGTGAAAGGAGGGAACTTGGTCAACCAGGGCCTGATGTATAAAGTGCTTGTGGTCCTCTCCTGCAGTAGATTCTACAATGTACTGGAGAGTGAGAGGGAAGACACTGTCCCTAGTGAAGGTATAGTTAGACCTAATCAGGTACCCCAAACATTTCACCCTCCCATGCCTTACAACAACCTTCAAGACAGAACTAGGTACTATCTCCATCAGTGACCATCGTGGCATCAGCTTCACGAGCGCCTCTATCAACTCCAAACAGTCCATATCCTGGAGTGTCTTGACAAGCTCCGAACTTGCCCCAGCCACGGCTGTATCACGCGGCATCTTCTTGAGGAGGAGCTGGAGGATGAAACAGGAATCATCCTCCATCCCAGTGGTGGCAAGGTTCTCGAAAACAGATACTGAGGGGTGTTGAGGAGTAGGGGTCGGTGCTACACATCAGGGGGTCTGCACCGTGTTTCAATAAGCTAGTAACACACGATATACTGTTGTTAAACACCGCCTGACTGAGAGGCGTGTCAACCTCAGTTCGACCGATAGCGCCCTCAACGTCAGAGCCTGCCTCTAAAAGGAGAGAGAGACACCGGGGGTGGCCCCCGATCACTGCACTGTGTAGAACAGTACCGTTTGTAGTAACAACGCTCACACTAGCCCCCTCAGCCAGGAGGCACTCTACAATCTCTGGGTGTCGGTTCTGGGCCGCTAGAAACAAAGGAGTAACTCCATCACTAGCCTTGAGATCCACTGCGTAGGTGTACCTCTCAAGGAGGAGCTGGGCACTAGCAAGATGGCCTTCTTGGCACGCCAGATGTAGGGGTGTGATCCCATAATCAGTTGCCTTGTATTGGAATCCAGGCTGGGATATTGTCTCCCTGAGGAATTCCGTGCAACCCTTCCTAGCACAAGAGTGAGCAATAGTCCATCCCTCGAAGGACGATATATTGGGGTTTATCTCCATCTCAGTAATCAGTGTTCTAAACAGAGGCAGATTATCGTTCTCCACCGCTCTATCTAAACAGGAACACCCATCCCCGTCCACAGCATCCACTACAGCCCCCTTAGAGTGGAGTAACCTCACTGCCTCCTCCCTGTTACTCGCTACAGCCAGCATGAATGGGCTGACTCCCTTGTGGGTTAGACAGTTCACATCTGTATCGGGGGATGTTAGGAGGGCAGTACAGCAGGCCACATTACCCCTCTCAGCAGCTAAATGTAGAGCAGTCCGACCCTGGTTATCTGGGATATTGGTACTTGCTCCTGCAGCTATCAGACTTACTACATCGGCCTCTGCCTCCTTGATACACGCCTTGCTGATCTCAGACAGAGTTGAGTGGTCGATATAGGAGAAGGGGCAGGGGCGAGAGGGGCTCTTTGATCGTCGACGCTTCATTCCTGAGATGGAAGTTGTTATTTGTAAACTGAGAATTAGGGACTACTAGGGTGAAAGGAAACGCTTTTATCAAACTAAAACGCTAAAATGTTACAATATGTATTTTCCATTTACAAAGAAAAAAAATCAATATTATCAGGGTGTGAACTGCATGTCGTGTTTGCTAGTCGCGAGCGCGCTTGCGAGACAAGCAAACACGTCAAGGTTCATTAACAAGCATGCTGCTCATTCATTTTAGATTTAATACACAATGTAAGGATACCATGTAATAGGTGAGACTCTTGCCGTCACCCTCGTTCAAGTCCCGTGAAAAACGGAGCAGTACACGCAAACTGATGCCCATTTTCCTCGCGTGACCCCGATTCAGCAGTTTGAGACACCAACTCTTTAGGGGGCCATATCTCAGGAACCAGACAAGATAGGAAAAATCGCCGTCTAACGAGGCGTACAGTTTTTAATCTAGTTTACCACTGTACCGGCCGTTTCACTCTCCGACCTAAAACAAAAATCGCAACCCCACAAAACTTCAAAATAATGAAATTCGCATCTCGCATGTCGTGTTGCATGTCGTGTTGCATGTCGTGTCATGTTATTGACGCGCTCGCGTTCAACTCTCACACAGCAGCTGCAGAACATGGCGGGAAACATCGAGGAGTAGAGAGAGGGTCGGTGCCGAATCAAATATTTCTTGATCTTGATCTACTCCATCTCTCAGCTATCCTACCACTCATCAACTCGATCTCTAAGCTACCCTACCCCTCATCTACTCCATCTTTCAGCTACCCTACCCCTCATCTACTCCATCTTTCAGCTACCCTACCCCTTATCTAGTCCATCTCTCAGCTACCCTACTCCTCATCTACTCCATCTCTCAGCTTCCCTATAAGGGAAGCATAGAGATGGAAACGATTAGGGGTAGGGAATCCCTACCCATAATCGTTTCCATCTCTATGCTTCCCTAACCCTCATCAACTCCATCTTTCAGCTACCCTACCCCTAATCTAGTCCATCTCTCCGCTACCCTACTCCTCATCTACTCCATCTCTCAGCTACCCTACCTCCCATTTACTCCATCTCTCAGCTACCCTACCTCCCATTTACTCCATCTCTCAGCTTCCCTACCTCCCATTTACTCCATCTCTCAGTTTACCTACCTCCCATTTACTCCATCTCTCAGCTTCCCTACCTCCCATTTACTCCATCCCTGCCTCCCATTTACTCCATCTCTCAGCTTCCCTACCTCCCATTCACTCCATCTTTCAGCTTCCCTACCTCCCGTTTACTCCATCTCTCAGCTTCCCTACCTCCCATTTACTCCATCCCTGCCTCCCATTTACTCCATCTCTCAGCTTCCCTACCTCCCATTTACTCCATCTCTCAGCTACCCTACCTCCCATTTACTCCATCTCTCAGCTTCCCTACCTCCCATTTACTCCATCTCTCAGCTTCCCTACCTCCCATTTACTCCATCCCTCAGCTTCCCTACCTCCCATTTACTCCATCTCTCAGCTTCCCTACCTCCCATTTACTCCATCTCTCAGCTTCCCTACCTCCCATTTACTCCATCCCTCAGCTTCCCTACCTCCCATTTACTCCATCTCTCAGCTTCCCTACCTCCCATTTACTCCATCTCTCAGCTACCCTACCTCCCATTTACTTCATCTCTCAGCTTCCCTACCTCCCATTTACTCCATCTCTCAGCTTCCCTACCTCCCATTTACTCCATCGCTTACCTTCCCTACCTCCCATTTACTCCATCTCTCAGCTTCCCTACCTCCCATTTACTCCATCTCTCAGCTACCCTACCTCCCGTTTACTTCATCTCTCAGCTTCCCTACCTCCCATTTACTCCATCTCTCAGGGGTAGGAATGTTAGCAGTTAGGATAAATGAGAGATGGAGTAAATGGGAGGTAAAGAAGCTGAGAGATGGAGTAAATGGGAGGTAGGGAAGCTGAGAGATGGAGTAAATGGGAGGTAGGGAAGCTGAGAGATGGAGTATTTATGGGAGGTAAGGAAGCTGAGAGATGGAGTAAATGGGAGGTTGGGAAGCTGAGAGATGGAGTAAATGGGAGGTAGGGAAGGTAAGCGATGGAGTAAATGGGAGGTAGGGAAGCTGAGAGATGGAGTAAATGGGAGGTAGGGAAGCTGAGAGATGAAGTAAACGGGAGGTAGGGTAGCTGAGAGATGGAGTAAATGGGAGGTAGGGAAGCTGAGAGATGGAGTAAATGGGAGGTAGGGAAGGTAAGCGATGGAGTAAATGGGAGGTAGGGAAGCTGAGAGATGGAGTAAATGGGAGGTAGGGAAGCTGAGAGATGAAGTAAATGGGAGGTAGGGTAGCTGAGAGATGGAGTAAATGGGAGGTAGGGAAGCTGAGAGATGGAGTAAATGGGAGGTAGGGAAGCTGAGGGATGGAGTAAATGGGAGGTAGGGAAGCTGAGAGATGGAGTAAATGGGAGGTAGGGAAGCTGAGAGATGGAGTAAATGGGAGGTAGGGTAGCTGAGAGATGGAGTGAATGGGAGGTAGGGAAGCTGAGAGATGGAGTAAATGGGAGGCAGGGATGGAGTAAATGGGAGATAGGGAAGCTGAGAGATGGAGTAAACGGGAGGTAGGGAAGCTGAAAGATGGAGTGAATGGGAGGTAGGGAAGCTGAGAGATGGAGTAAATGGGAGGCAGGGATGGAGTAAATGGGAGGTAGGGAAGCTGAGAGATGGAGTAAATGGGAGGTAGGTAAGCTGAGAGATGGAGTAAATGGGAGGTAGGGAAGCTGAGAGATGGAGTAAATGGGAGGTAGGGTAGCTGAGAGATGGAGTAAATGGGAGGTAGGGTAGCTGAGAGATGGAGTAGATGAGGAGTAGGGTAGCGGAGAGATGGACTAGATTAGGGGTAGGGTAGCTGAAAGATGGAGTTGATGAGGGTTAGGGAAGCATAGAGATGGAAACGATTATGGGTAGGGATTCCCTACCCCTAATCGTTTCCATCTCTATGCTTCCCTTATAGGGAAGCTGAGAGATGGAGTAGATGAGGAGTAGGGTAGCTGAGAGATGGACTAGATAAGGGGTAGGGTAGCTGAAAGATGGAGTAGATGAGGGGTAGGGTAGCTGAAAGATGGAGTAGATGAGGGGTAGGGTAGCTTAGAGATCGAGTTGATGAGTGGTAGGATAGCTGAGAGATGGAGTAGATCAAGATCAAGAAATATTTGATTCGGCACCGACCCTCTCTCTACTCCTCGATGTTTCCCGCCATGTTCTGCAGCTGCTGTGTGAGAGTTGAACGCGAGCGCGTCAATAACATGACACGACATGCAACACGACATGCAACACGACATGCGAGATGCGAATTTCATTATTTTGAAGTTTTGTGGGGTTGCGATTTTTGTTTTAGGTCGGAGAGTGAAACGGCCGGTACAGTGGTAAACTAGATTAAAAACTGTACGCCTCGTTAGACGGCGATTTTTCCTATCTTGTCTGGTTCCTGAGATATGGCCCCCTAAAGAGTTGGTGTCTCAAACTGCTGAATCGGGGTCACGCGAGGAAAATGGGCATCAGTTTGCGTGTACTGCTCCGTTTTTCACGGGACTTGAACGAGGGTGACGGCAAGAGTCTCACCTATTACATGGTATCCTTACATTGTGTATTAAATCTAAAATGACTGAGCAGCATGCTTGTTAATGAACCTTGACGTGTTTGCTTGTCTCGCAAGCGCGCTCGCGACTAGCAAACACGACATGCAGTTCACACCCTGATTATGAAACAAACTATACTATAAAATAACCAAAAATAATGATGGTTCCCATGGAAGCACACGTTTATAAAACTAGTGTTCACAGACACACATAAAACTAGTGTTCACAGACACAAGATCCGGTATTACAAGAAATCCAGATTTCTATTGAAAGGCTACAAGGTGTGGCATCTCTAGTTCGAACCACCCATTGCCATTGCTGCCATGTTCCAGGAAAATTTGATCGATCTTATCTAGGTCGTCTCTGTAGGGAAATTTCTTTATCTCAACACCGTTCAAGGACGCCCTAAAGCTGCCACTATCACAGAAAATAACCACTTCGAATTCTTCCTGATCCTTCAAAGGTTTGTAAGTGTCCCTAATTTCTGTCATCCATCCGTTACTGAAATTTGTGTTCATCACAATCGTCTTCGGGGGTCGGAAATCAAGGTGAAAGAAGTTGAAACCATTCTGCATCCTTTTAAGATTGACATTGAACTTTTTTGTACCTTTCGAGAACCTTCCTAAGAACTTAATCGTATCTCCTTGCTTCAGAGGCCGACGCAACTTATGATCAGTCGGTAGTAGGGTGGTAGGGAGAGCAGGAGGGACTGAGCCGAACTGTTCGCTGGTAGAATCCTCTGGTATTTCTAGCTGGAACCACCCATTGCCATTGCTGCCATGTACCAATTCAATTTGATCGATCTTATCCAGGTCGTCTCTGTAGGGAAACTTCTTTATCTCAACACCGTTCAGGTACGCTCTAAAGCTGCCAATATCACAGAAAATAACCACTTCGAATACTTCGTGTTCCCCCAGTGGTTTGTAAGTGTCCCTTATTTCAGTCATCCATCCCTTATTGAACTTGGTGTTCATCACAATCGTCTTCGGGGGTCGGAAATCAAGGTGAAAGAAGTTGTAGCGGTTCTGACTTCGAGTAAGGTTAATATTGAACTTTATTGTACCCAGGGAGTACTTTCCAAACACCTTGATTCTATCTCCTTGCTTCAGAGGCCGATGCAACTTATGATATTGTGTTGGCATGGGAGTGGTAAAGGTGGGAAAAGCGGAGGGAGCTTTAATGGAGCAGAAACGGTTTCCAATGGGGTCATGCACAAACCAAACAGATCTGAACTGCGCCAGTTTAAGATGGCGGGCTTTGAATGGGAAGCTCTCTTTTTCAACTCCATTAATAAAAACCTGAAACTCAGTCAGACCTGCTTTTATCTCGACTGTGAACTCGGAATTGGTCTTGAACTGAGTGTACGTATCCCTAATCTCGGTTTGCCAACTTCCGCCGCTTTGATGATTGTAGACCAACTGTTCAGGTGGTCTCAGCGCAATATGAAAACCGAATCGCTCCCGGTCTGTGCTGAGATTTATGGAGAAAGGCTCGGTGCTACCAGAATAAAAACCTTTCCCAATAATTCTATCTCCGACTGTGAGATACTTCAATGGAGTTTCCGCGGCATTTACATCCACAAACTTGCTAGAAGAAGAGGAAGGAAGGACAGGCATACTAGCTGCAGTAGAAGAGGAAGGAATAGAAGGTTCGTATGCCGGTGGGATAGATTTACGCAGCAGCTCGTCCTTAGCCCTATTTTCTCTTCTCAACTTCATCAGGTACTCCACTACGACCTCTTGGGAAACTGCATTCACCTCCTTCGTTAGTTTCTCATCAGAGGCTGCCTCTAGGTCCTCTAGGGTAGAGAAGTACCCCAGACTCATGGTCCTATGAGAGAAGTTGGAATGAAATTTGAAAACACTAATGGATAACGATTTTTTTGTATGAGAATCTAATCTTGAAGATTTATCGATAAAAACAAAGTATGAACAAACAAAAAATTTAAAAATCAGCCAAAAAGTTTTTACAGAAAAAATGTCTCTTAAAAATATAAATTTCTACAAAAATTAAAACATCACATTAAAGAGTTCACTCTTCTGATTAAAAGATACCCGGTATAATCTTGTAGGGAACATGTTTACAGTAGGTATCCCACCAGGTCCCGTACTTGGCGGCACACTTCTCATCATCCCTATAGGTTCTGTGTACCAACAGAATTATCAGGAATATGGTATAAGAGAAGGGCATGAGATGGGTTAGCCCTGCTGGAACGCTCCAGAAGAAAGCAAGTAGTATCTCAGGGAGGTAGTGGAAGTGTCGTGCGACTCCCCACCAGCCAGAATAAAGAAGTAGGGACTCTCTCTTTTCACCACTCTCCAAGATGTACTGGGCTCTGATCACCTTGGCAGGTTTACCCCATACAAGGCACTTTCCATCAGATGACCTCACTGCCTGTTTCTGCCAGTCCGCCAGATAGTTAACAGCTATAGAGGCAGTACCGAGCAGGAGTATAACTGCAGACCAGAAGGGCCCCAGAACCACGGGGTTCTCAACGAGGAAGAGCGAGGGACAGGTGTAGAAGCCAGGAACGTAGACCAAGCAGCCCCAGCAGATGTAGTAGCCAGCTCGATCTGTCATGATGTCAGTGGTTCGCATGTAGCCAGCCTCCCACCAGAAGAACTTGGTGAAGTAGATCATTAGTAGTGTGGTACTCACCCAGATACTATCTACAAAGCCGTGAAGCTCGTAGCTTTTTAGAGAGAAGATGAGAGTGAGTAGAGGCCAGACTGTTATACCAAATCTGCAGTTAGTAAACACTTTCACATCGATACCAAGAATTCTTGGCTCAGTGCCCCAATAGAAGTCGAATATTAGGCTACCAGTGGTACCGTGGTCAGATGTAGTCGGCCAATAGTACCCCTTCACCATCAGGATCAAGCAGACGACTAGACTAAAGAGGGTCAGGGTAAGCAGCAGCTCATTAAAATGGTCGTATAGGACAGTTGGTGTATTTCTAGCTGGAACCATCCATTGCCATTGCTGCCGTGTTCTAATTCAATTTGATCGATCTTATCCAGGTCGTCTCTGTAGGGAAATTTCTTTATCTCAACACCGTTCAGGAACGCTCTAAAGCTGCCAATATCACAGAAGATAACCACTTCGAATACCTCTTGTTCCCCCAGTGGTTTGTAAGTGTCCCTAATCTCAGTCATCCATCCTTTATTGAAATAGGTGTTCATCACAATGGTCTCCGGGGGTCGGAAATCAAGGTGAAAGAAGTTGTAGCAGTTCTGACTTCGAGTAAGGTTAATATTGAACTTTATTGTACCCAGGGAGAACCTTCCAAACACCTTGATCCTATCTCCTTGCTTCAGAGGCCGACGCAACTCATGATATTGTGTTGGCATGAGAGTGGTAAAGGCGGGAAGAGCGGAAGGAGCTTTAATGGAGCAGAAACGGTTTCCAATGGGGTCATGCACAAACCAAACAGACCTGAACTGCGCCAGTTTAAGATGGCGGACTTTAAATGGGAAGCTCTGTTTTTCAACTCCGTTAATAAAAACCTGGAACTCAGTCAGACCTGCTCTTATTTCGACTGTGAATTCGGAATTTGTCTTGAACTGAGTGTACGTATCCCTAATCTCTGTTTGCCAACTTCCACCGCTTTGATGATTGTAGACCAACTGTTCGGGTGGTCTCAGAGCAATATGAAAACCGAATCGCTCCCGGTCTGTGCTGAGATTTATGGAGAAAGGCTCGGTGCTGCCAGAATAAAAACCTTTCCCAATAATTCTATCTCCGACTGTGAGATACTTCAATGGAGTTTCCGCAGCATTTACATCCACAAACTTGCTAGAAGATGAGGAAGGAAGGACAGGCATACTAGCTGCAGTAGAAGAGGCAGGAATAGGAGGCATTCTAGCTGCAATAGAAGAGGAAGGAATAGGAGGCATGCTAGCTGTAGAAGAGGAAGGAATAGGAGGCATGCTAGCTGCAGTAGTAGAGGAAGGAATAGAAGGTTCGTATGCCGGTGGGATAGATTTACGCAGCAGCTCGTCCTTAGCCCTGTTTTCTCTTCTCAACTTCATCAGATACTCCACTACGACCTCTTGGGAAACTGCATTTACCTCCTTCGTTAGTTTCTCATCAGAGGCTGCCTCTAGATCCTCTAGGGTAGAGAAGTACCCCAGTCTCTCCATACTCCTATGAGAAAAGTTGGTATGAAAACACTAATGGATAACGATTTTTTTCGTATGAGAATCTAATCTTGAAGTTTTGTCGATAAAAACAAGTTATGAACAAACAAAAAATTTAAAAATCAGCCAGAAAGTTTTTACAGAAAACATGTCTCTTAAAAATATAAATCTCTAAAAAAATTAAAACATCACAAGTCCCTTTAGAGAGTTCACTCTTCTGATTAAAAGATACCCGGTATAATCTTGTAGGGGACATGTTTACAGTAGGTTTCCCACCAGGTCCCGTACTTGGCGGCACACTTCTCATCATCCCTATAGGTTCTGTGCACCAGCAGAATTATCAGGAATATGGTGTAAGAGAAGGGCATGAGATGTGTTAGCCCTGCTGGAACGCTCCAGAAGAAAGCAAGGAGAATCTCAGGGAGGTAGTGGAAGTGCCGTGCTACTCCCCACCAGCCAGAATAAAGAAGTAGGGACTCTCTCTTTTCACCACTCTCCAATGTGTACTGGGCTCTAATAACCTTAGCAGGTTTACCCCAAACAAGACACTTTCCATCAGATGACCTCACCGCCTGTTTTTGCCAGTCTGCCAGATAGTTAACAGCTATAGAGGCAGTACCGAGCAGGAGTATAACTGCAGACCAGAAGGGCCCCAGAACCACTGGGTTCTCCACGAGGAAGAGCGAGGGACAGGTGTAGAAGCCAGGAACGTAGACCAAGCAGCCCCAGCAGATGTAGTAGCCAGCTCGATCAGTCATGATGTCAGTTGTTCGCATGTACCCAGCCTCCCACCAGAAAAACTTGGTGAAGTAGATCATTAGTAGTGTGGTACTCACCCAGATACTATCTACAAAGCCGTGTAGCTCGTAGCTTTTTAGGGAGAAGATGAGAGTGAGTAGAGGCCAGACTGTCATACCAATGGCGAGGCCAAAGTGAATCCACCAAATAACCTTGAAATTCCTTCATGTACAGTGAGTGTGCTTAGTTCTTCCGCCAATTGGAGGAAAGAGCCGTTAGTATGGGTAGCTGTATACCAAAGCACCATCACAATTGTAGGCGAGTAGACCATGAGACATAACGGCGATATGACACGGTGAAACAATCCTTCCACCATACCAGAGTTTACCTAGATAGATATTTTAACTTCATTTAGGTCAAAAGCAAAAGACAACATCCCAAAATGCAAGCATCTAACCTAGGTATTTTTTAACGCACACAAACCACATCAGGTAAATATTTGTGATCTGTTCAGATCGGCGTATCAATTTTTCCCATCGCCATAAGCCGTGTGGGATAGGGCAGCCGGCAGCGTTGAAAAGTGGGTCAGCGTCGCATCATGCATGCACAAAAATTAATGAGCTGCTTCTGCACAGGAATTCTGGCGGCGCCCTTACGATCTAGGTATTTTGTGGCCTGTTTACAGGTGGGCGCTGCCAAAAAAGTTGATTCACTAAAATGGCTAACCGCCAAACCACTGAACCGTTTTGGCTAATTCAAAGTTTATCTGGTAGGAAATGTCAAGGCCTAACCCCAACCCAAGCCCCAACCCTAACCCTAACCCTACTTCAGCCCTAACCCTGACAAACCGTTTGTCAGCTCTCACGAAACACCCAGATTTAAACGCTGGCCGTGCCTTGCAGCCTGTTTACAGGTGCGCGCTACCAAAAGAGTATACTTAGACCGACTTTTTTCAAACGGCTATAGCCATGGAACCACATGGCCGATTAATAATAACAATAACATTTAACATTTATAAATCGCTTTTGAGCGAAAAGTGTTTATCTCGATCGACTTATACTAAAGCGTCCTTTCGATCAAAACTCGCTTTCTAAAGCGCATCTTCGTATCAATGTCCTTCTAAAAGTCCTCGTTGTCATATAATTAAATACATAGTAAATAAGTTAATTAAAAAACAGCATAAACTGTCACATATAATTAATAAATAGTTAATAAGTTAATCAAAACAGCATAAACTGAACACTGAATATCCACAAGATAGAATCATACAAAAGTCTAGAAAAATATAGCGCAACAGAGGCCATAGATCTCAACGTAAAAATTACACCAGTTTCAATAAGGAACTTGAAAGGTCAAAGGTGTGCCCGTCATGGAAAAGATGAGGTCTTAATCAGGTAATGTTGAGCTTGGTCTTGAAAAATGGTGTATTCGTGTCATTGCAGAGTATGATAGTGAACGATAAGACTTCAAATCCCTTTTGGCAACATTGTGATATGATATCCTGTGAATAGAGAGTTGATAGATTTCTACATGAAACGAAAATGGAAAGAGCAACAACAACTGCAAATGCAGTTCAGAAAGATATAAAACGCTCTTGGATCAAGGGATCCAAAGATAGCAAAATACAAACTAAAGTCCAATTTCCCACTCAAGCGACAGGTCGCCACACACCAACTCGCTAAACAGATGTGAAACTGGCTGAACCAGTGACACTCGACAAGGCAGAGACCGGATCCCGGCCGCAACGGCCAGATAAAGTATACTCTATCCAGTGTTACCAGGATCAAGCCCCATACCACCAAGACAAGAGAAAAGAATTAAGTGCCCGGCACCCCGCCACTCGAGTAGAAAATTGGACTATACCCAAACCTAGGTAAAAAGCCGCGCAATAATACAGAAATATACAACCTGGGTGAAAGTCCGTTTACCAGTTTGGCCCATGGCCGTGATAGAGTGAAACTTCTTGGCAACCATGCCAAATAAGGTGCAGATGAAGTGAAGATCCTGTTCCCTTAACCGCTCGAGAAAGAGAACAAACACACACACAAACACTTTGAGTAAACTAAACGGTATCAGTTAGAGAATCGATAGCCCTAACCGATAACCCCAAACCAAACCCTAACCAGACCCTAACGGATAGCCCTAACCCGTCGCGCGCGCCAAAACTACGAATTGTTAGCAATGAAAGGCACCCAGATTTTAACGTTTTCCGCAAGGCACCCAGGCACCCGCAAGGCACCCAGATTATAATCGCGCCCGCCAGATAAGAATTCTGGTCGGATCGAGCTCGTGCCGCGGCGCGCGGCTCTGTTAAACAATCGCGCGTCGCATACTTGCAGCGGTAATTTTGATAAATGTCACCGCGACCGGCTCCACAAGTTTAGTTTTGTGAGACGATTTCTTTTTTACGAAATTTGTCGCGAGTTTCTGACGGCTCCCGTCTCACGGCCACCCACCAGGGCCCTGCAGGGCGCTGGCGGCAGGCCAAGAAAACACGGGAGCTGCACCGAGCCGTAATACCGGTGCATTGAGGACAGTCTTTTATAAAAGATAAGTCTCCGACGGAATTCCGCTTCGTGAGACCTCTGACCCAGCGGCCAGCTGCATGACGGATGACCACATGACAACAGTAAAGACTCAAGAGTCAAGAGAGTTTCCTGCAGGTGAATCAACGATGTCAGTGTAAACCTCATTCATTACACGCCCAACTCCATTAATCTTGAAGATGTACTGCAAAAGGCATAAAGTTGTCCTGCCCTTAAATTTAGAAACGAGTTAAAATGAGCAGAGCCAATGTGTATCGCGTGTGTGTTTCTAAGATCCCATTACATTGCCAAAATTAACTTTTGAGTCTCTTGGAGGCCTCTGTACTTTTTTACGAATCGCTATTGTTAATTTAAAAAATCGCTATTGTTAATTATTTTTATGTTGGTTTCACAATTCATGCGTCGCGAAAGTTGAACTATTGCGTCACTGCTCGGAATGGAACGAACCCCTTATAGCAGGTCACCGTATTAGCAGAGATCTCCCCACTGTGAGATTTCCTAAGTTGTTGAAAATAACAGAGTTGTTGTGACCTTAAAATAGTTAAAACCTGTGTAGCGTGTATGTGAAATATGATAGCACATACCGGCCAAGTGTTAAGTATAATCCAATTCAAAGCCTTTCTTCCCATTTAGATGAATGAAGCCACCACCAGGAAATGCTAACAACTTTCCACTGCAAATGATGGGCGCTGATAACTCCCCTAAAAAAGAGAAAACGGAGAAACCTTTACGATTATCACTCTCTCGATCGAAACTGATTCACATACCGGATTCCATGGACATTGATTCAGTGAAACAGACCCAGGAAAATATCAACGGGAACACGAGTCCAGAAACGCCAGAAAAGGGAAAAGAAAAGGCGGTGGGAGGGCAGACGAACGTGAAGATCAACGGAGAAAAGGTTAAAAGGCCTGCAGAAATATCTCAAAGAAAGACCCCGAAAAGCGATTTGGGGGCAAGAAAGTCTGTAAGTGGAGGGACGCCCGTGTTACAAAGAAAGGCTGCAGGAAAGGCTTACCAAGAAAGAGCCTCATTGGAAGCTGTTGGAAAAGCGAAGAAAATGGGTAATGTATTGAGTCCGAAAAAGAATGCAGAATCTAAAGTTGCCAAAACGAAAGACTCTGATCAAAATAAGGACAACAGTGTAAGCGATGCCGAAGATGATGTAGAGAAATCAGACCAAAGTAGGATAGAACCACTAGCGAATGAAGTTGATTCATCAGTAAGCAGAGAAACTGAAAACACCGCGGAGGAATCAACGGTAACTTGCAGCAAGTCTCCCGAACCAGTCGAACCTAACTCTTCTGAACCTGAACAGATTCAAGTACCCAAACGACCAAAGTCATCAGAATATACCTCCCCTGAATTAGTACAAGTCTCCAAACGGCCAAAACCAACGGAATCCGGCTCTCCTGAACTTGTGCAAGAATCCAAACCAAAGTCAGCAGATTGTGACTCTTCAGAACAGATTGAAGAACCCAAACTGGCAAATCCAGCCATTATCGAAATTGATTCTTCGCCTGATAGCTCCAGTAGTGACAGTGATTCGGAATCAGAGAGTGATGAATGTGAAGTAACGGCAGTAAGAATCGTGAAGATGAAGCCAGTCCTAAAGCTCAAGGCTAGACCGTTCTCCCTGTGTCTCATCAAGAGGAAGTTATCCGAGGAAAAGATGGCTTTGCTTCGAAGTTACTGTCTTCGAAAAAAGGTATAATGACATGATTTTTCAGAAAAAAATTGGGTCGATTAGTTAGAGTTTAATCAATAACCATGACGGTGTTTTAATCTTTATCTACTTTCCACCCCTCAGGAACAACCAAAGCTACCAGTACCAGCACCAAGACTATCGCTTGGTGCAAAAATGAAGGTTACGCCTACTCGAGCAGAACTTAGAGTCGGTCGAAGTTCAGAACCAATTCGGCTAATCTCGAATAATATCCCATATACGAACAAGTTCCAACGGTTCTTCAGTCCAGAGCTAAACAGGTATTGTACACTGTTGTTCACTATATTATTCCAGTCCAAGAATACAAGCTCCCTGAGTGTTTTAAACGTCCTTATCGCAACCTATCCGATAACAAAAATCTACTTCCTACTTTCAGAGTTAAAAGTCAAAGTGCTGTTATTCTCACGGATAGGTCACCTTCTACTAAGAATCGATCAGGGTAAGTTAATCTGTTCAGTATTTTTTCTCCTAAAATCTAATAGTGAAATGGGCTAAAAAGTAAAAAAATAGATTAATGGTTTTAATTGACAAACCGTTGCCCTGATTTTCAGCCATTTTGATATTTTTTTGAGACAGATTGAATCACAGCGATTTCTGACAGTCTTTACAAGTTCTGCTACGTCCAGACATGTCTTACATCGTATTTCACATCAGAAAATACCAAAAATAGACCTAAATTATGCCAAAAACTAACAGAAATTAGTTGGCTGGAAAGGTGACCACTTTTATTGTCAAACTTACACCTTTGCCCGGCCCGGGTTACGGAAATAGAGGGAAAGGGAGAGAGAAAGGGAGAAAGAGAGAGAGGGAGAAAGGGAGAAAGAGAGAGAGAGAGAGAGAGAGAGAGAGAGAGAGAGATAGAGATATAGAGGTAGAGTATAGAGCATAGAGAGGAGCTCCTCGTCTAGATCTACGTACTCTATCTTTATCTATCTCTCTCTCTTCTCTCTCTCTCTCTCTCTCTCCTCTCTCTCTCTCTCTCTCCTCTCTCTCTCTCTCTCTACTCTCTCTTCTCTCTCTTTCCTCGCTTCCGTCTCTGCTCTCTCTCTCTTCTCTCTCTCTGCTCTCTTCTCTCTCTCTCTCTCTCTCCCTCTCTCTCTTCTCTCTCTCTCTCCCTTTCTCTTCCCCTTCCTTCCCCCCCCCCGGAGGGCAAAGGTGTATTTGACAAATAAAGTGGTCACCTTTCCAGCCAACTAATTTCTGTTAGTTTTTGGCATAATATTTTCTAAAATTCTTCCCAAAATTTACTAAAGGGGTGTAATCGTATGGCTTTCCGCTTTCTACATCATTAGAGATATCACAGAATCGGGGGGGGGGGGGGGGCACCTCCCTAGTTTCACTTGTATTGCTTCCACCCCTCACTGATCAAGATTAGCTCTCTAATCTCCATCAAACTACACATCCAAAGTGAATATTTTAGTCCAATTCACCCTGTTTGTTTCTCTTGTGTGTTTTAATGATGCAGTTTGTAATCCCGGCAGTTTATTCGGGCGGCAGTTTGAACTACAAGTATGTTATTCATCGTTTGACTGTCACACAAGAAATTATCCCACAAATTATCCATGTTATTTGTAGTCCTCCCCGCGCTAACAACAAATTATCCATGTTATCAGCCCATAGAAATCCTTGATGAGTTGTTCCTACATGTAACTTGATCGGCATCTAAGGGTTTCACTGTTCCCTATAACGGCAATGTGACGAACCGAACACTAAACTATCCCAACAAGTTAGCTCACTGTTCCCCACAGCAACAAGTTAGCTCACTGTTCCCCACAGCAACAAGTTAGCTCACTGTTCCCCACAGCAACAAGTTAGCTCACTGTTCCCCACAGCAACAAGTTAGCTCACTGTTCCCCACAGCAACAAGTTAGCTCACTGTTCCCCACAGCAACAAGTTAGCTCACTGTTCCCCACAGCAACAGGTTAGCTCACTGTTCCCCACAGCAACAAGTTAGCTCACTGTTCCCCACAGCAACAAGTTAGCTCACTGTTCCCCACAGCAACAAGTTAGCTCACTGTTCCCCACAGCAACAAGTTAGCTCACTGTTCCCCACAGCAACAAGTTAGCTCACTGTTCCCCACAGCAACAAGTTAGCTCACTGTTCCCCACAGCAACAGGTTAGCTCACTGTTCCCCACAGTAACAAGTTAGCTCACTGTTCCCCACAGCAACAGGTTAGCTCACTGTTCCCCACAGCAACAGGTTAGCTCACTGTTCCCCACAGCAACAGGTTAGCTCACTGTTCCCCACAGTAACAAGTTCTCTTTTTCAGGAAAAGTGTTGCTGTGATATTATCAGAGAGTAGCATCAGTTCAGACGAAGAAGAGGGGAATGCGACAAAACCAAAGTATGTGTTTGTCTTCTGGTTCTGGTCTCGAAAGTAGAAGCTAGATTCTCATATTTAGCTACCCACACCCCCATTGTTTATCAAGACCCACCCCATTGTTTCAGGCTACCAGCTGCTATCATAATAAGCGAAGGGGAGGATGCAGATGAGGATTACCAACCAACGGAGGTACGTACCTACCACATTACATTCTTTAGCAGTTAGTTAGGAACAATTGAGTATTAAATTACCTCGTTTTGAGAGAGAATCAGTTGAAGTAACAGAAGCCCCTAACAAAAGTTCAATTTCAGGAACCTAAAGAGGCAACAGATAAATTCTTTGAAAAACTGAAGAACCTGCAAGACACTCGAAACCAGCAAAGTCCAAGATACGCACAAAACACATTACCAATGAAAATGGTAGACCCACATGAACGGGGTCCGACCATGATCAACAGAAAACACTGCTACTTCGGCCAAACTGTCCACAAAGAGCACAACTACAGTTCATCCATCGCTGGACCATCCAATCCGGAGTGCCGGGTAACACCTCACCGAAAATTTTGGAAGAAACGGAATAAATCGTACCAATTGGAGTACAAAAAGTTTACAGACACTCTTGAAAAACCGGCGTATGTTATGAGTGAGCCGTGGATGTTTGTTCCTGTTTTATCAGATATCGACGGAGAGCTAACGACCTTGAAAACAGGGTTAGGATTTGAAGAAGTGGCGAGGGCCATGCTGAAAAAGGAACAACCTTGTAGTGCTAAGACTGTCAAGGAGTTGGTATGTGCCAGATGTGACATTGACTTTTCTTTTGAGTGGTTCACGTTCAAAGCACAGCGGTTGTGTGGGATGTGTTATAAACGGGAGGTGAAGAACCGTAATGGGGTGATTTATTGGACTGAGGTTACATCACAGGTCCGGGAGTTTACGAAACGGGAAAATATTAGGAAACCTTCAACTCCAGTTGCAGCCCCGAAAATACCCTAATTTATTGCACTGTTTTTTAATTCACATTTTGATATAAAACTCGAGCTTGTTTGAATGGACTGAGGGAAGGCAGATTTTTAAACTTGTCCACCAATTGGAATTTGCTTTCATTTGTAACCACTGAATTTACTTTCACCTGTTGATATTTTGAGTGTTTCTGCATCAGGCGACCCAGCTCCAAATGCTATAAATGACATGCTCCGCATCAAAACGCCCGCCAACCCTGTGACCGTATTGCGCGGTGACGAGTCAAAAGGATGTTTTAGCGCGGGGCCATTTTAAGCGTGTGCGCGTAACAACGAAGTGTTGACACCGCGCGCAGTTGCACTTTTATAAGGATCATGTCGGCGCGCCGTCCATATCTAATCCCACACATACCAATCAGACCGGGCAGCTTTGGAACTGGTCTTGCACACGGTGTGCTTCTATTTCGGCTATTTCTCTCCAACAGTCTCTCTCCTCCTTCTAAAGTGGACCACGTGGGATGCTGCTTCTATTCACGGCTATTCGGTGATGACTACTACTAGACCAAAGTTAGAACAAGGATAAGATGTGAGTGAAAAGAGAAAGATGTGAGTTATAGGGGATGATCTCTCTCACTCTCACTCTCTCTCTCTCTCTCTCTCTCACTGCGTGTCATTACATGATTGGGTAATCACGGACGATCCACACCATTATTCCTCATCGCTAAATCATCATGGTTCACACTACTTAACTTGGAGTAGAAATATCACTACTTCATACGCATGGACGGATATGATTCGACTGTGTGTCTGCTTTCAATAAGATCATATCGAAAACACATTAGATTTGGGTTGGGTAAAGTAGTACTGTATATGTATTTGAGGAGCAATATATATTGTACACACAAAGAGACCCATACACACTCCAATACAATGTCAAACAATTCTCCTCCTCCTCTATCCCTATATTGTCCAACCTTCTCTGGTTCCCACTATTACAGCAAGAAGGGACTCCTTCCCTTCTAACCTGGTTCCCACTATTAATAGCAAGGAGTTAAGGGGCTGTTCCCCTGATGCTGCCCTTCTACTCTTGGGTCAAATTGTTCAATATAACGGTCTCACAAACACGTAGCGCAAAGTAACATATGCAAATCAACCTATATATTTCTAATGACAGTCAATTACGCGAATATCTCCGGATCAAATGTTATTTGTATTGAATCAGTCTTTTCTCCTTTACAGACGCTTCCTGGATCGGCAGGCTTGAAGGCCTTCAAATTGGGCTCCGGCTCTGTCTTGGTAAAGGCCCGTGAGATTTGGTCCTTGAAACGTCCTGACTTGGCTTTCACGATGCCTCCTCCACCTCCCGTATGTCTTCTGCTGCCCCCTGATTTTAGGACTGGAGAGGGAAGAAGGGATTTAGATTTCAGAGGAAGGGGATGGCTCTCAGAACAAGAATTGAAGTAGGGAAGCCCCCCCCCCCCCCCCCCGCAATACAGTGCACACACCGTAACTACACACTTCCTCCCTCGCCCCCCCCCCCTAAACCACTCTTGTACACAGAATACACACCCACACACACTCTGTTATTAATGGTATTATATGTATCCACTTAACAAGGGGAATAATTAACGGAAAGAGGGACCACCCGCTACAATCTACATACCACTCCCAGTTCCAAGACCCTATTCAGTGAGTACTCAAGACTCACTGAGTGTTGTGTACTACTCACCATCCCAATTCCTACCCAACACCCCTCACCTGCACTCTCCACACCTCCATGTTCCCACTCTGCACACCCCCCTGTTCCCGCACTACTCACCGCTCAGTTCCTGGTCCATGTGTCTTCTCAACACCTTCCTCTGAATTGGAATACCCAGGGCTCCCGCCAACACATCCGTATTAAACTCCTTGTCGTATAGCACTACTGCCCCGTGGATCCCACTGTACGATAACTTGTTGGCGTACTCCTTTAAATCAACAGATATCAACCACTCTGCACATCGGGCCGTGGTCCAGATCTGAGGGAGGTGGAGGGGGTTAGTTTTGATATATGAAGAGAGGGTTAGTTTTGAAGAGGTTGAATGTTTTGGATGGGATGGTTTAGTTGCTGTTTAGATTCCATGATAACTAGCCTCTCTTTACCTCAACATCAGTATCAATATGTTGTACTGCGGCCCGTTTTTTATTCAGGTTATCAAGGTTATAATTAAACTTTGCCAGTAGCTCGATCCCTAACATCAGGGATGTCTGGTGAGACCGCTCTATCACTCCGAGGTGCCTCTCCATGTCTTTCTTTGTTAGAGAGTTGAGGACACGACCATCCACCAGGTTTTCTCTGAACGAACCCTGCAGGGAGACATAATATGTGAGAGGGAAGAGAATTGTACATGTTCATTTTCTATTGGTATTTGGAATCTGATATATCGATTAGATTAGTTTAGAACGAGAGAGAATGTTGGATTGAGTATTGGTTGTTGACCAATGAAACTTCAAGGGCGGTGAGAGCTCAGAGGGTCAGTGATCAGAGTGTTGGATGACTGCAAGGCGTGGCAAGCATGGATAATCGGTTAGGGGAGGTGTGAAAAATCGATCACATATTTGTGTAGTAGAGAGATCACAATAATATTGATCTCCCTCCCCTGTTTGGATGTCACCAGACAATACTTTCCACAACTCCCTCCTTCCTAAATCTAGACCTCGATTTTCCAGTAAAATAATATCCTACTAACTACTAGTGTTTGCAGAGGGTCCCTTAAACCCACTCAAGTTGACAACGACGGCAGGAGAGGTGTTAGACAAACAGACAATCTCCGACCACTGTTTCTTTTCTCTCCAAAAGCTCTTCATGTAAACACGCACACACACACCCGCTGATGTATACAAACACACCCCAAATATTCTCTATCTCTCCCTCACTCTCCCTATCTCTCCCCGTCTTTCTCTCTTTGTCACTCTCTCTCTCTCTCTCTCTCTCTATCTCTCTCTCACTCTCCCTATCTCTCCCCGTCTTTCTCTCTTTGTCACTCCCTCTCTCTCTCACAGGCTCATTTCACTAACGAAGCAGTAGGTCAATTACCAAACTGGCCACCTTGGGCGATGCTGTTGTGTCTCGTCGTGGTTTATTCATCAAGAATCTTCTAGGAGAGAGGCAGAGAGAGGGGGAGAGAGAGAGAGAGAGAGAGAGAGAGAGAGAGAGAGAGAGAGAGAGAGAGAGAGAGAGAGAGAGAATCAAGGAATTGGAGCTATGGAAACAATCTCCCTGCTGCTTCTGGGATTATCAAATTAAGTTCCCCTTGTGACTGCTTAATACAAACAGGTCTCCCTCTGATTAATCATAAAGTGGGATAGGGTGAGAGAGAGAGAGAGAGAGGAGAGAGTGAGAGAGAGAGAGAGAGAGAGAGAGAGAGAGAGAGAAGAGAGAGAGAGAGAGAGAGAGAGAGAGAGAGGAGAGAGAGAGAGAGAGAGAGAGAGAGAGAGAGAGAGAGAGAAAGAGAGAGAGAGAGAGAGAGAGAGAGAGAGAGAGAGAGAGAGAGAGAGAGAGAGAGAGAGAGAGAGAGAGAGATAGTGGAGAAATAAATAACTGCGAGAGAAGGAAATTCAGAAGAAGAAGATTGCGTGAGACCGTGTGCAATCTGCATACTGAATACAGTCGCAAACATATAACTCCTCCCCCTCCTAGCCTAAAACAGCTGGACCGTGAATGGCGACATTCTGTCTCTACTCTCTCCTTCTCTCATTCTATAGCAGATAAATGAAACGTTTTTTGATCAGGTTATTCACGAGTTGAATCCCTCAGATGATCGCATTCCTCTCGGTGGCAACAGATGAATTGAGAGAGGGTGGAGAGAGATAGAGGGAGAGAGGGTGAGAGAGGGAGAAGACAACAATGTGATATTGGAAGGTGAAATTGAGATGATATCTACCACGTGATGGGAACATGTAAACAACACTTGCTGTGCATGACAGGTGGGTGGTGCAAGGGTCCCAGTAACACATTTCACAATGTTACTTTGGTCATGATGATAGTGGCCATTGCCTTGCTCGACCCGGTGTCTTACAAAACAAAGTGGCCACTTGTGAAACTCAGGCCTCTCTGCTAACATTATAACACGGTCGCTTGTAGTGGGAAAACGGTAATGGAAAACGAAGATACAGTAAGACGACGCGCAACCGTGACCAATCAGGGCGCTAGTACGTGCTGACACATGAACTTTTTGCTGCGCGTTATGCACCGTGCGCGGCTCCTTACTGTATTTTGCGTTACCGTATTTTGACTGCAAGCAGCACTGTAACTGTCCACTTTACTTTACTCAGCGGGTCCAATTTACTACTGCATAGAGAGGGGGTCCACTCTACTCTCTAATTTACTTTAACCAACCCCAGCACCCTTTCTTCTCCTCCCTGACCCATTAGTATAAGTGTTACTACTGCTAGGGCCTCTAACAAAGCATCTCTATTATCATATTATGATGTGAGGCCAGTAGTTGGTGCCTTTTAGTAGACATCTTTTAATAGCAACCCCTTTTTATATCACTAGAGTAGTATGTGGAACTGGATAAGAAAAGCCTAAATTTAAACTCAATATAATACATTATACAACTCACAAATAACAACATGCTAAGTTAGGCCTACGTGTCCTAAGTAATGAGCCATCTCTCTAACCTTGCCTAGCTCGACCCTCTTTCCGTGCGTTCAGCAGTAAAGGAGGGTTAGAACATAACAAACCTTGTATTGGTTTAGTCCGATGCTAGGTAACCATTCCTCCACAACCCAAAGGTGGTCTATCTTTGAAAGTTGGGGGTATGTAACATTGTCTGGTGCTCTGATATCGTCCAGAGCCAATCGCAGCTTCCTCTTGTGTAGTGGATTACTCATACCGAAACCCGTCTGAATATCACTGTCGGAGAGTGACAGGAGGACCTGGGGGAAATTGAAAATTATTAATATCTCTCATTTTACTAGATTATTCTAATCATTTCTCACGGGATCCTTCTTATGATGTGAGTGGTCATTCTTCACTCTTCAGCTGTGATTGAAGGGAAACGCACACAATTGTTGCTTATGACAATTGCCTTGCAGTACTTCATCAGACACACAGACAGACCGACAACAAGGGAAGAGTGAGAGGAAGAGAGAGAGGAAGAGAGAGAGAGAGAGAGAGAGAGAGAGAGAGAGAGAGAGAGAGAGAGAGAGAGAGAGAGAAATATGATCACGAACAGTAACACAATGTTATTACGAAGGATAAGGCATCTCAATACATGAAGGTTCCAGTAACAAACAAAGTGTATTTTCTCTCTCTATCAGCTATCTCTCTATCTCAACCTCTCCCCCTCTCTTTTCTCTCTCCGTCTCTCTCATATAACGGGTGATAACTAAAAGATGTCACAAATTTAAAACAGCTGTATAATTTTTTCCTTTTGAGATACAGCTTCGGGCCAGTTATAAAACGATTTTTCAGACAATTTTGAACGAAATTAACTTTGTTTCAAACTTCATAAATATCAATTTCCTGATCAGAATCTTCTGTAACAAAGCGTAGTTTACAGGTAATTTGAGAAATCGCCATTTCGACGATCTCTTGAAACATTAATGACCGTGAAAACCAATTTCTTAATGAGCTAAAATGTTCAAACTTGGCAGTTATGTTGACTATAGCATGAACAACCAAACCTCCAATTATTAGAATTTTATCTCATCGGAAAAGTCATTTCTGATCACATAGAAGTTTCAAATCTCCGTACTACATGCTTTGGTGGGATAAGATGAAATGATCAGATATCGCAATAAAAATGAACTTTTTAGGTTTTGCCGGTATACTATTCCGATTCAAAATTGTCTGAAAAATCGTTCTATAACTGGCCCGAAGCTGTATCTCATAAGGGAAAAATTCTACAGCTGTTTTAAATTTGTGACATCTTTTAGTTATCACCCGTTATCACCCACCACCCTCTTACCTTGCCACTTTTGACATTGTCAGCACATGATTTGCTGTACTGCGGCATCTTCATGGCTAATTCCAGCCAGGCAACAACCGCTTCACTCTTCCACCGAACCATCGGCACCTGTAGGAAGAAGATGGGGTTTAAGAAAATAAGATCAGTGGTGAAAGTGTTGTGTGCTGCTGTAGAAGGCAAGATAGTATTGTGGCTGATAGTGGACTGAAGATTCGACCCGTTAGTGGTAGTCGTGGAATGTGCTGACTCCTGTTTTTGCAGGGGTATCAGGTCTATCTTTAGAGGACTGTCCAATGTCATTTGAAATGAATCATGTCCATCCAGGTTTTTTAACATTGCAGTGAGTGATGGTGTCACATAATATTTCATCCTCCTATTCTGTGTCACAAACTAAAACTAGTCCTTACGGTAAGGGCCTTACCTCGGATAAAGAATCGAGAAGTTTCCTTTTTTCCCTCTCTGTATCCTCAGAAAATAAGGGAAATTGAATTCTCGGCCGGGATTTCTTCTTTCCCGGGTTTGTGACAGCCGCTTCCTCATCCCCAAACGAGTCTGTGTCAGAGTCCATGAGGTGCCGTCTGAGGGTCAGGATCCGAGAGAATCCGGAGCTTTTACTCCCAACACTCGACTTGGATCTCAGGCTACTCGATCTGGACATGGTCCGTTGAAGGGAGTCCATAGATGCACACATACACTCCTGGGGAGGTCGGGGCTATTGGCTGTTAGAATTGAGGAGGAGGACGGGTCTACATCAGGGAGGGGAGCTCGTATTACTAGTAAGAATCGGTGAGAAGTCTTTGCAGAATGAGTCTACATAAAATCGAGTGTAAATTAGTCAGTTGTCTGCGGGGCGGTATTGAGAGTTTCATTTCACCCTTATTTCAATACTGTCCCGTCTTGTCTGAAGCGGGCTTACAAAGGAGCTCTGATTGGAATGTGTGAGTGTGTTTGAACAGGTGCCCTTATATAATGGAGAGAGAGAGGTGGCGAGGTGGATCAAATCACTAACATTAGCCTAGTTGGGAGAATGAGAGATGAGAATGTACTTCAGATCTCTGAACTTGAAGAGGAAATGTGATTTAGAAGAAGTGTGTTCTTTGTATCTGAACAACTGCACGTCATGATCATGATCAACATGATATAGACATCAGGAGAAACAGCCGGATTTAAAATTATCAGTCAAGGTGTGTCTGTCAAGGTGTGTCTGTTGAAATGTGCCAGTCAAAATTTGCATATCAAAGGTTGTATTTTGTCTGTTTTGTACCAGACCTTGGTTTAAAATAGGTCTCGTGCAAAACATACAAATTCTGATCAGTATCATATTATGATGATTGTCAAAACTCATAGATGTGTGTTCTCTTGGATACCTGTGAAATTCGTTCATGTTCATCCTGTAGCGATTTAATGGCACCATCTCTGAATTTTATTTCCTGTTGTAAACACGCACACCTGAAGATAGGAGAGAGGCTGGTTAATAAGATAGCGAGAGAGAAAAGAGAGAGAGAAGAGAGAATAGAGAGACTGGATTGATGATCGGAGAGAGGAGAGAGCTAGAGATGGCTGAGAGAGGCTGGTCAGATGAAAAGTTAGAAAAAGATTGTTTTATGAGCGGAACAGGTGTTATTATACATATTTAAAGCTAATATGTATTCACACCGGCTTTGGCAGGTGCGAATTAAACGGTGTCCTGGGTTAGGCATAAGTGTGTTCGTTCGTTCTTTTCTCTCTCTCTCTCTCTTTCTCTCTCTCTCTCTCTCTCTCTCTCTCTCTCTCTCTCTCTCTCCTCCTCTCTCTCTCTCTCTCTCTCTCTCTCTCTCTCTCTCTCTCTCTCTCTCTCTCTCTCTCTCTCTCTCTCTCTCTCTCTCTCTCTCCCCTTGTCTCACAAAGGACAAAAGAGTTGCCAAGAGACGGAAGTGCAAGAGGTTACTGTCATTGTTAGTACCTTTATATTTTGTAAAACCCCAACCCCCTTGGAGCACCCTGTAAGGCATGTCACGTGACCTAAATGAGAGCCCCTGATTGGTTGTCTACAGTCACGTGATAACAATACACACCTCCCATTGGCTCGTTCAACTCTATCACACACATGTTTTGTGTATGGTACAGCCGGAAATGTTTGGGTCAGCGTAAAGCAATGTGGTGATGTGATGGAGGGAGGAGGGAAACTTTGGAAAGGTAACTCGAAACGAGACGGAGAGAGAGCTATCATCTAGAAAGATGGGGGCATATCACTTTCAAATCATCGACATTGTCTCAAAGTTATGATTATAGCTAGTTCATGCCCCTCCCTATTTCCAATCCAAGAAGTTCCAATGCCCCGACTGATCGATATATCGACGATCCTGTGTGTGTGTGTGTGTGTGAATTGTTATATTATATGTGTGCATGCAATCATCTCTGATTGCGAAGGAACATGAGAGGAGCAGAGGGAGAGATAGATTGTTAGAATGAGAGAAAATGATCTTAGTCAGAATAGAGAGAGAGAGTCAGAAAGAAGGAAATAGAAAAAGAGAGAAGACAGATGTAGAATGGGATAGAGAAAAACAAAATACAATTATTCTCCATCTTTGAAGGAATGAAATGAAAACTGCTCCGGGCTCCCCCATAATATTATCATGATATTGTACCTGCCCCCTTTCTCTTTCTCCATCTCTCTATCTCACCCTCTTTCTATCTATCTCCTGGATAGTGGGTGTACTGGTATTTTCAACCACAGACTGAAAATATTGATGGCTCCCTTTAAATTTGACATGTCACGTGATCAACCCCAGACGCTAATTGAAGGAGAGAGAGAGATAGGGAGTGAGATTGAAGTGAGATAGATATGAAGGGGTGAAGAGAGGGGTGAGGGAGAGAGGTCAGATAGAACGAGAGTGATCTGACTTCCTGTACTCTTCATTACACTTCACCTTCACTTCCCCCGTCTCTTTTAGTTTGTCTGATCTCTCTCACTCTATCTCTCTCTCACTCCCTCTCTCTCACTCTCTCTCCCTCTCTCCCTCTCTCTCTCTCTCTCTCTTCTCTCTCTCTCTCTCTCTCTCTCTCTCTCTCTCTCTCTCTCTCTCTCTCTCTCTCTCTGCCTTGTTTCTTCTTTTGGCGGATGTGTGCACTAAATCGGAGTAAACATTGGTAAGCGGTTTCAGCCGAGAGAATTACTTGTTGGATGTAATCCAGCACCAGCCTTGGAAATGATAAAAAGATAGAAAGATAGTGCACTTCAGGAGATCTAATGTCCGACTAATGACCCATTATCATCTCTTTGCAATCTATTTTTCTGAGCTCTTTACCGAGTTCTATCGATATAATGTAGAGGTCGCTAATCGGAGCACTTTAGACCGCTCTCCCGACTGTTTAGTGTAAATGATCTGCGGTAAAGCCACATCTTTGCCCTGTCTATCCCTCCCATCTTTCTCTATCTATACTATTTTTCCTCCTCTATCTATCATTTCTTTCTGTCTAGTTCTATCCTATCTTTCTGTCTCCTTTTCCCTGGCCCTATCCTAATCGTTCTCAATCTCCAGTCGAATCAAGGATTGTTAAAAACAAGGGCCCTTTCATACATCTGCAGCTCAACTCTCTCTGTATTTCTTCCTGTGTGTGTCAAGAATTGGAAGGAAAAATCCAATTTTAAAATTCCGTCGCTTTATAAACAAACATGAGCCAGCAGAAGCGTGTGAAAGCTCTGACTAGTCATTTGAAATATGTTGACCAAGTAAAAAGCCGAGAAATGATCACATCATTATGATGAAAGAATTTGAAAGAAGCCGAGTGACCGAGAGCGACTTATATTATTATTTGGGGATTCAAGAAATTATATATTTGGGGATTCAAGAAATATATTTTTTCGTTGTTCATATTTTTCATCTCTAGGTACATGAGCCCCTAAACGAGACAGGGACAACTAACTAGACGGGGTTAAGGGGTTAATTGGGGGAACATACACACATGATATGTGGTTCAACATCCGCCCTACAGCACAGCTGGGAGGGGAGAACACAAGAGGAAATAGAGAGAGGGAGAGAGAGAGAGAGAGAGAGAGAGAGAGAGAGAGAGAGAGAGAGAGAGAGAGAGAGAGAGAGAGGGAGATAATGAACGATTTGGCTCACGATGCACGCGGGCGTGGGAAGCGATGGAGAATGCCTTGTTTTAATGATGAGTTAATGGGTTCATGATTGGGTAATTACATGACAAAGAGGAGTGTGTGTTGCAGAGCAGGTTTATAATTTCACCAATAACATTGTGTACTAAGTTGATCTATATAACTAACCCCTGATCCCGCCCATTTCTCTACCCTTTTAAATGATCGTGGGAAGTTGAGCTGATGAGAGAGAGAGGGATCATTTCTGCGATTAATTGGCGATTGCTGCTGGGCCGGAACTAAGGCCGCCAAGTGTCTCTAAAACTATAATATTAAGAGAAAAGAGAGGGAGGGAGACTTAGAGAGAAAAGAGGGGAGGGAGGGGAGAGAACCAGGGGAGGGAGGGCCGCCCCTTAATTTACGCTCTCGTTAAAAGAGATCCTACTGCCTTCCTGTCTGTACGTCTACTTCTTTCTAAAAAGAAGTGGTTTTTCAATCGCTATCCCTTTGTCTCTATTATCCGTTCAAATTCTTCAATAGAAATTAGAAAGGTGGAAAATATAAAGGTGGGGATGCAGGAGTCCCTGACAATAGAACGCGGAAAACTATTGACACCTGTTATACCTCCCCTCCCTCCCCATCTCTCTCACTAAAGTGTTGGGGAGGTAAATGTGTTAATTCAAAACACTCCAGAAAATCCAGACGACGAACACATAACTGTCAGAATTTGTCAAATCTCTATTTCATTTCATAGCCACAGATCTCTCAGACCCGATTTTGTGTGACATGTCCTCAATTTTAACTTGATTTTAAAACTGTGGTGACGTCATACATCCTGTGATGACGTAATATGCTTTCGTGGCACGTACAATCAAGTGACCCATTAAAATTAATTTGAATGCCAAGGCGAAGGCGGAATTGTCACTGCAATTAGCCAAGGTTGAGAGGAAAAGTATGAGAGAGAGAAAGGAGTGATGTGAAAATGCGGGGAGACTGTGTGAGAAAGGGTTGGAGAAAATAATGAAAGGGTGTGTGGGCGAGACTGGAGAAATGGTAGGGAAAAGAAAAGGATAAGAGGCTCCAGGGAGAGAGACCATAATTACCATCCAATTCGAAAACTATTTTCTTTTTCAACAAACATCACTTGGTTTTTACGTGGAAACCTGATCAAGTGTAACTGGATAGGTGTCCTAGTTTCTGTAGTCTAATACATCTCTCATCGTGTGTTGTAACTATCCTTCTAAATCTTTAGCACAGAAAGAGATGATAACTCTTTATGATGGTCTTCAACCTGTCATAGCTCTCTACTACCTCCCCCTCTCTTTCTCCTATGTACCTGCTCAGCTCTCTTTCTCCTATTTCCCGCTCTCTTTCTCCTATCTATCTGCTCTCACTTCTAAAGCATGTCCAAAGAGCCGTTAAGTTATCTTATTTATAGAGCTGTGTAAAAATGGAACAGAAAGTGCTCTCCCTCCCTCTGAAATCTCTCTCGGAGCCGATAAGTGAGGTGTCCTAAAGCTTCAATGTGCTGAGATGTGAAACGAGAAAGATAGAGAATTATATCGGATGATAGAAGCGTGGGAAATTACCTGTCCTCCATTTCTCTGAGCTGTTTCATGATGTCCCATTTATCTGATTCCATGGTGTCTCTCTCCACCACCATACTATCCCTCTCTACCCGGAGCGCCTCCTGTTCAGCCGAGAAGTTCTCTCGTTCCGCTAGAGCTGCATCTCTCTCGGCAATGACCGCTTCACACCTTGATTCTGAAGCAGTCACTCGCTCCTCGCATTCACCCACATAGGTGTTCAACTGTAAAATGAAGTGGGGTATAAAATCAACTATATCTCTCTTTTGGATACCCTGACAGTTCAACGGAAAAACTTATCCCAGTTGCACATGGTGTCACGCTTTAAATTCTCATAAAACGACTACGCATATCTAAATTCTCACATGCTGTCATTTGTCCGATATATCTCACCATCTCTCACATGATATACGTTATCTCTCTCACTCTCCCATATTCTAAATAACACGCAGCTCACCTGACGCTGTTTATCTTCCAAGATGCCGTGGATGAGTCTGATTTTCTCAACTAAATCAGCTCGATCCAGCACCAGTTCCCGCTCGTGTGTTTTACAGACAAGTAGCTCCCGTTCCAGGGACGATATGTATTGCTCTGTCCGGTCCTTGTCCGGTATGTGCAGCTGAAGTTAGATAAAACCATTAGGGGGAGAGAGAGAGAGAGAGGGAGAGAGAGAAAGAAAGAGGAGAGTGCACAAGGTGGTGACGTTAAACAAGAATGTGTAGAAGTAGGTGTCAAGTTGAAAGCAATATATAACATCTGGCACATGCCATCATTAATCTCCCAAATTCTACCCCTCCCTCTCAGAAGACAGACTTAACTTAGTCATAACAATAATATAAAGACACTCTATCCTGATCCTAAATGTGTGTTTTACAGTTTAGACATACATTGTAATGGTTGCGTGTGGTTGCAATGATAGTTTCTTCCTCTGCAGTGGGTGTATATGTGCCCGATGTTGTCGTAATTAGGGTACTGGAATCCTGATCGGGTACTGTGGTACATGAGGTGTCTGGCAACCCGATACCCTCGTCATCAGATAGTCGGCTCTGTTTACTACCACCGTATTCTGAACCGAGGAAGGACGCCTGCACGGGAAGTTGATCAGTTAGAGCTTGAAAATGAATATGATAGGTGCTTCAATATCCGGAATGTTTAACTTACTTCTGGACTGGTTGATGATTCGCCCTCTTTGGTTTCAGATTTATTTAACTCGGCGCTGATCTGAGCATGAACCTCATTTAAACAGTCCTCCAGTTCCTGAGAGAATAAAACATTTCATTAGATCCGGTTGCATCTGCGGTTTTAAGAGGACCAGATAATAAATTACCTGAAGATATCCAGAGCACTGCTCCTCATCCTCAATTGCTCCAGCGAAACTGTCAAATGTTATGGACGTATCAGCCTTATTCCGGGCACTTGATAACAACTGGGATAACTCGTTCAAATCATGTCGAGTTTTCTCGTCGTGTTCCTCGTCAAGCAAACACTCGACCAGCTGCAACGCATGGTCTAACTCTTGCTGAGTCATGTTTCTCTACATTCTGCTAGAGATTTTATGTTAAGCTGTGAGGTTGGAAGTGCAAAGTGTTGCAGGCAGCTAAAAACAGTAAAATTACTGGCAGCTGCCGTAGACACAGCGTGATTAATGAAGCAGAAGAGCGAAAGTGCAAAAGTGAAACACTTTGGCCTATGCTACAGGCCCTCAAAGCCCTAGAAGCCGTGGAAAACGCGCGCACTTGGGGTCTGCAGCGCATGCCAATAAGGAACCATAATAAAGTTCAAGAGCCTCCAAGAGCGCACCACAATCAAGAGAGACCAAAATCAAGAGCACACCACAATCAAGAGAGACCAAAATCAAGAGCACACCACAATCAAGAGAGACCAAATCAAGGGCGCACCACAATCAAGAGAGACCAAATTCAAGAGCGCACCACATCTGGTTTCTTCTGGATAGGGAGCTCTCTTGGATGAGGTGCGCTCTTGATTTGGTCTCTCTTGATAGTGGTGCGCTCTTGATTTGGTCTCTCTTGATTGTGGTTCGCTCTTGATTTTGGTCTCTCTTGATTGTGGTGCGCTCTTGATTGTGGTCTCTCTTGGATGGGGTGCGCTCTTGGGCGCTCTTGGAGGCTCTTGAACTTTATTATGGTTCCTTATGAAACACTGCGACTGACTTTTTTGAGTTCAGCTGAGTTGAAATTTAATGAAACTCAGAACGCGCGCGAGATTTTTTTGCAATATGCGCGGCTCAAACATTGCGCGTCAAAGCAAAGTGCTGAAAAAGTGTGCTTTGATTTTGTTAAGATTCTGAGCGCGCAACAACATGATCTGCACGTTGCTAAAACAGGACTGCAAAATTGATGAACGAGGGATGTTGCAGCAGCAAGACGAAAGAAGCACGCAAAGATTTTCTCAGTTTTTCGAATGCATCTATACTGGAGCAGAATCAAATCCAAAAACAATAGTTCTCTCTCCACACGATAATAAACAGTTCAACTGTGTGAATTTGGTACAGCTTATTTCTTTACACACACTTTTTTTATTTTCATCATAAAAACATAAACCGCTTCTAGGCAAGGGCTAAAATCATATTGTTCTCCTATCTGGTGTATTCATAAATCAATAATGAGCATAATCAATGGTGGCTCGAATGTCTTGACAAAGATCCTTGTCAATGTGAAGTGACTTAGTTTTAATTCGGATATCCTCCTTTAGGTCGATCTGGTTCCGAATCAGACCCTTCAGGCTAGATTCGGATGCCTCCAGTTGGCTCTCTAGTTTCTGAAGGGGGAGAATGATGGTTGATTAATTGGAGGACTAGAAACTCTTTGCTATAACAGGCTACAAAGTTGTATTCCACCAGGATACAACGGAAACTCCCAGTGGTTAACTAACTCTCAGTGGTAAACTCACAGTGGTTAACTCCGGTGGTTAACTAGGATAACTTACGGCAATAGAGTCCTCGATGAGCTGAACCTCATTGACCAGCTGGCTGTGGGCGGGGTCCCTTGTCAGCTCGATGTTGGGTCGCTGGCTCCTGTTAGCTAGACGAGTGTGGGCCACCTTTAGAGGTGGGATTTTGTCACCAATGGCTGCCTTTAGTTTAGAGATGTTGCTCTCCATACTGTCAATCTCCTTCTCGACCTGGAGGTTGTTAGGGTGGGGTTAGGGTGGTCTGAATTCTGTCCACAATTATTGGACCATGGGTGATGGATCAGTGACGGCAGACAGACAGACAGACAGACACAGACAGACAGACAGACAGACAGACAGACAGACAGACAGACAGACAGACAGACAGACAGACAGACAGACAGACAGACAGACAGACAGACAGACAGACAGACAGACAGACAGACAGACTGACCATTTACCTTATCAAGATGACTATTGAGGCGGTCCTTAGCATTAGTGCACTCCTGAACCCTCTTATTCAGAGATACATCCACATTCCTGCACTGAGTAACCAGGTCGTTCCTTGTCTGTTCAATAACACCCGTGATCACAGACCGTAGAGTAACGCTGGCCTGCTTCTCACATTCAGCTTTCTTGATGTTCGCATCGGAGTAACTGCTCCAGTCGGCCGGGGTAACAGCACTGAGAAAGGAGAGATAAGTGTGATGTTTTACTACTGTGTTTAGACATGAAAAGGTAAGATAAGGAACATGAAGCCTGGCATTATTTGTTGGCTTGCGAGGTAGCACACAAGACACCTGAGAGACTGAAGATATTGGCCTACAGAGATGATATATGTATCATGGGTTTGGGATCTGGATCAGAGATCACGAAAGTGGAGTTGCTATAGAAACGTTAATAAGCACATCTCTGCTCCAGAGAGTGTAGCTGATCTTTATAATGGACCATTATGCGAATACTTTAAACGCCCTATCTCTAATTTCAACTGGCCCCTCTCTCTTCTCTCAACTTCTCATTTTATCTCTCTTCATTTTTGATCTTTCTCTCCGAGGGAACACAAAAAGATGCATGCACGTTTTTGTAATAGATATTTACACGGACTAGAAATGGACTGGGGCCGTATTAAAAATCGGGACAATAGTGTGGTAGTGTTCTCAGAATCGGAGAAGAGATAAAAGAGAGTAGATGACTTAACAATTTCAAGGGGTCGGAATTGGGTCAGAATGAGAGAGCGGAGAGATAGAGACAGGGATCGGAGAGTGGGGAGATAGAGACAGGGATCAGAGAGAAAGGGACAATATTGGTGTGATGTAGTTAGATTTGTTATAGACACTCTATAAGGGGGGAACATTGAAACGTGAGGCAAACATCATTAGACTTTACTAGAGAGGTTACCATAGCAACACAATACAACAACATACAGAGAGAGATACTCTGTAGAAACACGGAAGAGATAAGTTGGAGAAAACGAGTAAATGTAGACAGAGAGCCAGATATAGAAATAAAATGGTTTAATGGTTTTAGGGTAAAAAAGAAGACATGGAAAGAGCACTTACCCATCGTGAGAGCCATTTCTGAAAGAAACTAGGGAGTAGAGAACACGAAACCAAATCACAAAACAATAAACATGACACAACAATGGGGACACAATTATACTTCCAGCCAAGTTATTCCTACCTGCTTAGTTCCTGAGTGACTCCCTCATACAGATGGGTATCAGTGTCAGCGTTATTCAAGTGATGGCACACATTATCAATACCAATGGCAGTATTCTTATCAGCTACATCCTTCTGCAGGAAATACTTTGCAGAACGCAGCCGCCTGACTTGTTCAATTGCCTGCTCCAGGGTACGAACCAGCACTGCCCGCACTCCATCAATCACTTCTACCTCCTGCAGTTAACAAGTGAGGGTCAGAGGGGAAGAGTAAGCAGTATACTAGATACCTGATTAAAATCTGATGTCAGCCATCACACCCCCTTCTAGCGAAAAACTGCGCTTCACTGTGAATTAGAGAAAGAACCCCCGTAACCTACCTTCAAAAGGTTGATCTCAACATCATCGTGTACAAGATCGATTCCTTCCCTTCCCTCTCGGTAGGTGAGACAAGATGTTGTCACGCTCTGGGGGTGTTCCGTAGCTTCAAGAGAGTTCTCCAGCATTGCTTTGTGCTTCAGCAAAGTGTCAATCTCCTTGTCAACTGCGAACAATTGAGAGTGCACCTGAGTGGAGGGAGAGAGGATGAGAGAGAGAGAGAGAGAGAGAGAGAGAGAGAGAGAGAGAGAGAGAGAGAGAGAGAGAGAGAGAGAGAGAGAGAGAGAGAGAGAGAGAGAGAGAGAGAGAGAGAGAGATGGATAGAGAGAGAAATTGCTTCTAACAACTTGTTTGTTAGCATGGATGCAATTTCGTTTAACAAGGTGACAATCAAATGGAAAAGAAAAGTCTTTTGAACGTGCATGTCGACCAAAAATCGAAACTAAAATGTAAACTTGAAGTGAACTAAAACTAAAAGTTTGAATAACAAATCCTAAAAACCAACCTCATCCTTCCAGAAAGTAAGTTGTCGGAGTCGTTGTGCCAACTTCTTATTGACATCCTCCTGGGTGAACCTTGTGATCTCATCAGTCTCATCTGTCAGCCTCTTACTCTCACTCTGGAGCCTCTCTGCACATGCCCTCTCCGTTTCAGCGCTCTTGAAGTTCTTATTGTTGCTGTTATGCCACTCGTACGGAGAGTACTTGGTCTGAGCCAGCTGAGCCATGAGGACACCGGTGCTACAGAGAGAGAGGGGAGGGAGTTAACATTGAACAGATAGAGGAGGAGGGAGGGGTATGGAACGCGGAACTGAACAAGGTAGGAGGTTTGGTATCGAAGACACCTCACACTCAGGCCGCATCGCGGCCTTCGTTTGGTGCGCGCCGGCAAGGGAGGGGTAACTTCGTTACCAAGTAGGAGGTATAAAAGGTCCATATAAGTCAATAGGAAAGGAGGCAGATGGACGATGGTGTGAAAATGATTAATCTTGTCAGCTGCACAGGTGTACTGCAGCAGTCAGCTGCTGCACGGGTCTACCATGCATCACACATGTGTGGAGACAAATCGATGAGCAATGAGCATGAGAAAATGGAGAGAAGAGAGGATTGGGGAGAGATAGATGAGGGAGAGAATGGGGAGAGGAAGAGTTGAGAAAGAGAGATAGAGGTGGAGAGGATGTAGATGATAGAAACTCATATCGAAAGCAGGACTTCTGTAAACGACAGACACACAGGGTTATACACAGAAGAGAGATGTAAAGATTGTTCACGATAGACAATTACTATCTACGACCACCACACGGTATTGAAACCATAGCAACCAACGAGAGAGGGAGAGAGCTATAGATAGCGAGAGAGGGCTTCTAACGAGGATTGAAGGTCTCTCCGTGCACTATTCCTGCATGTCATCTCTCACTCATAACTCTCTTTCTCTCTCCGTGGCCTATATTCTAACAAGTTAATAACTTACGACATTTTCTTGAATAAACATTACAAAAAATCTACTGAAATTTAATCTACGGAATTTTATATATTTACAACTAAAAGACAGTTATTTACATTTTTACAAATGTTAAATTGTGTTAAAGTGTCCCAGGAACTATGTTTAATCATGTTTAAAGCTCTGTCAAAGAGGTGATATAAAGTTGGTCGAAAGTGTTAAAATCTATGCTGCGGCATTCACGACTTTCTTCATTCTGACTTTCCTCGGGATTGGCTGAGATAGGTCACATACTCGCTGGGACGCCTGGGCTGCTTTGGCCCCTGAGGATACTTTCCACACGTTCGGGTTCTCCTCAAGTTCCTTTCTGTCCTTGGGCCGGGCTAGCTGGCAGATGTGAGAGGAAGCTTTAGCGGACATGGTCTTGGGATGAACGACACTCTGTACTGGACAGGGTGGCAGATAGGCAGCATGGGTGTTCTTTGCTTCGGCCAAGGATTCAACTCGAGATGAAGCGACTCCCTTGAGAGCAGCCGGGCTGATTTCTGAGCTCCACTCGCTATAATCCCAGCCAGTTCCTTCCTTAACGGGCAGAGAGGCACACTTTTTGGGAACTGCAAGTTGCGATAATCTCTCAGTAGCGACAGCCTTCAGTGCTCCAGATGTTACAACCGATTGAACGGGGCCACGGGCAGTCCAATCGGGGTGGAGATTCTTAGGTTTCGATAAGTTTAAAACACCAGCGGAAGCGGAAGCAGATTTAGCACCAGCAGACACAGCCCAAATCGGCGAGGGACGGTCTTGCGCAAAATTGTTGTGGTATGGCTTTGGGTCGCACAGCTGACCCTGCCTATCAGTCAGCAAAAACTTCGTGGATGCATTAGGATTACTCTTTACAATCTTCGACTCCGCATAAACAGACCGTTTGTCTTCAATAAACCCAGCAGGCAATGGTTTTGCTCTTGCCAAATCGGATATGCGTGCAGATTTTGTAGCCATGCCTGTGAACAAATGCATCATGCAATAGCGAAAATAACCGAAAATTTAATCACAAATTTGAAAAATGAAATGAGAACTTGCCCATCAGACAGCAATTACACAGTGGTAGAATCTGGCAGCAGACAAACCAAACCTCTCTAAAAAGGCATCAAATAACTAGCAAGCTAAAGGATCAATCAAATAATAGCAGCATAGAACGGTATGCATACTAAAAGATCAACATTTCACTTAGCTAGGTTCATTTCCAGCTGATAAGTCTAGATGCACTACGACAGAGGATACCATGCGTCTCCATGACACTGTGCTCCTTTATCAAATTTTTTGTTGCGATTCTGATTTGAGCATTCGATTGAAGTTCTCGCGCGCCGCGCGAATCAACTGCGCAGCGATCAAAAACCAAGTCTGCGCGCTCCGTATTCGGTGAATATTGAGCGCGTTAGGCTATAAGCATACTGATCGTGATGATCATAATCAGGTCAGTGTGCGGACGTTTTGATGGTCACCATCAAAGGAGCGCACACACTGATGGTTATCATCATGATGGAGGCTTGATGCATCATGATGTTCTCAAACCATAGTGTGTTCACGTTTGATCATCATGAACCATAGTGTGCTCACGTTTGATCATCATAAACCATGCTCAACTTGCTGGAACTTGCCTTTTGATCATGATCATCATGACCAGTGTGCTCAGCATGATGATGCTATCTCCCGGGAGCTCCCCCTTGCCTAGTCGCGCGCTCTGAGAGGCTGTTGCATATCACGTGACCTGTACAACAGCCTCTCGCGCGCGCGAAGTCGTACCACGTGGTACATATCACATGACTACAGTGCAGCCCTCCACAAGAATAAGATCAAAACCTGCGCACACTAGGTGTTGATGATCATCATCCAACTTAAGAGACGGCTCCAGGGCCAGCTCTTACGTGATGATCATAATGTTCCGCACACTGTAGTTTTTTGCAGATGATGATGATCAAAACCATGAGCACACTTCATCTTTTTAACTGATTATGATCATCACGATCAGTATGCTTATAGCCTAATACGAGAGCGCTGACAAGCGTCTGAATATTTGTAGCAAAATAAAACGATTTTATTTAGAATTAAATTAAAACAGATGAGTGATGACGAATACAATTTTTGGTCAGTTGTGGAATAAAATTGGAAATTAAAGCCTGCAGTTGTCCACTTCCACTTCCAGTCACAATTCAGAAAAAAAAACAGCTAAACTTAAAATAATACAGCAGGTCCAAATTGTCTTTAAAACAGTAACTACTAACTAAAGATTTTGTAGGCATTTTAACACTTTGCCTGTAGCGTTATCCATAAGCAATTACTTGTTAAAGAATAAATTACATATGTAACTGAACTGATCAAGCTTAAAATATTATAAGTTAAGCTTGACCAATTCATGAATAGTCCATTTAAACACTCAGTTATGTCATTAGCATATAATCTTCAGGAGATCAGATAGGAGTTTCAGTTGGTAACGAAATTACCCCTCGTAATGACTACAAGCTAGGGATAATTTCGTTACCAGGAGTTTCAGCTGTAATTCAGTATTGGAGTGCGGTGTCGAATGATAGCTCAGTGTCATCCAGATAAGTGCAGCTGGAGACGTATTTGCTTCGTTTCTCCGCCAACCGCAGGTCAACCATGCTGTAACACATGTCAATGATAGCCTTGGTAACATCTCGTCCCTTTATTCCCAACGTATTGTTCATCTGGAAAGAGATTAAAGTGATTATTGATATTGTCAGTTGTCACTCTGGAAGTGGACTGTGGAGGGAGAAAGGAGAGTGCTAGGAAATCTCGACCAGTAACGAGAATTTTGTGAGAGATAGAAAGATAGAGCCCAACTCTCTATTAGAGGTAAGCGAGAGAGGGTGATTGAAGACAAGCAGGGGATGGTACCTGTGGTGAAATGAAAAAAGAACGGTGATTAAAATGGGGGGGGGGGGGTGGCTGGGGATGGGATTAAAAAGTAAGAACATTGGCCCCAACTCGATATGAGAAAATGGGACCCTCACTTTCTAATATCTATCGAGTGAGAAAAGAAGGTAATGAGATACTGCAGAGCGCTGCAGGTTTGTTACAGTACTGCACTACCATAATCATGATTACAATGGATCGAACGGGGAGATTGCTGGAGACCAAGAAAATAAATTGTAGGGGGTCGGAGGGCATAATACAAATTATGCAATGTATCGAGGCCTCCTGAACATAATATTATATCAACATAATATTATATGTTCAACATATTGATAAAATAATGAAGTAGCTTCTTGACTCAAGATTGAACGATATATCACATATATCATTTGAGGAATGAAAAGTATCTTACCGTAGATGTATCATAAGTGACGATTTTGCCGATACTGTTTGATACAAATCTGGCTGACTTGTTGAGGGCAGCTGCAATGGAGAGGGCCCAGTCAGGCATATCGCGAACCTGAACCTGAGAATTTGGATTGAATTGAGTGGAACTGTCGTCAGAGAGGTTAGGGATGAGGCCAAGAGGTGTATATGTGCTAATCGAATATTAGACATGTTTCCAGTCTGTCTGCTGCAGCTCTCAAACCAGGACGAATGGACAGACTGCATAGCATGGCAAATCAGTATGAGCCACATCTCACCTTGTATCCTTGAGGAGAAAAGTTGGTTGAAATCGTCTGAGCAATATCTCGTAGCCAGAAGTTTTCTGTACTGAGAGGAGTCAGGAGAGATAGCTTGGTTAGACATGGTCGAGAGAGAGAGCTAGAGGACCCTGGACCGAGATACCGGATTTAATTCCCATATACCAAAACCTAGGGACCAAAAACTTACTGTACGATGATTCGCTTTCCCTTAGCTTCTGGCACGAGCATGGCAGCAATATGGGCATCTGCCACATCTCTCACATCTACTAGAGGCAGGTATATCTTGGGAAGCATGTTGTAACCACCCTCCAGTATCCTCTTTATCAACTGAGGGGGAGGGAGGTCAATAGTTATAATATTCAAGAAAACACGGTGACTTTTGGGGCTGTGGCATTGCCACCACAAGGTGATTTCCGGGAAAGTGAGGGGGTCCATTTGTTGAATATGTAACTGGTAACCCCTTACTCAACAAGTGGCCATCAGAAGCTGGTGATTTTCCAGGAAACTCGCCCGATATGTTTCTGGATAAGTTCATAGATAATCATGAAGCTTCAAGCTCTGCACTTGGTTTGAATAAAACAATTCACCCCACCTCTCTACTTTACACAACATAGCAACATACCAGCATCGAAGTACACTCCCCCACCAGAAGTGGTCCAATACACATGGTGGGATTTATGACAGCCAACTCAAAGTCAGAATTCTGTGCAATCTCCCAAGCAGTGCGTTCCGCCACTACCTTACTCAGCGAGTAAGGGTCAGATGTATTTTTGAAGTTCCACTCGTCCCCCGTGTAATGCCTGCTGTCAGCCTGGATACCACCTGAAATCGATCGAGAGCTTTGTTTCCTGTGTGTCTTGATTAGTCTGTCGGCTCTCACACTTGACGAATTTAGCCCGATGTGAGCTACAGCTACGACTAGACAGGGTGCCATAGAATTAGACAGTCCCCATGCAACACCTATTGCTGTTCGACACAGACCCGGATCACCACACTCTCACAAACCTGAGATAGCAGAGATGCTACTGGTCATAATGACCCGTTTAACTGTTCCTGCCCTCTTGCACGCCTCTAGGACTCGCTTGGTGCACTCCACCGCTGGTTCCATCACTTTCTTGGCTTTCTCCATCTTCCCCTCCGAGAAGGGAGATGCAACATGGATAACGTACTTGCAACCTTGGACAGCCCTAAGGGAATATATTGGGGTAGGTAATATTAAACCCTTAATCCTTATACTGGGGGGGGGGGGGGTTTCAACCTAAAATTTTCGATTTGCCAAAATCTTGGTTACGAAGTCACCCCTATTATTGCATTTATATCCGTGGGGGATAATTTCATTACCAAGTCAAAATCAGGCTATCGATTGAAATTTTTAGGGTTGAATCCCCCTATACTTGTTATAGTTGTGATATACGAGAGATCTGTCTGGCGCCGCAGATCCCATCTGACTCTGAGCGCACTGTAGTAAGTTCTAAGTTTGAATTGTTATGCTAATTTAAGTAGTACTTGTTGAGTAAGGGGTGGAGAGTCTCCACCCCTTACTCAACAAGTGGAGACCCTTTGTTCAACAAAGTAGTACGATTATATCAAATCAAACTTGACTCATTTGTCCATATCTAGTATATGGCACTCTGTAAATCAAGTTGACTTGGTTGAGTTTGAGTCAATAGTAGCGATACGATTCTAGATCTAGCCAAACTTTGACTAGATCTAGAATCGTATCGCTCCAATATAAAGCCACAGAACCTGTCAGGCCAATGCTCTGACCACAGTTCTCGCGCTTATTTGAGAGAAGCGAGAATGGGTCAGGCCAATGCTCTGACAGCACAGAACGCAATAAAGATCATATTACCCAATGAGAGCGAACAACAAACCCACAACAAAGAGCATCTTTATAAGCTTGCTGCAATTTCACCAAAATAGAAACTTTCACACAGTGCTATAACAGCTATATTAACTTGGAAATCTTCAAAGTAAAGGAATAATGCAGTAGAGCGAATCGTATTACGAATTGTTGAGTTGCAACTTGCAAGCTATTGGTTTAGATTAGTGATCATGACTTGCCTTGCTCGACCCTCTCTCACGTCGGAGGGTTAAAACATAACAAGCCATGATGATGACGATCGGTTGGGTTTCTCAGAATTAGGTGTAATTATACGTGATCTAATTATTTGGAATGCATTACCTGTCCCAGTTGGTATCGGAGCGAAGATCACACTCAAACAGTTTCAGATTGTTCACTGCGTTACGAAACTTTGTTACTGGCCTAACACGTTTACGGTCCATACGTGTTCGTACAGTACCATGGACAATGAATCGATCTGAGGTGCAGTGGACTGGTTAGTGTGTATCAAAACATGGTGATTGGTGGACTGTTTAATGTGTCTTCACAAATACAGTGTTTTCAGCATGCAAGGGTCGAATTAAAGCGTGAACTTTCATTATACAGTCGGACCCCGATTTAGTGGCATCCTCGGGGGGGGGGGGGGGGGGGGAAATCCTGCCACTAAATCGGGGTGCTAAATCAGGGTCAAATAATATTAATTTCCTATATCGGGAGAAAAAATCCTGCCACTAAATCGGGGTGCCACTAAATCGGGGTGCCACTAAATCGGTGTGCCACTAAATCGGGGTGCCACTAAATCGGGGGCCACTAAATCGGGGGCCACTAAATCGGGGTCCGACTGTACTTGCATGTGGTTACAAAACCCATATCAGACATGGGTTTTGTAACCGCATTCATGATGCAAGTATAATTAAAGTTTGGAGGATTAGAACATAACAGGTGTGACATAATGTCACACTTGTTATGTTCTAATTCTCCCTTTACATGTTTGTAAAGGAGGTGTGTTTCGGGGGCGGGGCGTCCGAAACACAGTCTTGCTAGGCAATGTCACACATAGTCAATTTCAATCGTCATACCGGTATTTAATAGTCGCTGTGTGATGTGAGACCCAATAAAACCAGTACATCCAGTGACCAGAACACGAGGGTTTTCAGTGGGCATCGGAACTGTAAAATAGAGAGGATTATATAGATTTAGAGGAGTTATCCCAGGGGTAATACACCCCAAAATGGGATTGAGAGCTTTCAAACAAGTAGATATTGCTATAATAGTATTGAGAATAATCTGCACCTCAGTCTCAAAATATTACTCAGTACCTACCACAAGGAATAATAGTGCATTCATCCAGTGCGGTACTAGACCCGGCATCGTGAAGCGACAGACACAGACTAATCTCTGTTGTTATACTGGACATGGAGCCCCCTGCTCCAGAGGACATGTCCAGTTCTCCCGGTAGTAGATCTGAACTGACTGAACTCATGGTCTGATTGGTCTGGTTGTGGAGGGGTTAAGGGTACGCTAACCAAAATTTTTTTTCGAGTGCAGGGAAATCTCTCACCGCAGGGTTGTAGGCCATGCCAAGGAGACCTCAAATATGCAATTTTAGCCCTCAATTCGAATTCATATTTTTGCTACAGCCGTTTTAAAATCGTCTTGAAAATTTCTGAAAAGACGTTTTTGACACCCTAAAAATACATTTTCAGGGCTAGAAGCTTAAAATTATGGGGATTTGAAGGGGATAGGAAGGTTTATCGACACAAAAATTTTTATTAAAATCGGTGATGATTTTCGGTCGTGAGATTGATTTACTTTTTTCCCTCTTAAAGGCCCTATTTAGCAAAGTTCCGAAAGTTAGTGAAGGCTGTAAATTGGTGAAAAGTTGCGTCTAATGATTATCTAAGTGGCCACAAATTTTTGGCGTGTCCTTATTTGAGACAAGTTGTACAGAGCTTTTTTTGTGAAAGCCGTTTTTTTAGAAATAAAGAAATAGCCTGTATCTCAAAAACGACTGATTTTAGAGACCTGAGACCAAGCTTAAACGATTCAGAAGGTCCGATTTTGGGGGGGTCTTCTGAGAGACATTTTTCTCCTACTTCAACGGTTTTCGCTGTAATTGCGAAAAACAAATCCTTTGAAGAGGGCAAAAGAGGAGTTCCGACAGCCTGCTTCGTGCTGCTTTTCCACCTTCTTGCTAAATCCTTTTTCGCAATTACAGCAAAAACCGTTGAAGTAGGAGAAAAATGTCTCTCAGAAGACCCCCCCAAAATCGGACCTTCTGAATCGTTTAACCCTTTGGAGACGATTGGGTCACAGGTGACCCAATACTTTGAACCCATTTAGCGTCTTTCTAGACCACGTTTGAAAGTTTTAAATTGTTTCCAGAGTTGAAACATACATTTTTCTACCATTTTGAGGTCGTTTTGAGCCTCTGAAGTCGTCGAATTCGGAAAACAGGGCTAAAACAGTGCATTTGGTAGGCAAAATGGGTAGTTTAATGGCCATATCTCAAAATTGGTACGAGTATGCTTAAAATGGACTTGGAAAATGCAAGAAAAGTGTACATTTTACTCCGGGGTAAAGTTTCAGGGTGATATTGCAAATTTTGTGCCTCTCAGAGGCCTTCAAAGTGCTGGGTCACCTGTGACCCAATCGTCCCCTAACGCTAAAACAGAAATTTGCATTTTACGAGCATTTCTAAAGGAATGGCCGCCGATAAAAGTCCAAAACGGCATTTTTTAAACAAGTGCTAGCGACTAACCGACTCCATCATTGTTATCTCAACATCCAAGGGAGGCGATAAAAAATTTGTTGAGATCCGTGCTCCTTCAGAAAATTTTTCATCTCGGCCAATTTTGAAATTCTAAAATCGGCTACAGATGAGACAGAGAGGTCCATAGGGTGTGCAAAATGTGCAGAAAGGCCGGGTTTATATAAGTGTTATGAAGAAACATAGGGCCTAAAATGAACGGTTTTCGAGTTATGGGGCAAAATAGCTGCGAAATCTCAATTCCTGTTTTAGCGTTAGGGGACGATTGGGTCACAGGTGACCCAATAGAAATACAGGTGGTAGAACCAAAATTCCTTTTCCTACGTTTAAGTAGGTTCAAAGTAAGTGTCTCCAGAGAGTTTTAGAGAATTCTGTCGACAGGGGGCTTATCGTCCCCAAAGGGTTAAGCTTGGTCTCAGGTCTCTAAAATCAGTCGTTTTTGAGATACAGGCTATTTCTTTATTTCTAAAAAAACGGCTTTCACAAAAAAAGCTCTATACAACTTGTCTCAAATAAGGACACGCCAAAAATTTGTGGCCACTTACATAATCGTTAGACGCAACTTTTCACCAATTTACAGCCTTCACTAACTTTCGGAACTTTGCTAAATAGGGCCTTTAAGAGGGAAAAAAGTAAATCAATCTCACGACCGAAAATCATCACCGATTTTAATGAAAATTTTTGTGTCGATAAACCTTCCTATCCCCTTCAAATCCCCATAATTTTAAGCTTCTAGCCCTGAAAATGTATTTTTAGGGTGTCAAAAACGTCTTTTCAGAAATTTTCAAGACGATTTTAAAACGGCTGTAGCAAAAATATGAATTCGACTTGAGGGCTAAAATTGCATATTTGAGGTCTCCTTGGCATGGCCTACAACCCTGCGGTGAGAGATTTCCCTGCACTCGAAAAAAATTTTTGGTTAGCGTACCCTTAAAATATTACAAGCTAGTGTTTTGCCTGTAAAATGCATTATCATGATTATAATTTAAAGCGATTCATGTAATGCTATAAACGATATAAATCGCTTTGAATAATATTATTTGGATGAAAGCCAAAACAACACTATTTTAACATTGTAATATCTTTCAGGGACAGTCATTGATCTGCCATAGAAACTAAAACAACTCAATCTCACCAACACTACTGCATTTACTTGCTCAGAGAGTATGAACAATGAATACGAAATGACTCAACAAACATGACTGGGAATGGATAAGAGGTCTATTAGAACGAGGTAGCGCCAGATTCTCCCATATACCCCTATTATAAAGACCTGCCAGAGCTGAGCATCGGCCTGACCCTATACTATTCTAATTTCTTTCAATCTTTCAAATAAGGAGCGCACGAGAACTGTGGTCAGAGCATTGGCCTGACAGATAAAGCCCAACGTACACAGGTATTCAATATGATAATGGTATACATATGCAGTATACATATGACTTTGGATCTGGTCAGGGCCCCCCTCCCAGTCCCACAAAATTAATCAGAACAGCGTTCGAATCAATATTGTGAGGCCGGGCGAGTAATAGGGTGAGTAATAGGGTGGTGGGCCACCACTGGTGGCCCTGAGATCTCATCAACATGTAACTGTAAGCAAGTAGGGAATCAAACATCTTTTAGTTTTACTGAGAAATCGCAAAAAGGCTAATTTCTTCATCTTTCAGTTTCAGGCTATCTGTTATCCATACTGAGTCAAATTTGCTGCTTTTGAAATTTTGGCTTTTGGGCAATTAGGCCAACTGTGTCTTCCCATTCTTATAGATTGAAAGATAAAGGTACTCTCCTAATTCTATCACCCCAGAGAGCAAATGTTTGTCTATTGTCCAAGCTCCCTCCCTCCCCTCCCGGAATGAATGGTATCACTGTTATAAAAGGCTCCACTACTGAGGTAACTCGGTAGATGAAGGCAACATATAAACTGACTTAACATCATAGTGCATGTTTCAATCGGCAACCCGCATTAAACATAGCCGATTGTTTTATAAGGCCAGACTAAGCAGTTGCTCAGGGGAATATGAGAACCTATCACCAAGGGCAGCTGTCGTTAGCAGCTGCTAAGGACAAGCCTAGTCTGGAAAGAAGTTTTCTGCAAATTTTCATTTGCCGCAAACATTGTCTAGACGTTGTTCCACCGGCGTCTAGACGGTACCCGTTTAGACAGGGTTTTCCCGAAACGGGCTTGAGACGGAGTCACACAGCTCAGGCTTGAAATGTGCTTGAAGCGAGCTTGATAGTTAGATGGAGTTGAACAAAATCATACGGAGTTGGACGAAATCAGACGGAACTTCTAAAATCAGACAACTCCGTCTGAAGACTTCTTCTTGTCTGGAAAGAACTGAACCAGCTTATGGTATAGGTACAGTGTAGGGACTTGTTGAGTACTTGAGTAAGGGGTCAACAATTGTAGGGGCAGTACTGTAGACAACTGACAAGTATACAGCTGTCAACCTATAACAATACACCATGTCCAACACACAGTCACACTAGTGCAGCTGGCTAACCCTGTGAGATTTAATGAAGCGAATCCTGCAGGGACAGTTACTAAGTATACGTAACAAGTAAACAACCAATCAGAACTCGTTATTTAGGTCACGTGACTGGTTATCAGCCAATCAGGGACCAGTATTTCCTGATTCGGTCGGTTCCTGGACAGTTACTAAGTATACGTAACAATGCTACTTATAGCATGTCAATCGATATGATAGGGCGGGGTCACGTACTTGTAGTTGTACGACAAATAAAATCATTTCCTTTCCGAGAAAAGAAGTAAGATTCTTACTACCTATCTTTCTAAGATTCTTACTGAGCTCGAGTGCTATACCAATTCATTATTACAACATATCGCAGAGTGTTTACAAGCGTATTATCATATTGATGCATCCATGATACAATGTGTATTACACACACACATGGTCGACCCCTATAGCCTGGGTCCAGTTGGGAGTAAGGAGCAGTAGCTAGCTGCCAATTGGCCATACCAAGAAAAACCTCGTCGCACTTATCACTGCGCTGGCAAGCGCAAAGGTGACCATCTCCTCCCCCCAGCCGCGCGTGCCAGAATGCAGTAATAACTTTTTTCAGTTTTTAGCCAAAAATGGCATTTTGCGACGCCCATAGCGAGGCCCCCACTGCACCGATCAGTCTGAAATTTGGTATACAGTGTCACATAGTCTAGATCTACTGTAGTTCAAAAGGGCAATTCTCTATCTCTTTTAGTTTTAGAGATACAGCATCGTACCAAAAGCAATACATGTCCCGGGTCTATCTATCTATCTATGTATCTATGGATAGACGCTGTTTTTACCAAATTTATAATCATTTTTGAGAGAAAACGACATAAGATAGACACTTCTCGTTTGTTGCATTCGAAAGATAATCGCTCGAATTGTGTAGTCGAATAGTTTTCATGTTCTAGGTCCAACTAGAACGTCTTAATAAAGTGTAATAAAGATAAGACATTTTTCAAATCAACCAAATTTCTTTGAGCTCAGTTTATACCCTGAAGACGGCTTCTGATTGAAAAACGGAGACCACACTTATGAAAGATAATCGTCTAAACTTTCAGAAACTATATTACGAATTTGTGAAACTCTATTTCTAAGGGTCTCAAATCGCGTCTGAAGTGTTAAGACTGTATGAAAATAGATATGATGAATGTGCGTTTTTCGCCATAGCGACCTTAAATCTTGTCCAATCGATCTCAAACTTGGTCAGCCTCTTTAACTAGATGAGGCTGATAATATTACATCCCCATCATGACGTTATAACGTCGTGACGTCACGTTATGACGTCACAATGACGTCAAAATTGAAATTTTCGTATTTCAGCGATTCCGGACGGTCTTTACACGTTCTGCTACGTCCAGACATGTATAACATCGTATTTCACATCAGAAAATACCAAAAATATACCCAAATTATGCCAAAAACTAACAGAAATTAGTTGTCTGGAAAGGTGACCACTTTTGTTGTCAAACTGACACCTTTGCCCGGCCCGGGTTACGGATATCACCGATATCGGTGATGGGGCAAATCAGGGGGCAAATCAGGGAGTTGGAGAGAGAGAAAGAGAGCGAGAGAGATAGAGAGATAGAGATAGAGAGAGAACTCAGAGAGGGAAAGATAGTGATGTTAAAACCCGGAGAGGGCAAAGGTGTCAGTTTGACAACAAAAGTGGTCACCTTTCCAGACAACTAATTTCTGTTAGTTTTTGGCATAATTATAGTGATAGGCAATTGGAAATGTAACCAGCAACAGAAACAACTACAGTCGGACCCCCATATACCGGGAGGATTCGAACTTCCCCCGAAATAAGAAATTAACAGTATTTGACCCCGAAAACCCCTCTTCCCCCGAGCATCACGGTAAATCGGGGTCAGACTGTCAGACTAGTCTGACAGCTGTACCACAAACTACGTATAATGAAGAATCCCACGCATTTCACAACAGGAACTGAATGCACATAACAGAGATGCAACGCATCATAATTTTCCAAGAAACAAGAATATAACAGGCCATTTTATTTTTCTTAGTAGAACTATAATTATAGAATTAGAAGGTGCTAATATAATAAAATCGTATATCTTTAGCTTCTCGGTTTTTCTCTCCTGTTCAACCACTCACACATATCTAACTCCAAGTCAAAGTGGTAGTAAATACGCAAGGCACGACCACTCAATACATGCAAGGACGGGAGTTGGGCGAGGGGACAATCAGACGGAACTTCTAAAATCAGACAACTCCGTCTGAAGACTTCTTCTTGTCTAGAAAAGCCCTAATAGTGTACATAACTTATCAAAAGAAGTGAACCAGTTTATGGTATAGGTTTGGCGCCATTGCCGCCTGTCTGCTTCACAGCGAGCTCGATCTCGGTCGCTGCGCGACCTCGATCTCGCACGCACTAGGTGTCAATGTCACCAAGGTATAGGTACAGTGTAGGGACTTGTTGAGTACTTGAGTAAGGGGTCAACAATTGTAGGGGCAGTAGTCAGTACTGTAGACAAGTATACAGCTGTCAACCTATAACAATACACCATGTCCAACACACTAGCAGCTGGCTAACCCTGTGAGATTTAGTGAGGCGAAACCTGCAGGGACAATTACTAAGTATACGTAACAAGTAAACAACCAATCAGAACTCGTTATTTAGGTCACGTGACTGGTTATCAGCCAATCAGGGACCAGTATTTCCTGATTCGGTCGGTTCCTGGACAGTTACTAAGTATACGTAACAATGTAGGATTTTATTATGCCTATAAGTTGTACCTGAAAACTTATAACACGAGACCGAAGGTCGAGTGTTATAAGTGCAACAATAATGATCCGAGACCACAGGTCGAGGCAGATTCTTGTACTTTAGTACACGAGCCTGCGAGTGCCATTAAGTCTAACTACCTCACGAGCCTGCGAGTGATGTAGTTTTACTTTTTGACCGAGCCTGCGAGGTCTAAAAGTGTAAGAATCTGGGACATTATTGTTGACGTCAGGTACAACGAAAATAGGCATAATAAAATTGCATTGTAAAATTTTTAAAACAAGAGTGAGAGACACTTTAGGGCGTAACAATAGAACGATTTCATGATAAGGTAGCAGGCAGAGAAATCAGTATAAGATAAGATAACGCCTGAGATAGGTAAAGAGAGTGAGAGATTAGTGAGAGTGAGAGAGATAAAGAATGTGTGGGTCCGGGAGTTCGTAACTGTTATCTTGATCTCGGTGCTGCAATGGCGTGAGAGTGTGACATAAAGAAAGAGAGAGAGAGAGAGAGGGAGTTCGTACACGCTTATCTTTCTAACGGTTTTTAAGTGTGACAGAAACAGTGGAGTAAGGAGTTCGAAGTGCAGCGGTGTTATAAGTTTTCATGTATCACTGGGGGGTGTTATAAGTGAAAACTTATAACACTGGGGGGTGTTATAAGTGAAAACTTATAACACTGGGGGTGTTATAAGTTGTACTAGCAGTGCTACCTAAAGAATTATATTATATCTCAAAATTTTACAATGCTACTTATAGCATGTCAATCGATATGATAGGGCGGGGTCACGTACTTGTAGTTGTACGACAAATAAAATCATTTCCTTTCCGAGAAAATAGGTAAGATTCTTACTACCTATCTTTCTAAGATGCTTACCGAGCGAGTGCTATACCAATTCATTATTACAACATATCGGAGAGTGTTTACAAGCGTATTATCATATTGATGCATCCATGATACACTGTGTATTACACACACACATGGTCGACCCCTATAGCTTAGGTTCCGGCCCTGAGAGTAAGGACTAAGGAGCAGTAGCTAGCTGTCATACCAAGAAAAACCTCGTCGCACTTATTATAGGCAATTGGAAATGTAACCAGCAACAGAAACAACTACAGTCGGACCTTGCCCGAAGTGAGGGGATCGCCCTACGGGCGCGCGAACATGGGGGGCGCGACGTGCCCAAAGTCGGACCCCGATATACCGGGAGGATCCAAACTTCCCCCGAAATAGGAAATTAACAGTATTTGACCCCGGGAGAACCCCTTTTCCCCCGAGCATCACGGTAAATCGAGGGGTCAGACTGTCAGACTAGTCTGACAGCTGTACCACAAACTGTACGTATGTAAGATGAAGAATCCCACGCATTTCACAACAGGAACTGAATGCACTAAACAGAGATGCAACGCATCATAATTTTCCAAGAAACAAGAATATAACAGGCCATTTTATTTTTCTTAGTAGAACTATAATTATAGAATTAGAAGGTGCTAATATAATAAAATCGTATATCTTTAGCTTCTCGGTTTTTCTCTCCTGTTCAACCACTCACATATATCTAACTCAAAGTGGTAGTAAATACGCAAGGCACGACCACTCAATACATGCAAGTTCAATGCAATTGCATACAGAACTCTGGAGCGGCGAGCCACATGGCTTATTTTTAATGAAATTGCAATTCTCTTTCTTTCTCAAAATGGAATAAGCACGCTTTATGGTTCGCGTTTGCATCACAAAGTTTTGGACTGCATGATCCAGCAGACTGCAGTACCACTACGGCCAAAGGAGCGGAATACGGATTTCTGAATGCATCCACCGAAACAAAGACCACGAAACTGAAAGTACTGAGGGCTCACGCGTGAGTTATTTCCCCCTACCCCATTCTTATCAGAGCATTGGCCCCATTCCAACTCGCACCGTACAACTATATACTTGCCATGCTACGCAGTCTGTCTATCGGCACTTAAGGGTACGCTAACCAAAATTTTTTTTCGAGTGCAGGGAAATCTCTCACCGCAGGGTTGTAGGCCATGCCAAGGAGACCTCAAATATGCAATTTTAGCCCTCAATTCGAATTCATATTTTTGCTACAGCCGTTTTAAAATCGTCTTGAAAATTTCTGAAAAGACGTTTTTGATACCCTAAAAATACATTTTCAGGGCTAGAAGCTTAAAATTTTGGGGATTTGAAGGGGATAAGAAGGTTTATCGACACAAAATTTTTTATTGAAATCGGTGATGATTTTCGGTCGTGAGATTGATTTACTTTTTTCCCTCTTAAAGGCCCTATTTAGCAAAGTTCCGAAAGTTTGTGAAGGCTGTAAATTGGTGAAAAGTTGCGTCTAACGATTATCTAAGTGGCCACAAATTTTTGGCGTGTCCTTATTTGAGACAAGTTGTACAGAGCTTTTTTTGTGAAAGCCGTTTTTTAGAAATAAAGAAATAGCCGGTATCTCAAAAACGACTGATTTTAGAGACCTGAGACCAAGCTTAAACGATTCAGAAGGTCCGATTTTGGGGGGGTCTTCTGAGAGACATTTTTCTCCTACTTCAACGGTTTTCGCTGTAATTGCGAAAAACAAATCCTTTGAAGAGGGCAAAAGAGGAGGGCACTGTTAGGAATGGCCGACACTAACAATTTTTTTTTAGTGTTTTTTGTTAGTGACGTCACTAACAAAAAATTGTTAGTGTTTTCACTAACAAATTTCACTAACAAAAATTTTGTTAGTGTTTTCACTAACAAATTTCACTAACAAAAATTTTGTGAGTGTTTTCACTAACAATTTTCACTAACAAAAATTTTGTTAGTGTTTCTAATTGGGAATGGGGTGATGCTTATGAGATACGATTCAGGGACGCCTTATTGGCAGTGGGAGAACGGGTTATGGAACATGATTGGGTGAAGCTTATTAGGATGGTTAGGCGACATGAGACACGATTCGGGGAAGGTTTTCTTCGTTTTTTTAGTAACGATGCATGGAAGATTAAGATATTTGTAAGTAGACAAGGAATTTCAAGAGAATAAAACGAAAAACACAAATCAAATAACTTGTCCACATTTAGTTGCCCTGTCCAACAATTGGAGACTGGAGTACAATACGAACGGATTACCCCACCATATGATCTTATCACCCTGCCATACCACACCATATGATCCGTTGATCTGATTATCAAACAGACCGATTACCGCTGCACTTGAGGTATCACATATCGTCATGAGGCACAATGAATCGTGAGCAGTATCCCGTGTCAGTTGATATTATATTAGCGGTTCCGCTGCTAATGAGGTACACCGAATCGTGAGCAGTATCCCGTGTCGGTGTTCAGTGCTCACGATTCGGTGTACCTCATTAGCGGTGGAACCGCTAATACAATATCAACTGACACGGGATACTGCTTACGATTCGGTGTACCTCATTAGCGGTGGAACCGCTAATATAATATAAACCGATACGGGATACTGCTCACGATTCATTGTGCCTCATGACGATATGTGATACCTCAAGTGCAGCGGTAATCGGTATGTTTGATAATCAGATCAACGGATCATATGGTGTGGTATGGCAGGGTGATAAGATCATATGGTGGGGTAATCCGTTCGTATTGTACTCCAGTCTCCAATTGTTGGACAGGGCAACTAAATGTGGACAAGTTATTTGATTTGTGTTTTTTGTTTTATTCTCTTGAAATTCCTTGTCTACTCACAAATATCTTAATCTTCCATGTATCGTTACTAAAAAAACGAAGAAAACCTTCCCCGAATCGTGTCTCATGTCGCCTAACCATCCTAATAAGCTTCACCCAATCATGTTCCATAACCCGTATCGTCTCACACTGCCAATAAGGTGTCCCTGAATCGTATCTCATAACCATCACCCCATTCCCAATTAGAAACACTAACAAAATTTTTGTTAGTGAAAATTGTTAGTGAAAACACTCACAAAATTTTTGTTAGTGAAATTTGTTAGTGAAAACACTAACAATTTTTTGTTAGTGACGTCACTAACAAAAAACACTAACAAAAAAATTGTTAGTGTCGGCCATTCCTAACAGTGCCAAGAGGAGTTCCGACAGCCTGCTTCGTGCTGCTTTTCCACCTTCTTGCTAAATCCTTTTTCGCAATTACAGCAAAAACCGTTGAAGTAGGAGAAAAATGTCTCTCAGAAGACCCCCCCAAAATCGGACCTTCTGAATCGTTTTAACTTGGTCTCAGGTCTCTAATATCAGTCGTTTTTGAGATACAGGCTATTTCTTTATTTCTAAAAAAACGGCTTTCACAAAAAAAGCTCTGTACAACTTGTCTCAAATAAGGACACGCCAAAAATTTGTGGCCACTTAGATAATCGTTAGACGCAACTTTTCACCAATTTACAGCCTTCACAAACTTTCGGAACTTTGCTAAATAGGGCCTTTAAGAGGGAAAAAAGTAAATCAATCTCACGACCGAAAATCATCACCGATTTCAATAAAAAATTTTGTGTCGATAAACCTTCTTATCCCCTTCAAATCCCCATATAGTTAGGGGCAGTAGTCGAGTGACTGGGAAATAATTTGTGTCAAGCTGATTTCTTCACTAACGTGTCCCAATGGGTCCCCTCTAGCCCTCCTGAGTTTTTCCAAACTCGGGATGGGGTGCAACATGTTCATTTCCGGGTGGGCGTGGTACCTGTATTTTCAGCCTGAGCCCAAAACCATGAGTACCCTTAAAATAGGAGTAGAGATAAAATCGAGGGCACTAAAGTGATCAGCGTCCTCGCATTAGTGGGGGTAGGTGCCGGAATTAAGTCTCTATCTTATCTGGTTAATTAGATAATTGGATAATTAGGTTTGCGCATAACCGTTTTTTGGCTATATGGCTATAGCCACTTAGGAAGGGTTTAGAGACTTTTCATTGGTGCCATTTTGTGGGCAATAGCCAAGTTATGGGGGGTCGACGTCGGACTTTTAAGCTCTATCTTCAACCGTTTAGCCGTTATTTGGCTTTAAAGGTGCTCAAAATCGGGCTTTTTACCGTATTTTGCTCATTTTGAGAATCTTAAAAGCCAAATAACGGCTAAACGGTTGAAGATAGAGCTTAAAAGTCCGACGTCGACCCCCCATAACTTGGCTATTGCCTACAAAATGGCACCAATGAAAAGTCTCTAAACCCTTCCTAAGTGGCTATAGCCATATAGCCAAAAAACGGTTATGCGCAAACCTAATTATCCAATTATCTAATTAACCAGATGAGATAGACTTAATTCCGGCACCTACCCCCACTAATGCGAGGACGCTGATCACTTTAGTGCCCTCGATTTTATCTCTACTCCTATTTTAAGGGTACTTATGGTTTTGGGCTCAGGCTGAAAATACAGGTACCACGCCCACCCGGAAATGAACATGTTGCACCCCATCCCGAGTTTGGAAAAACTCAGGAGGGCTAGAGGGGACCCATTGGGACACGTTAGTGAAGAAATCAGCTTGAGACAAATTATTTCCCAGTCAGGGCGATATTCGGTGTTATTACCCCTAACTAATAATTTTAAGCTTCTAGCCCTGAAAATGTATTTTTAGGGTGTCAAAAACGTCTTTTCAGAAATTTTCAAGACAATTTTAAAACGGCTGTAGCAAAAATGTGAATTCGACTTGAGGGCTAAAATTGCATATTTGAGGTCTCCTTGGCATGGCCTACAACCCTGCGGTGAGAGATTTCCCTGCACTCGAAAAAAAATTTTGGTTAGCGTACCCTTAAGCGCCTTCGGGCTCGCGTAAGCTCACACCGGGCCGAAGGCCCGGTGTGAGAGCTGACAGACAAGGAACATGTCAACTATATACACTTAAAGTTAAATCTCGATTAACCAGACCTCGATTGATCATGTAATGAACGAGTTACCGGACTCCGGAGTAGGAGTCCGGTAAATCAAGATCTTAAGAGTCCGGTAAATCGGGGTTTGATTGAATCTATAATAAGTTGTTGAGTATTTGAGTAATATATAAGGAGTCTCCACCCCATACTCAACAACCTTATATTTATGATAGTTCATACTTGATTGAAGAGGTTTTACACAATTAAATACACTTCAAAAGATTAAAATAACTGAAGCTAAGAAATTGAAATGTACGTTTGCATTTGTGAGTGCTATTAAATTTGATAAATTAGCTTGAGATCACAAATATACTTCTAGAACTAAGAGTGAGAGAGAGAGAGTGAGAGAGTGAGAGAGAGAGAGAGAGAGAGAGAGAGAGAGTGAGAGAGAGAGAGAGAGAGAGAGAGCGCTGTATATTGAAGTTTCTAATAGAAAGACAGAGTGCAAGTGTGGTCATACTCATCGTCAGCCGGCAGCCATATATTGCGAGGGCCTTTATTATAATAGCCACGACAAGAGACTAGAGATATACCGGCCGAGAAGTAATAAAGCTCTATACATAGAGTGCTTAGAGACTGTCATGATAAACATAAAGTATACATGAAATTACAAGAAGCCTTCACATTTATCAGGCCTCATACGACATACCTAGCTTATCAAGCTTCATGTAGCTTGACAAAGAGCATCTCTAGCTCGAGAGAGTCGGAGTGGAGAGAGAAGACTGGAGAGTGGGATCGCTCCGGGAGGGACCAACTTACAAAAAAAGAACCCGGGTATGTTAACCACAAGTACTCGAGTACTTTGTATCAAAAGACGTGTGATTTCACACGAAAAAGCTATTCATAGTCGGACCCCAACAGAATTTTAAGTGGTCGGCAGCATGACTCGTAGTCGTACTGAAGCCGTTTTTCTTTGTTGAGTAAGTTTTTCTAGCAAGTTGATTTTGCACCAATTGCCGTTGAGTAGCAAAATCCCATCCATCGTCGTGTCTCGTGACACGATCAAAATGTATTAGCGGATCGCATGTTTTACAAAATTGAAGTGAGCAAGGTCAAAACTGAGTTTGCCTAGGCGTTTCGTAATACAGACGAAAAATGTAAACTAAGCTTTTCTGACTTTCAACACCTTTCTTAGTGGTATTGCTTATATATATTGGGAGAGAAATGTAAAATGAATGTATAAAGGGAGTGTTTGTAATTATGTAGAACATAGCATTCTAATATAATTTCTAATTCTATTTATAAACTACTTTGTAGAAACCTTTTGTGATAAAGTGATACATATCATATAGCTGCTAACATGCACATTATGTTTTCTTGGCAAAGCGATGGAATTTTTGCCAGTTATTAAGCCCTCCGGCCTCCGCTGTCAGAGCATTGGCCTGACCCATTCTCGCTTCTCTCGGAGCACGCGAGAACTTTGTTGAGTAAGGGGGTTACTCAACAACGAGAACTGTGGTCAGTTGGTGACATAGACACCGTGTGCTACCAAGATTGAGCTCACACACAGGTGTCTGCTCCGCCTCAAAAAGGCACGTTTCTTTCAAGGGATGTTGCACGCGATCGACTGGACCGATTTGCATCCGGTTTGTCGCAAAAGACTACAAATGATCCTAATACACTGGAAAATACCCGAGAAGTTTGTTTGTCAACAGGAAGTGGGTCAAAATTGACACTGAAGTCAAACCTATAATCTGGCTTCCGAGAGTTTCTGCACTACGCCCATGCGATTTAGAAGATATTGGGAGATATGTTGATGCAATTAGCATCGGCTATTAATGCCGGGTATTTTCCAGTACTCACAAGAGTTCAACCTATCCTCTGATACCCTCAGATTCATTCTACACCGTCTGGGAGTGGTGCAAAAAGGCTCGGAAGCCATATTATAGATTTGACTTCAGTGTCAATTTTGACCCACTTCCTGTTGACAGACAAACTTCTCGGGTATTTTCCAGTAAACTAGGACCAATTTGTAGTCTCTTGCGACAAACCGGATGCAAATCGGTCCAGTGGATCACGTGCAATTTGGCTTGAAATACACGACCCTTTTTTAGGGGGCGGAGCGGACACCTATGTGAGAGCTCGATCTCGGACGCTGCGCGACCTCGATCTCGCACGCACTAGGTGTCAATGTCACCAATGTGGTCAGAGCATTGGCCTGACAGGGCCTCCGCTAATTCTCTCAAAATGATCTGTATGGCGCCGAGATCTGAGAATCAAATCGGGGTCTGGCCCCGCCAGACAGAAAATGATTAATTTTAATCTCACGAGTGAGAGCCGACCACTCGAATGATTGAGGAGACCGAACCAAGTATCAAGTAAGTAGTGAATCGAAGGAGGAGCGGATAAAAACTAGGCTAAATCATTAAAACTACTTCTTTCTAATGTCTAATGATAATTCATTCACCAAATTACAAACGACAATTAGTATTACAAACTATCTGTAACAGGGACTCCTAGCCACTGCAGCTGGCACACAATCACACATATCAACAACATGAGCACAATTCGTACCACACACACACACATCAAGCTCATTAATTATAACTGCTTACACCTCTGACACCTTGCTTCATCCACATTTTCTGCCGCAGCAGTGTCTGAAGTTTTCTCTCTCAGCTCTCTATTTCGGTGTTTTTTTTCTGAGAAGAAAACTGAGAAACTATATTCTATTGGCCTGTCTCTCAGTGAGAGAGAAACAGAGCGAGAACGATATATGTGAACATCGAATATATTTCCAACCACCACAAATTACTCTAAAAGTATTCTAAAAGTAAATATATGCCAACCTCACTGACGTCTAAAATAAATAATTGCTCTCTGTCGCCGGGTCGCCCTCTTCGACAATTTCGACCTGGCCAATGGCCAGGTCGAAATTGTCGAAGAGGGCGACAGAGAGCAATGTTCATAGCTAATGAAGTTTCAATTATCTGCTTTCGTTGCAGCGCTTATTGGTTGTTGAGGCACTGCCTCTCTCCAGGCTGCTCATTATAACGGACCCTGATACTACTCAACAAGTTATTGGTGAGCCCGTGAAGTAGTACAGAGTTATATAGCCACGCAAGTTCCAAACTATTTTGAAAGCCAGGTTACTTAAGTGGTTTTGGTTTCGAATTTTCATACTTATCTTGAGCATGAATTTCAAGAGTCCCAAAAATTTCAATGAATTTAAAAAGAAGGTTCAAAATCTTGTTATGAGGGATTGACGCCAAACTACAAAGTTAGTTGAAATTTACATGTGCACCCTCTGTGCTATTATAATATGTGCTATTGTAATATATTTTTAAGGTTCGCTCTAAGTATAGAGAATATAGAACCTCTTTAAGTTCTAACATGAGACAGGAAGACTGAAGATTTGAGTGAAAAAAAGAGAGAGAGAGAGAGAGAGAGAGAGAGAGAGAGAGAGAGAGAGAGAGAGAGAGAGAGAGAGAGAGAGAGAGATAGGGAGAGAGATTGGGAGAGTGAGGGCCAATTGAAATGCAAGATATTGAATCACTCAGCTATTGATCAAAATGCAAACTCAAAGCAACCGCTCACAAGCTCTTTGCTTGATTTTCCTGGAATTTAAGTGATTTATTCAACGCGAGTCGAATGCAGGGTTTGACTGGGCTGAGTTGTGGGGTAGCATTTTACAATGGATCGAATTCGCGACGCGATATATTATTTAAGTGGTCATATAACTATAAGTAAATTCGTTTGGTTTCCTATTGAACCATTTATTGGATTGATTTCAGTGGAGTGATTTCAGTGATTTCATAATCGACAAAAGTCGGATAGATGCTCGATATTGGAAGAAGTTACATGTCTTTCCTGTTGTCCAACAACTTATTGGCCCATCAGGGCCCGGTAATACAAATCGATCGAGCCATACCAAGAGCAGATTCTGAAAAGAAATTCTCGCCCAGAAATTCTCGGAATGACCCTCCAAAATCACCATTTATATCAAATGATTTGCCTATTTGAGGAAGGTCGCACAAAGGGGTCAACAAACTTGATGCATGTTATGATTGGTGCAGGCCTTTCTCCCATCATTGATCTACACATGATTGCTAGAAATGAGTCGTGGCGTTATGCAAAGAGGTTTTCTACGAGTAAAGTCTTCTGTAGTGATAATTAGGACAGGCGGCCGTGAGTACTTTCAGGAGAAAGTGTATAAATATTGATGGTGGAGAACCTCTCTCATCGCTGAAAATAACCATGGATATGTCCTAATTTGATCTACAAAAATCCGAAATTTCCTGCTACATACATACTTGAAGTTCTTTCACGTGACAACCCCTAGGCAGATAATTAATTTGATACAACAAGGATACTATAATTAGTAGAGTGCATATATTCTAGCTTTGTTGTATGCTATCCAAAACTCGTATGACATTGACACCTATAATATAGCGTGACCGAGATTGAGCTCGCACAATATATCTGCAAAGCAGAGACTACTAGTCTGACTAGAGAGATAGATAGAGAGATAGCAACGATACCAAATGCAAAGGTAACGCTGGTCTAGAATTATAAATTCTCGTAGTATAACAAGCGACTCTTGGAGGTGTTGCATTGAGAATGATATCTCTTTGTGTGGGCATGCGTTGTGGTTAATATTTATATAGTGTGTATTATCAAACTAAAAATAACTTATTTAAGAAACAGAAATTAATTTCGGTATTGACATTAAAACATTTAATTTATTAAATTGTCCAGCAGATAACACGTATAGATATGAAGAGCGTCCTGATCCTTCAGAAAAACTTCTGTAGCACCCCCTGGAGCTACTTTTTTGAACACCACTTCGCTGATACACGATCAGTAAAGGGGCTTGTTTGAATTCTTAACAAACGGACGCATTCACCAAACCCACGGAATTCCTCATTCTCACTTACACACGCACCAAAACACACACTATGTATAATAACGTACCCAAGTCATGAAATGACATACTCGCACACTAAATATAATTCTACTTTGAAAATAAAAATATAACAAGATATACACCACCCGCGAGATATTTACAGTTGCAGATGTACTGCAGATTATAATAATACATTTTCAACAACTCTATCAACTTTTGTTTTGATCTCAAAATTTTTACACGAACCCAAAATATTATCAACGGTTTCATCCAAAATAATGGATAACGCGTTGTATTTAAAATACTACTGCTAATGTAAGAATATATTGTTTTCATTTTCAATATATTACAAACGTTTATTAAACGTCGTTTAAGATACAATTCAGACATGATAAAAAGAAAACAAGTGGAGAGGGAGAGAGAGAGAGAGAGAGAGAGAGAGAGAGAGAGAGAGAGAGAGAGAGAGAGAGAGAGAGAGAGAGAGAGTAGTGGAGAGAAGAAGGGGTGAGACAGACGGCTGCAGGGGTGAGGAAGTTTCAAAATATTAATTTATCCGGATGAAAAGAGAAACAGATTTCAAGAAATGAACGAATAATGGAGAGAGAGAGAGAGAGAAACAGAGAGATAATGAACAGGAAAAGATTTAGAAGAAGGAAGGATGGATAACACTATTACATTACAATACAGGGTTTACTAAACTAGTTACTACGCCTGGTACACTGGTGTTTACTAGGACTGACTCTCCGACACTCAAGGTTATCCAAACAGGGACAGCCGCTCCCGCTCAACACGTGGTAATGAGGATAACACGTGGCCCCTTCACCTGAAACATAACATTTGTATTACATTTTGGGGGAAGGGGGGAATTTTGGGAAGGGGGAAATTTGGGAAGGGGGGATTTTGGAAGGGATTGAGTGGACCAGGAACAAGGTACAGGAAGAACAAGAATATGTTAGTAGTACGTACCTAGTTTGTCCCAGCATTTCTTGAATCTACAGCACTTGTTAACTGGACAATTCGCCGATGAATTACAGGTAGGAGACTGACAAGGAAAATAAGATATTAGAGAAAAGTATCATGGATCTTTTTATCATGGATCCGATGTATCACTGATCTACCTGATCAAATGCCTCATACTGCGTGTGTTATCATATTGTTTTCTTAAGACTACTATAGTTAAATCTTACCTCTTCTTGGCACGTGTAAACGGGGAATGGGGTGAAGTCCTCCATGTACGACAGACACACTAGGCCGTCTTCACAGGGGCACTGTGATCCATCAAGGCCCCGTAAACAGTATTCGCCGCCATTCACCCGACCCTTTAGATGACCTTTCTTAACACACACCCCACCATCGTTCTCGGTATATCGGACTAGGCAACAGTACTGGCTGCCGGGACACCCTGGATGAAGGTTGTGTGTTAGAAAATGCAGAAATAACATTCTGTTAACTCAACTCTTCGCTGGTTGACCCGTTTGGAGCTACAGTACGCCAGTTCTATTTATAGTTCTATTATGCATGTATTTATGATTTCTTAGTGAACGATTTCTATAAACTACGTGAAAGATACTCTCTCTGTAAGAAGTTGTCACCCCCCCCCCTTTTTGATTTCGTGCACTTGGTTTGTTCGCGTGCCTATTACATGTTAACCGTGTGGTGCATTCGTAAAAAAGTAATAAACATAATAAAATTCGACGTTTGGGGTGACAACTTCAAAAATTTACGAAAAAAGGAACTATTTTATATCTTATTATCTTACCATTGTCGACACAGTTGGTAATATCCGGCCTAATCCTCATACATTTGTTACGATGGCATATCCTGTTAACTGTACACGTCTCTGACTCAGGACATACAGGATTGCAGTCTTTATCAGCTCCACAGGGTATGCTGCACCTGTGAGAGAAGGGGACCGGGTTTTAGCTTGTAGAATATACGGGGCCGGGAATATACAAATGTGTGGCCGGTACGGGTTATGTTCTAGCTTGTAGAATATACAACTGTGTGGCCGGTACGGGTTATGTTCTAGCTTGTAGAATATACAACTGTGTGGCCGGTACGGGTTATGTTCTAGCTTGTAGAATATACAACTGTGTGGCCGGTACGGGTTATGTTCTAGCTTGTAGAATATACAACTGCATGTGGCCGGTACGGGTTATGTTCTAGCTTGTAGAATATACAACAGTGTGGCCGGTACGGGTTATGTTCTAGCTTGTAGAATATACAACTGTGTGGCCGGTACGGGTTATGTTCTAGCTTGTAGAATATACAACTGCATGTGGCCGGTACTTTGATAACAGGGCAAGCCAATAACAGGGTGTTTTTTGACACACCAGCAGCATCAAGACTGCAATTCGATTAACGACAAGCCTGTATATAAGACAAGTCATGCATGATAACAAAATTCCATGTTTTCACGTCATAAAATAATGTTCTGAAGAATTAGTAAAACCTCAAGTTCAGCCTATAATTACTTGTTTTGTTCAAACAAGCCAAATAATTACCTTGATCGAAGGATAAGGAGAGATGATAGAAAGGTAATCGTTAGTAGCATATCGACCCAGTTTATCAATCATAACATGACCTGTGAGCGAGAGAGTGGATGAGGTTTCCAGTTGACGATATTACAAACTCTTTCAAGGGACGGATTAGGGAAATACCACAATAATAAAATATATTACGAATGACGTTAGTGTTAAATAAGCTGCGAGATCGGGACAATAAAATCAATTTTACCAGCACCACGGTCTGGGAATAAGAGTATTAGACAACTAAAGTATCTTATGGAATTTATCACGCGGGGAGGGTGGGTCGAACAAGGCAAAAGATTATTAGTTCTTCTCAGCCGTAGCCCATAATAATGACGTGTTTCTAGAAGAATTTATCACTGATAATTAGCAGAAGATTTAACCGTGCGGGGCGATCAGGGACGAGCTGGAACTATTAGGTTAGGATCACGCCGGGTCAAAATCAATAAACCAGGATGCAGAGGCTGCAGTTCTGAATCATGTAGCATCTTTACAACGCGATCAAGATGTTGAAGTGGGAAATGAACCTGATATTTATACCCCCGACTCGGATTGAGAGGAGAGTTTCTTAAAATAAATCGCAGTTCGGAAGATCTTATAGTAATGGGGTTTTAAAAGGTAGAAATGCTTTTAGGATGATGTTACTCTGATGGTATGGTAGTCGTCAGCATAAGTGCAGTGGTACGGGTATATATCGGCAGAGTGATAGATTAGAGAGAAGAAGCAATTTAGAACTCCGATCACTATTTTACAATTTCAATTTTAAAAGTGTTCCTGAAAACTGCAGGGGACTCATGTATCGTTATCGCTCATACTTGGATACAGCCTAGGTAAAATATCGGTGTGGTATAATAGGAGCAAAGCAAACAGCTGAACCCAGCTAATATTTCTGCATTGGGTCTGTTACTTCTTTGTCTGGTGTGATTCTCGTTTAGTTTGCTTAGTACGCGGTAGGTGGTCTAGTAACTGTCGAATGGCGAACTAGAAACCGGATATTCGAAAAACAGCGGGATCAAATGGGGAGAGGGAGGGAAGGAGAGGAAGAGAGTGAGACGTGAGTGAGAGACAGAGAGAGAAAGAGAGGGAAGGTACAGATAGAGAAACAAAGAGAGAGGGGACAGACAGGAGTCATGTGCTGAGAAGAAACAGATAAACGTGGAAACAGCTCAAATCCAGGAAAGATCTCCTGTCGAAACGAATATTCCAGGTAGAAGTTTTGCAAGGTCTGCATGGCATACAAAGTTTATTCGTGCAGTTTTAATAACTCGATAATCAGCTTGTTATGAGCTGTGAGAGAGAAAGAAAGATAAAAAACAGGCACTGTCAAAGTTTTAAAACCCAGGAGAAACACGTCTCGATTATAAAGCCCCCATAAAGCCTTGCCGTATATCAAGCAGGCCATGATAAGTGTAGGATAATACACCGATAACAAAACAGAAGGAATACAGCGTGTGTGTTTCACTATGTCAGAAGGACGTGTATATTTATACCGCTGCTGCACATAGCTTGGGAGACAGACAGCCAACCAATTCTCTATATCATTTCTGCCTGTCTCATTTATCCGTGTGTCTCTCTCTCTCGTTTGTGTGGAAGAGGAGTAGAAGTAAAGACTAATTTACGCCCCCTGTCCAGACCTATGGTACCTGTTACTGTTCTCTAAATAGAAGGACACGTAATTTCTAAAAACTGCTACAAGCACACTTCTAAAAGCCTTGATACCGATTCTTTGCAGCAGTGATAATATCTTGATCTTATCATGAGGTAATTTCAATAGAACAGGATGGTAAAAAGAGACTGTAGTGGGCAAAAGTTTATGAGGCGCTTGAGTATTAGGATTAGGATGAAACATGGTAAAAGTAGAACTTTCATTAGTGACCTTAAGTTCTACTCCTAACTTCATAGCCACAACAATATATCAGCATATATATACCAAGATAACACATGTATGATATCGAGTACAAAGTAAGAACTTATTCTACATGTGATTAGTACGTGACTCAACCGTTTAACCTGCTGAATCACGTACTGATCACATGTAGAATAAGTTCTTACTTTCTACTCGATATCCATACAAATGTGTTTACTTTAAACGTCCCCACTATTTTATAACGGAAGCATGCAAACTGGAATACTCGATGCTTCACTGCGTGTCACTGGCTATCTGCACTGTAACAAGAGCCGTGGGAGAGATGCAGGGACAAAGGGAAATATCTGATAAGGGGCGAATAGATTGTAAGGCAGATAATGGTAGAAAAGTGGGGTGATGCGTAAAAACGATTAAATTTCAATTGATTAAATTTTATAACAGGCATTAGGGCGACAAAGATAGCAGTTCCAGGAAGTAAGAGGGTCGATAAGAAAATTTTGAGAGGGGGGATAGTACCACTTGTTAGCGTATCAATAAACATAAAGGCGGATAATAAAGCCCGGATGTCTCTAGTCTTTGAAGTTTGGATACCCGAATTATCCTAGCTTGTTTAACCGGGTTTTATCGATACCGCCTACTAACTCACCATTTGTCCGATGCTAGTTCCCTCTTGGCCACATGAAAACATGTCGTTCATACTTTAGTTCCCCTAACACCGGTTGTTTGACGAAAAACAGCTGTCCATTGGAATTTGAAATTTCTGCAGAAATTCCAATGCTGTGGTACCTGTAAATGAGAGAACTATTATCCCGGATTCGCTGTCGTGCATTAGTTAATATGGAACTCACGGAATGAACTCTTAATTCAGCACATATTACGTCATACACATGGTACAGGGGGAACCGGAAACTTGAATTCCTCGAAGTGGCTCTCCAGAGTCCCAGCTCCCGCCGCGGTTATGTGGACAAAGTGCGCGCGGAGTCAGCTACAAAAAAGGCTCCGCGCCGTACATACCACAGAGCAGTGGCCTCTCTCGCTGGAGCAGCAGTTTGGAATTCTTCAGTTGGCTGATATCTGGACTCAGGAGGGTAGTAGCCAGTAAAAAGGAGGAGACACAGTACATCCTCTTTCCTGTGTATATCCATGCTGTAGCTAATGGGTAAATGGGTTAAAGTTTGTTGTTTGGTAGTGTGGTCGGGGGAGTACGGAAACGCTTGGGTAAACAATGTGTGTGCTAATATAATGTGTATTTACACCCGCTGTATATTTTACATAACATATGAAAACACAATAAAACCTGTAAACATATAATAACTAGTATAAAAGAAATTAAAAAGGGAGCGAGAATTATTAACCTAGAACCGGGTTGCCTTGCTCGACCCTGTCTCGCCGTGCCCTGGTTTGAACAAAACATTGGGCACGTCGCGCTATCCCCTGCCCTGGTTTGAACAAAACAAAACAAGAACCTGGAATGATGCTCACTATCTTGCATGCAATTTGTGTGTATTCTTTAAGAGAGTGCATCATCGGTGTGAAGAGAGATTCTCATGTCCCACATATCATCACATACACTGGAGAGGGCTGCTGCTGCGTTATCAGTGGCCTGGGTCGGTCCCTGTTCTGTCCCACCAGAGGCCGTGGAAGGGGTCTGGTTTGGTTCCGTCCCGGCAGATGGAGAGACATGAGGGAGCTGTTGGTCCGCCGGGGGCTGGTAAGTAGGTGGGTAACTGGAACCAATAGGGTAACCATGGTTACCATTGTATTGTGCATGGTAACCATGGTTACCATTTAACTGTTCAGGGTAACCATGGTAAACATCATATTGTCCAGGGTAACCATGGTTAGCACTATATTGTGCAGGGTAACTTTGAGCTTGGTTAACATCATAGTCTCCATAGTTACCACCACTGTTACCTTGGTAACCATTTGGATCAGCACCATAATGATAACCATCACTCTGTCCTCCATGGTAACCATGGTTACCATCATATTGTCCATGGTAACCACCGTCCTGATGATAACCACTGTTAACAGGTCTATTGCTAACTTTATCCTCTACTAGTGCGTCAGGGCGGCCACCCCTCCCACCTCTGGAACCTCCCACCATCCCCCCTGAGGTTGGGGGAGGTGCCAACTCAGGCTCCCTGGCCAGAGCTAAAGGTGTAGCACCAGTAATTACAGGTAGATAATTCTCACTGGGAATCGGAATGGGGGACTCTGTACAGTTAAAAAACATTGGTGTAGTGTGCCGAACGGTGGTGTGAGTCTCTGTACCCTGGAGCAGTCTCCTGAAATCATAGGAATTTTGTTGAGATTTAGAAGCAGGGATAAAGAGTTTAGAGGGATCAAGAGAATAAAATTTGCAATAAAAAATAGTAATATCTCCAAAGTTAGGGCACCTGATTAGATCGCTGTTCATTACTGGGCGTGTTTCAAACTGCTGCTGGTGTCGCACGAACCCGACCAGTGGAGGAGGAACCTGACCAGCCTGAAATGAAGGAATTTAGATATTTTTCGTAACCAAATTGCAGAAAACGGGAATTTTATAGGGTGACAACATTCTAAGTACAGGGTACAGAGGACACTGGACAGACATCATGAGAACCGATAAAAGCGAGGTAGACTGCTCTTATCTGTTAATTACTGCACTTCCTAACACTACACCAGTCCCCACACCACCCTAACCGCATCACTTCCGAAAGGATGATCCGGCACTATGCTGTCTCGCCTGTTCGGCGAGACTTGGCTGTGTGACTGTTTACAGTCCCAGATGAGCGGCCCAAACCAAACCAGACCAAACCGCATCACTTCACCCCTACCCTACCCCTACCCTACCCTACCCTCCCACTCCAGTCTGCTTCCCCAAAACATATCTAACCTGTGTCACAAGAGCAGATAGTTTAGGTGGGAGGGTGTCCACGACAGCGCATAGAGCGTAGGAGAGATCCCTGGCGTGTTTTATAACTGGGTCTATGTCCAGTTTTGCAGTGACACTCTGTGCCCAGTAGAGGACCTGGTCTGATGTTGCACACGCTAGCACCTAGCAAGAGAGACAGGGTGTGTATTTGATGAGACCTAGGATTATTAAAGTTGAATATTAAGTTAATATTATTAACTGTAAATTGATATTAGACGAGACTAAATACCTGTTCCTTATTGGTTATGATAAGAGCAGAAGCAAAGAATATTTCAAAATGGGCGGTGTTGTGTTGAGCGAATAGAATGTCCCATAGCCGCAGGATTGAGTCCATTTTAAATTCGTTCTTGAACAGCAGAAGGAACCACCTAAAGGTAAACTTGTTGATTTATTGAGATCATACCTCATTTAATTTGTAACTCATGACATGGAACGTGATAGTGGAAGACTGAGTTTTCATTTCAAGTGGGTGATGTAATAGTTATCAATCGTCACCCACCTAAAACAGAAAAGCCAATGCCCGCATGTTATCTTCTCAATGTGATTATAAAGCTCTTCATCAAAGTGTTGGATAAGGTCTGCTGTCGAGGAAAGTTGCGGGGATATGTCAAGGGTTAGGAGCCGGTCTCTCAGTTGAGGCATCAGCTTGACAAAGCACCAAAAAGTGAGAGACTCGTCCTGTGGGGTATATCGCAAAGAAAGGTATGAGAAACTGTCACAATATAAATTATGTAAAAGATGCTAGAAAGAGTTGTTGTGTTCTAACCCGCGGGCCCACGACACCGGGGGGGGGGGGGGGGGGGGGGCTGGGATTTGTAAAAATTGAAAGTTTTGTCGGTATATTTCAGGAAGCGACCGAATATTCGGTTCGGTTCGGTTCGGTTCGGAAATTCGGTGTTTTTTGGGCGGTTCGGTTCGGTTCGGTTCGGTAGGAAATTTTGGCCGAACCACCGAATTTTTTGGTCAAACAAGAATAAATGCATTATGTTTCATAATGCTATGTTTCCCCGCCAACCTTTCATTTCTAACACGAAGGCGGGACAGACATTTCAGATCATTTATAAATCAACCAATCAGTATAGAACAAATCCTTGTGTTTTAGTAGCACTAAATTGCACGCCACATTGCGGAATTGCGCGGCACACAATTCCTGAAAACGTGTCAATGAAGTGGTTTATGAAGGAGCAGGTTGTTGTTGTGAGCGCGGCTCTAGTTGCTACATGTTGCCCCTCGCAACCTGAAACGGGACAAGAGAGCTGACTTGCTACACATAGTCACTATATCCGTTTAGATTTCTAAACCCCTATGCCTTTTTGCAATGGTTTCGTCCCTGAGTCCGTCAATAAATCGCTCTTTAATTTCGTGATTACCATTTTTCCGATGTAGTAGTCGGGATCGTCTGTAATCTGTATCTGGGGTCGTCTCGTGATCGTCGAGGAGTTTGGAGATGAAACCAATTCGCTCGTAGAAATCCATGACAGATTCTTCTAACTGTTGCGTTGCCTGTCTCAGTGCCAGTTTTGCAGATAGTTTCATTGTAGGCGATGTTAGTGCTGCGATCACCCGAGATCTCACCTCCCTCCAATTTGCTTTTTGCTCTGTCGTGAGATTCAGATCCCTCAATTTATCTTTACATTTCTCCGGCAGGTCTGTAAGGAGACTGATGTACCTATGTTCTCTCATCGGGCATTGAGGTAACTTCCTTGTACTCCTCGAACTCCCTCAAATATTGCTGGAAAGTCGTTTTCTCGTCGTAAATTTTGGGCTTATTTGCGACGGAATAAGAGATTTGAAGATCCTTCTTCGCTTGCCTGAGCTTTGCTTTAACATCCTCTGCTGTGAAGGTCACGTTGCCATCTGTCACGTCGACGAAGAATGTGGGTGTCTCTGTATACAGATCTGTCTGATAAACTGTCTGTCATCCACATCTGTGATTCCGCCTCCGAACACAACAGTAGTTAGGTCACAGCACCAATTGTTGTGTCTATGATTTGGGCTCTGTGTGTTTCGTGATAACCCAGTTAGTTCGTGTTGTGTTGACAGTTGGAGTGGACTGTTTGGCCGTGTTTGACTATTGATGTCTGTCGTTGGTTGTAGTTGTATATTGGTACCAAATAATGAGTCGTTGTCTTCGGTGGGTCAAACTAATACAGGGTGTCCCACTGTCTTTGCATCACCTGTGATTTTGGGTGATGAGTGGCTTCCATTCAAATGCTCATAACTCATCGAAAAATAGGTCAAAACGGCTCAACCAAAAACAGTGTTGTAGAGAATTGTCAGGCGAACATTTGGGTACAAGATTGATGTTCCAAGTCTTACCAACCGTCAGATATATCGTCTTAAAGTCAAAAATATGTGTTCATGAAATCCGACCGGGGTTCACGTTTTGAAAAATTCACAAATGCAAAGTTGCTCGGATCACATTGCATCCCTCATAAGAGTTGAAGGAAATTGTCTGGCGGTCATTTTGGTACCCGGGTTTTTGTCCTAGCTCAATGTTTAGAGTGTCTTATGACTGTCAGAACTGGAATTTTCACAAAAGTGGTCTCAGGTATCTCATTACATTTTGCTCTGTTATGAAGCTCATTGCTGCTTGAATAACATCTTAGTGCATGATAGGGTTGAGATAGACCACATGGGTATCCTACACATTAACAGGGGCCTTGCCAAATCGTCATAACAACCCTGTCAAGTGTCTAGATGAAATTGAGACGATATGTGCTGATTATCATGGGATTACACACGACACCGAGCCACCTAATTAGGCGTTGTGAGCCGATACCAACCAAGACTCAGCGTAGAAAAATCTTTATGTTCCTACAGTCATAACGCAACTAAAACGTAGAGCTATGGAAAAAATCATGGTATCAAAATGAACCTTAGACGATTCCAATGAAGCTCTTATAAATTTCAAACCATTTTACCCATTTGTTGATGACACGTGATCCCCTCAAAAATGTTGGTTGAATTTCGTCTTTAGACAGTCATAAGACACTCTAAACATTGAGCTAGGACAAAAACCCGGGTACCAAAATGACCGCCAGACAATTTCCTACAACTCTTATGAGGGATGCAATGTGATCCGAGCAACTTTGCATTTGTGAATTTTTCAAAACGTGAACCCCGGTCGGATTTCATGAACACATATTTTTGACTTTAAGACGATATATCTGACGGTTGGTAAGACTTGGAACATCAATCTTGTACCCAAATGTTCGCCTGACAATTCTCTACAACACTGTTTTTGGTTGAGCCGTTTTGACCTATTTTTCGATGAGTTATGAGCATTTGAATGGAAGTCACTCATCACCCAAAATCACAGGTGATGCAAAGACAGTGGGACACCCTGTAGTAGAACGTTACAATTATCACTCACTCAAGATATACAACTGTAAGTCTAAGTCGTTCTAAGATGTTAAGAAGCCCGGTTGTGCTCTTCGGTCCTGGTCTTATATACTGTTCCGTCTCGTACTGGTCTCACATGGTGACCTTAACGAAGTCACCAGTTCCACCAGCACGAGTGGGTCAATCAAGTCATTCCGGGGGATTCTCTCCCTGAGCTATCACTTACATGTTTGCACAACCTAGGTTGGGTCCGGTGTAAACCTGTCAGGTTAACCTGATTGGATCATAATGCTTCAGTTCTCTAACTGTTATCTAACACTGTCAGGCTGGTGTCCGATGCAATCAATATCAGCTAAGTAAGATATAATAAGATTTAATCACTACACATCCTATAGTACAGGGTGTCCCACTGTCTTTGCATCACCTGCGATTTTGGGTCATGACCGGGCTCCATTAAACTAACCAAAACTGATCGAAAAATTGGTCAAAATGGTTCTAACAAAAACCAGTGTTCTAGAGAATTGTCTGGCGAACATTTTGGTTGCAAGATTGACTTTCCAAGTCTTACCAATCGTCAGATATATCGTCGTAAAGTCAAAATTACGTGTTCATGAAATCCGACCGGGGTTCACGTTTTGAAAAATTCACAAGTGCAAAGTTGCTCGGATCACATTGCATCCCTCATAAGAGTTGTAGGAAATTGTCTGGCGGTCATTTTGGTACCCGGGTTTTTGTCCTAACTCAATGTTTAGAGTGTCTTATGACTGTCTAAAGACGAAATTCAACCAGCATTTTTGAGGGGATCACGTGTCATCAACAAATGGGTAAAATGATTTGAAATTTACAAGAGCTTCATTGGAATCGTCTAAGGTTCATCTTGATACCATGGTTTTTTCCATAGCTCTACGTTTAAGTTGCGTTATGACTGTAGGAACATGAAGATTTTTCTATGCTGAGTCTTAGTTGGTATCGGCTCACAACCCCTAATTAGGTGGCTCGGTGTCGTGTGTAATCCCATGATAATCAGCACATATCGTCTCAATTTCATCTAGACACTTGACAGGGTTGTTATGACGATTTGGCAAGGCTCATGTTAATGTGTAGGATACGCAAGTGGTCTATCTCAACCCTATCATGCACTAAGATGTTATTCAAGTAGCTATGAGCTTCATAACAGGGCAAAATGCAATGCGATACCTGAGACCACTTTTGGGAAAATTCCAGTTCTGACAGTCATAAGACATTCTAAACATTGAGCTAGGATAAAAACCCGGGTACCAAAATGACCGCCAGACAATTTCCTACAACTCTTTTGAGGGATGCAATGTGATCCGAGCAACTTTGCACTTGTGAATTTTTCAAAACGTGAACCCCGGTCGGATTTAATGAACACGTAATTTTGACTTTACGACGATATATCTGACGATTGGTAAGACTTGGAAAGTCAATCTTGCAACCAAAATGTTCGCCAGACAATTCTCTAGAACACTGGTTTTTGTTAGAACCATTTTGACCAATTTTTCGATCAGTTTTGGTTAGTTTAATGGAGCCCGGTCATGACCCAAAATCGCAGGTGATGCAAAGACAGTGGGACACCCTGTATATACAAGGTGGGCCACGGATTGTTGGTCATGGTTAGCGAGGTGGTGCGTCAAAACGGTGATAGTTGTGAGAATAAAAGTTATGGGAGCACTCTGGATCAATTCCTTGGTAACTTTTTCCATAATTTTTTGTCAAAAATTCGAAAATTCATTTTTCATTCCTTCATTCATTTCTCGTTCATTCATGATGTGAGCATCCTAATTTTCCATCATTAGGCTATTTTTCTTTGGCTTGAATTTATCTTTCCAATGAGCACCATGAAAATGAAATTGAAGCACCAGGTCACTCAGCAGTCGAGAAAATGTTCATGCATGATTTTGGCTCTTTTTGCGACTTTCAAACAGCTGTATCACAGCTACCTTTCGTTCAATCTTCTTAAAACTTTGGGAAAACATTAGATAAGCAAAGATCTTTGCTCACAAGAAAAATCAAGGCCAAAGGTCAAAGTTCATTTTTCATTTTTGTTAGTTCATTCCGTTCATTCAGGAATCAACATCCCTAAAGTGATGAAAAGGTTTGGGTTTTGTTTGGCCCATGTCCTGCAATGATAGAGAGGTGTAATAGCGTGTTTCCGGGCTAGTTTGTGGGTGTCCATGTGATCATGATGATATCTGACACCTTTTCTGAGCCATAACTAAGGGATTTTCTCAAATTCAAGCATGTAACTTGGTTTTTCTGCGATTAGTACCGTGCAGCAATGTTATGAGATCTCATAACACCTCAAAAATGATGATTAGCTCAATGAAATGAGTTGATTTATGATTGAAAAGATTAAAACCGATGACAAATTGAACGAAACGAACAATTACATCATCAATCAACTCATTTCATTGAGCTAATCATCATTTTTGAGGTGTTATGAGATCTCATAACATTGCTGCACGGTACTAATCGCAGAAAAACCAAGTTACATGCTTGAATTTGAGAAAATCCCTTAGTTATGGCTCAGAAAAGGTGTCAGATATCATCATGATCACATGGACACCCACAAACTAGCCCGGAAACACGCTATTACACCTCTCTGTCATTGCAGGACATGGGCCAAACAAAACCCAAACCTTTTCATCACTTTAGGGATGTTGATTCCTGAATGAACGGAATGAACTAACAAAAATGAAAAATGAACTTTGACCTTTGGCCTTGATTTTTCTTGTGAGCAAAGATCTTTGCTTATCTAATGTTTTCCCAAAGTTTTAAGAAGATTGAACGAAAGGTAGCTGTGATACAGCTGTTTGAAAGTCGCAAAAAGAGCCAAAATCATGCATGAACATTTTCTCGACTGCTGAGTGACCTGGTGCTTCAATTTCATTTTCATGGTGCTCATTGGAAAGATAAATTCAAGCCAAAGAAAAATAGCCTAATGATGGAAAATTAGGATGCTCACATCATGAATGAACGAGAAATGAATGAAGGAATGAAAAATGAATTTTCGAATTTTTGACAAAAAATTATGGAAAAAGTTACCAAGGAATTGATCCAGAGTGCTCCCATAACTTTTATTCTCACAACTATCACCGTTTTGACGCACCACCTCGCTAACGTAACCATGACCAACAATCCGTGGCCCACCTTGTACAAAATCATGCATGAGCATTTTCTCAACTGCAACGTGACCTGGTGCTTCAATTTCATTTTTATGGTGTTCATTGGAAAGATAAATTCAAGCCAAAGAAAAATAGCACCATGATGGAAAATTAGGATGCTCACATCATAAATGAACGAGAAATGAATGAAGGAATGAAAAATGAATTTTCAAATTTTTGACAAAAAATTATGGAAAAAGTTACCAAGAAATTGATCCAGAGTGCTCCCATGATTTTTATTCTCGCAACTATCACCGTTTTGACGGGACAACTCGCTAACCCTTACCAACAATCCGTGGCCCACCTTGTACTTAGTTTCTTTTAATGCAGCTGACATGCCTCCTTCAACCCAAGCTCCTGCAAGTGTCGGACAAGTGGTGTTAGCAGATAAAATTGATGCAGTTGAAGAGCAGTTCACTGTCAATGAAGTGGTCGAGCGATCAGGATGGGGCTACTATCAACAGAAGATGCTTCTTGTAACTGGGATCATTTCCTTTGCCACTGCAGCTGAGGTGTGGCTGGTTGGAATTATTCTAAAGAATATAAAATGCGAATGGGACTTATCGTCCTCTCAGGAATCCTTGGTTATTGCTATACTGTTCCTATTCTATTCCATTGGAAGCCTAACTTGTGGGTACTTTGCTGACAAATACGGCCGATGGGTTGTTCTGGTGATCACAATCTTCATAACCGGTATCTCAGGGGTTGCCTTTGCTTTCGCTCCTAACTATTACTTCTTTCTGATTTGTCGCTCTTTCGCCGGGTTCGCCATGGGTGGAAACTATGCCATTTGCATGGTATACTCCCAGGAAATGATGTCCGCAGCTCAACGGGCAAAAACAATGTTCGTGATGGAAGCGTTCGTGGTGGGAGGGTTCCTGTACCCGAGTTTGGTCGCGTTGGTGGTCATGGATATGGAGAATGGATGGCGGATCCAGGCTTTCATTACAGCTATGCCCCTTGTGGTAGCTGGAGTTCTCGGCTTATTCTTCCTCGACGAATCACTTCGGTTTCTTGTGATTAATGGAAAGGTGGAAGAGGCACTGAAAATTGTGAATAAAATTTACAAGGAAAATGATCTTAAACCCTTTAAGGGATCTTTGACGGTCATACTGGAACGAAAAGGAACGATTGCTGACGTCTGGGCAGCGCCACATACCTTTGAATACATACAGCTAACAATCCATTGGGCGTGTGACAATTACCTATTCTTCGGGGTGTTCCTCCTCGGCCCGAATATGCTGAGTGATGACTACTGTGGTATGGTCTCCTTTTTCAACGCCACTATGGTAGACGACACCGGATGTGATGTTTTCACTAACGCAGGGTATTGGTGTTTTGCAGTTATCGCCGTCGCTGTCTTCCCCGGGAACATCCTTTCTATGTTATGTGACTGGATCGGTAGGAGAGCATCATTTACGGGGATTATCCTCGTTGGCCTAGTCTCTACGATATTTATGTTTGTCTGCCTCACTAGCTGGGTCACCATCACCGCACTTATTGTCTGTGTCGTCTGTTACACTGCAATAACTGCCATTGCCTGGATATACACCCTTGAATTATATGCAACCTACACCCGGGGAACTGCTACAGGAGTCCATAATGCGATTGGGAAGCTAGGTGCAGCGCTAGGCACCTACCTCACTACTTACCTGTATGGCTACGGGGTGGAGTATGCCTTGCTGAGCTTCGTGGTGGTCCAATCCATAAATTCCATTGTGGCACTCTTTCCGAAAAGAGAAACAAAGGGGGCAGTGTTGCAGGATGCTAGATCGAAGGCTAGTGTCTGAAGGTGTATAAGGTCCAAATGAGGCACGGAGCTTTTCTGAATCAGCTTTTCAAGACGAATCCAACGCAACCGGAATTAACTTTCTATCTTATCGGGAAGGTTCGGTTCACTCACACTCATTTTTAGTCATTTTTGCCGCACTAGCCAATCAGAGGCCAGAATTTCGAAATCCAGCCCTCTGATTGGATCACACGGCTAAAAATGGAAAAAGTGAACCACTGCATGGATTGTAAGAGTTGGAGAAGCAGGAAACAAAGTGTCCTATGGAACAATCGATTAGATTAAAGCGAGGGAGAATTAGAACGGCCTCGATTTTGATTTTATTTGGTGTACAATTAGAAATATTTTTAGGTCTTACTCAACCAAAAAGCGATGTTTTTACTTGATCCAACCCGAAGCCGTTGGCAAGCCCAGGCACTCTGTAGATAGAAGACATATATAGGTGGCAGGTGCTACGTAAATAGAATGAAGCTTGAGAGTCGATTTATTTCTCTCAAGATGGACTTCTAAATGCCTAAAATGAGTGAAATCGGTTAAAAAATTTTCCGGGGGGCATCGCCCCCCCCCCCACCGGGAGCTTTGCAACTGGACCCCATTGGGGGACTGCAGCTGCGGCACCCAAACCCCTGCCGCTGCTTCTCCGGCGTCGCTTCGCGGCACCGTCGTCTCACACCTAAAAAATTACGGTGCCTCGCACCGTCCCCCCCCCCTGAGAAATTTCCGTGTCGTGGGCCCTGAACCCTCCTTTACATTTGTGAAAGAGGGTCGTCGGTCGGGCTAGGCAAAGAAAGAGTAGGCAGGGAAGTGCCAGACGCCAGTTTAGTTGGGGAATATCAAACCTTGAGAATCAAGAGGAGGGGAGCTACAAGTTCATTCATTCCTTGCACATAAGAAACTTCAGTGTCATAGACAGATAATGTGATCAGTATTCTTCTCAACATTCGTAGTCCTTCCGAATCCTCTGACTCAAAATAATGGTGTTTTCGTTCCGTTCTTAGTACGTCCTTTCCTACGGTCTAGAGAATTAAATTTAGAAAACAACAAGAGAATAATAAAATATTAAATAACATATTCAGTGTTCACTCCGCCCTATACAACACACCTTGATAGCACTTCTCATTTCCTTGTCGAAAAATGTTGGTTCTGCGTTTATCCACCCATTTCGTATCCTCTCATATTCAGTCTGTAGTTTCAGCTTGGTGTGTGACCTCTTTGCAGCACTGCTGGTTCTCTCCCAGAGGTTCAGTAAGGTAGGCCATGCCTGAGACCGAATGTCGTCGGCCAAGCCAAAGTGATACGAAGTTTTTCTGAGCTGATACTCATCCAAGAGCTGCCCTGTAGCATCAAAGAACGATGACCACGTCTCCAACCTAATTTTTTGGTCCATTGCGAGGCCTAATTCGTCATAACGTCGGCAGAAAATATCAGACAACAAAATCTGTTTCTGAAAAACTGCGACTGTTTGGTTTCAAAACTTTTATTTTTTGAGGTTTTAAAATCCGACGCGCAAAACAAAAATCAATAATTCAATTGCGCGTACTCGCGCGCGCGACAATTTCAGCTCTTGGCCGGTCTCTTCAATATCAAATTTGATGAAGGAGCAGTTTTCGTTGATGCGTGCAGTTTTCTGAGCTGGCTCCCTGCAATATAAGCGCGCGCGCACCATTTCTTTGTAAGATATTGGACGTTTCTGCCCGCCATATTGAATCCACGTACACAGCGTGTACAAATCAGTGTCCATATGACGTCGTATGTTGTACTTTTTTTCTCGTTTTTTGACTTCTGACTTCTTTGACTGATTTGTTAAGCCTTTAGTGATGCTAGATGTGACGTTTCCGACGCTCACTCGCCGATCGGGACTACGTCCGCTTGTGACTTTGGGAGTAAAAAACTGTTAAATGAGTAAGGTATCGTTCCGTGCCCGTGCCCTTGATGCTACGAAGCCACTTCCGATCTACAGGAGCGAGGAGATACCTGATTTATATGACTACAATGTCATCAATCGGGCCGTTCCCCAGATGCCCACCGGCATGGAGAAAGAGGAAGAAAGTGTAAGTTGCGCGCGGCCGATTTTCAGCCGCGCGCGCAGTGCTGACAGCCGTACTCTCTCCCGCGCGCGGTCACGTGATATGTCCTCGTGACACCCAAATTATGTGCTATTTCTGTCACCACACATTCACTGTCTTCTCTCGCGTGTGTGTGTGTATTTGCGTCCTGTCCCGCATGCCGGTCATCTCTGAACCTCATCTTCCATTTCCTAGTTACACACTAGTCGCCGTCCAATTAGGGTGGTTAATTAGTTAGTAATTAGCGATAATTGGATTCCCCCTCTCTCGCAGGAGAAACATCTGCAACAAGCCATCGCTGTAGATGCTCTACAAAAGGACAAACCTATTATTCCAACCCCTGATAGCTGCTCCAATGTCCCCTATTATTCTGCAGTGTACCGGAGTAAGGTTAAAGTTCCCCGGGATTTCATCAAACTTTCTGGTAAGAACAGTGCTGACAGTTTCAAATGGGGTAAAGGTAGTTAGTCAACTTGACATGTTAACCACCCTTTTCTTAACCTTCTAATTCTAATCGTTAGGGAACAGCAGTACCATGACAATTTGAACGCTAGCGGGTCCTCTGTTATTGATTCACCTCATGTCTACCAACATTCCCACATCGAATCACTTCTTCATTCTGCCCCTTCACATGCAATGTAATCTGTCTACTAGGTTCTAACCCTCTTTCTTCTCTCAGCGTTTGATGCCCTTGGTCTTGATGCCGAGTATGCGGATTATGATATGGACTCAGAAGATGAGGACTTCCTCAAATCATGTAACACTAAGGTTAGTTAATTCCCGAGCAAGGCCCCAGATCTAACTTGGTAAAAAGTTAAACCACCCGGAGCCCACTTGTTTCATCCCTAACAGCACTATGTGATAACTAACAAGTTTTGGCCATGGGGGGTTTCGAGACTCAAGGGTTCTAAAAAGTAATGTTTTTAATTTTTATCGTTGGTGTTGTTCACAATTGCAATGGGGGTCTCATGTTAGTTGTTGGTAGTTGCAATACAACAGTATGAACATTACTTGCCTTCTGTGGCTCACACTCCGCTCACACCGTCATTTTATTTAATAAAATGAGGGTTCGGCAGATCAGAACTATCAATCATCATCGTGCATATTCATGTCATCAACTGTCATGACTGTATTCTTACTTCCCATCCCTCTCTTTTCCTCCCCACTTTCTTCTGCTTACTGTAACAGCTGTCTTCATTTCCGTGTGCTCTGTCTCTCTCTCTCTCTCTCTCTCTCTCTCTCTCTCTCTCTCTCTCTCTCTCTCTCTCTCTCTCTCTCTCTCTCTCTCTCTCGCTTTCTCTCACCAGTCACCACCCACAACCTGAGAGGAGCTGCAGCTGTAGAGGGGTAGGTAAATACTTCCTGGATGTCAATTAGCGATTATACATTTCCTGTTCTTGGGGCTTGAGCGGATTGTACTGACAGCCACCCCTTTCTTTATCCATTTTCTGTTTCACGCTCCCTTTCTCTCTCTCTCTCTCTCTCTCTCTCTATCTCTCTCTATCTCTCTCTCTCTCTCTCTCTCTCTCTCTCTCTCTCTCTCTCTCTCTCTCTCTCTCTCTCTCTCTCTCTCTCTCTCTCTCTCTATATCTCTCTCTATCTCTCTCTCTATCTCTCCCTCTCTCTCTCTCTCTCTCTCTCTCTCTCTCTCTCTGATCTCTCTCCATTGTATTATAAATATGTAGTAAAAAATTAAAAACTTGTATTACTTTGTATTCTCATTCCTCTTATTGTTTCTTTCAAAAGAAGTGCAAGATAACCACAATGATATATGTGCATTTAACATACCCCCCCCCCCCCTAAATACCAAATTATCCCTACCTTTTACCATATTCAGCCATTCTAAATCGCGATATAATTCACCCACCCATCATCCCTAATTCAGATGCCCCCCGCAGCAGCTGCCTCATGTCTCAATAATACCCCACAACACTTTATAATACACTACCTTCCCTACTGCCATGCTGGAATTATGCCCATATATCGGCTATCGCCCTCCCCCAGTCTCTCGTTGTATCACCCGACAGCCAGAAACTATAATCATCAGACCCAATTTGTCTTTCAGGACTTTTCAGTGTTTCAAGCTAATCCACTTTCTAACCCTCTCTCTCAGGAACAAGAACCCAATTTCTAACCTCCACCACCCCTTTCTCTTGCCCATCTTCCAGCAGGTCAACCTAGCACCACCCTATAACCCCCTCCCCCTCTCTCCCCTGTTAGCACATTGTAACAACTAACCCCCTCGTCCCCCTCAGGAGGTGAGCCCGAACCAGTTCGAGAGGATGATAGAAACAATGGAGAAGGAGAGTGAGAATAGAGTCATTACACTCCTTGATGCCAAGCAACTATTTCATGATGTGGAGCATAACCTAATGGCTCAGATCTACGATTATTGGCTAAACAAACGTCTCTCACTGGTTAGTGTCCCCCTTGCTTCCTAGTTCCCCCCCCCCCTATTGTTCATTCTAAATCCCTCTATAAACATGGTGAGGGGGGATGTGACTTGTTTAGTAACACAAGGGGGCTGGGGATGTTCATCTTTAGTGTTAGGTAACTCTTATGTTTGGTGTGCAGCATGCGGCCACCTGACAAGCATACTGCGTCACGCCCTCTCTCTCTCAACTCTTCAGACCTATTCTCTCTCCCTGTTGGTCTCTCTCCCTTTGTCTAAGCTTAATATTTTTCTATTGTTCACTTACCTCTCTCTCACCCGTATTCGCTCTCCCTCTAACTCTTACTTTCTCCAATTTATTTTCTCTCTATCTCCCTCCTTGTTTTTCACTTAACCTCTCTCTCTCCCACCTAGCCTCTCCCTCCTTGTTCGGCGGCCAAAGAGAGCGCGGGAAACACCCGCTAATTCCATCCCTCTCTTACCTATCTCCCTCATTCTCATAGATATCTCTCTCTATATCTCCTAATATAACTCTTCTCTCCTTTCCTTCTCTCTCTCTCTTATCTCTCTCTCTCCTCTCTCTCTCCTTTTCTATCTCTCTCTCGCTCTCTATCTCCCTCACTCTCTATCTCTCTATCTCTATCTCCCCCTCTCTCTCACTCTCTCTCTCCCTTTCTATCTCCCTCACTCTCTCTCTCACTCTCTATCTCCCCCTCTCTCACTCTCCTCCCTCTCTATCACTCCAACTATGTGACCTCATAGAAGAAGTCTCTAATTTCCATCTCTCATGTTACATACCTCTAAGATCATTCTTAATACCACAAATAAACAATGACTCATTATAAGAGAGAGTGCAGGTTTAAGTTTTTTTTTAAATTGAGGCTTCCGCTCCCCGCTTCCTGACTCACTCGAACACACAGGCCGATGTGTAACTCAAGCATGTGTATTGGCACACACTTTGTTTTCATTGTCTCCCCCACACTGCGGGGAGAGAGCTACAGCGGGGGCGAGGGAGAGAGACGAGAGCGACAAAACGGGAAAGAGGGACCGCGACCAGCGAGAGACGGGGAAAACGAACACCAGAAAATGGGGGGGGGAGGGAGGAGAGAGAGCGAGAGGAGAGAGACGCGCGAGAGCGGAGGATAGAGAGAGACCGAGATCAGAGAGAGTATTCAAGAGAGCTATCTCCTCTCTCTCTAGCTCTCTCTCTCTCTCGCTCTCTCTCTTCTCTCTCTCTCCTTCTCTCTCTCTCCTCTCTCTCTCTTCCCCCTCTCTCTTCCCCCTCTCTCCATTCTCTTACTCCCCCAGTTTTCTCGGAGGCATCCCAGTACAAAGTACAAGTTGCCAGCACGAGTGCTGCGCGTCTTGCGCGCTCCCTCCATACGCGCTCCATCCCTCACGTGACAGCCACATGGTGTGCAAAGGTGGAAGCTGCACGGATGCTGGCCGGCTGCCAAAACAATTCCATTCTAACACCTTTGTCTTTTTCAGAAAATTCCACTGTTACCGGAAATTAAGACGGGATCTAAGGATCTCCTACCATCGGATCCATACGCAGCGTTCAGGAAGCGGCAAGAGAAAATGCTAACTAGAAAGGTAGTTAAAGGTTGACAAGATACCTAAAACTTTTCGTATATCGTCTTATTTTGATTTATCATTAATTTTCAGCATTTTTCAGAATTTTTTGTCGGCTAGAAAAAAAATCGAAATAGGGGGTCTACCGATATTGTCAGCACTGGTTTTACTGGGCACACTCACTGCGTCTCGCAAATTGAAATTCACGTTTCCGGTTCCTCAAAAGATAAAGACTTGATCTTGGTTGCGTTGGATTGGTCTCAATAAGACCTTTCCAACGCTACCAAAACGGTTTCTGTATCTCATCAGGAACCGGAGATATTACGTTATCAATTTTAAAAAAGGCACACTCATTTGTCAGTAGACCCCCTATTTTGCACATATTTCTAGCCGACAAAAAATTCTGAAAAAATGCTGAAAATTAATGATAAATCAAAATAAGACGATATACGAAAAGTTTTAGGTATCTTGTCAACCTTTAACATTACAGTGGTCAACTTAAAACAGATCAGAGTTTGGTTATATGAGTTATCATTGCCAACCAATCCATTCAGAATCGAAAGAACGATGAAGCTTCCTACTCGAAGATGTTCAAATTAAAGCAGGAAATCACACGGGCTGTGTAAGTTACTGTCTCCCATTCCTTCATTATCCCCTCATGACCTAATAATCTCTCAGCATGACCTATTGTTTGTGTTCCATGTTACACAAATTCCAGACCCTTTGGTTAATACTACCTTTCACGGCGTGCCCGAGGGTAGTTTAACATTTGTTTGAGTGCACACCTCCAATTCCGGTTATAACTGGTCGGGAAGACCTCCCTGAAGGTCGTCGTGGTGCGGGAAAAATCATGTAGACCCGCTGCGGCTTCAGAAAATTGAGAAAAAGATAGCTATCTTTTTTTTCACTTTGAAAATAAGAAATTTTCAAATATACCACCTTGTTCTACAAGATGTGGTTGTCCCCCACCTATTTTTTGACGTAGAATCGAATGCCGTTGAAGTCAAATCTCTAAAATGTTGGAAAAATGGAGAAAATCACGTTTTTAGGTTTTTTTTTGGTGAAAAAAGCGTTCAAACTGGTAGTAGATGATGAGATAGAGTCCCAAAAATATCACAAATCGATTTTTTGGGTCTTTTTCGCCCTAGGAACAGAGTTTCATGAAAATCTGGTACAGTGCCTATTCTCCGTTTGCTTTCAAAGAAGGTGAATATTGCTCTAATTTAGCCAATTTTGAAGAAAAGGTGTCCAAAATGATACTAGTTGACAGGATAGAGTCCCAAAAACGTGAAAATTATCAATTTTAGGCATTTTATACCCTAGTAACAAATGGACATGGTGGTCGGATGATATTTATTATCTCGGTAGGCCTCTGAAGTATGTGGAAATAGCCACAATGTAGAGATTGTGGTAAATGAATGTGAATAAACGTTTACTAAACCCACTTTAGTGGACTTCTGGATTATGCAAGAGCCACTCTTCAACTTAGCAGGTGCTAAAGTGGGTTTAGTAAACGTTTATTCACATTCATTTACTACAATCTCTACATTGTGGCTATTTCCACATACTTCAGAGGCCTACCGAGATAATAAATATCATCCGACCACCATGTCCATTTGTTTCTAGGGTATAAAATGCCTAAAATTGATAATTTTCACGTTTTTGGGACTCTATCCTGTCAACTAGTATCATTTTGGACACCTTTTCTTCAAAATTGGCTAAATTAGAGCAATATTCACCTTCTTTGAAAGCAAACGGAGAATAGGCGTTGTACCAGATTTTCATGAAACTCTGTTCCTAGGGCGAAAAAGACCCAAAAAATCGATTTTTGATATTTTTGGGACTCTATCTCATCATCTACTACCAGTTTGAACGCTTTTTTCACCAAAAAACACCTAAAAACGTGATTTTCTCCATTTTTCCAACATTTTAGAGATTTGACTTCAACGGCATTCGATTCTACGTCAAAAAATAGGTGGGGGACAACCACATCTTGTAGAACAAGGTGTTATATGTGAAAATTTCTTATTTTCAAAGTGAAAAAAAAAGATAGCTATCTTTTTCTCAATTTTCTGAAGCCGCAGCGGGTCTACATGATTTTTCCCGCACCACCACGACCTTCAGGGAGGTCTTCCCGACCAGTTACAACCGGAATTGGAGGTGTGCACTCAAACAAATGTTAAACTACCCTCGGGCACGCCGTGCTTTGTAACCAGCTCTCACTGGTTACCTTTATTCTGTTTTTGACTCATCTCTATCACATCAGGCAACTGCTGGAGCTGGTGAAGAACAGGGAAAAAACGAAAAATGACCTACTCAAAGTAACAGTTGATATCTTTAAAAAGAGGTACGTGGCAATGGGCGTGGCAATTCTTCAGTGTGTTTCTTTTTCTTTGAAAATGCCAGGGGTGGGAATATCAGAAAGTACCAAGCCAAAATCATTATGAATCATTTAGCCAGAAATCTTCCAAATCTAACCGCTCTCCTTCCTCAGATGTGAGATTGGTGACTTTGATGGGGTGCACTCTCGAGAGTTCAGCGACACGAACGTCGTCCAAAACCTCCGTTACGGTGTTGAGGAGAAGCGCCGTCATATCGAGGACGAGGCAGCACAGTTGTATGACAAACTGAACAAGTACACTACTGACGAGGAGGCCCAATGTAGCTTCCCCTTCAAGAGAAAGAAACATGTGTTCTTCAACAAACCCCGGCCGCCCCCTCCCGAACCGTGGGAGTATGTTGAGGATTTGTCGAAGTATCGGTATTCCTGCCGCAAGCTGAACAGCTGTCTGGGTCTGTCTCGGCGGCGAGTAGGAAGGGGTGGAAGGTAAATACTTTTGTTCTTCTAATGCACCGAATAATACATCTCGTTATTGGTTATATATCAGCCCGTTTTCTTCACCCAACTACAGCTAACCACTAACAATCCCCTAACAACCACCCTCTCCACCCCTAACAACCACCCTCTAACCACTAACCACTCTCTTCATCATCAGGGTGTGGATTGATCGTCGATTTGAGGTGGACCACCAAACTTCCTGTTCTCATCCAGAAAAGCGGAAACGGCCGTCAGAGGATGAGGGTGGGGGATCGTGCGGAGATTCAAAACAGGAGATAAACCGCCTATTTGACGATTTGTTGAGGAACTTTAGTCCTGCTTATAGTCAGAGTAATCGGACTAACACAATAGTTAAACAAAGTTTAGACTCGCCGCCAGTTGTTAAGGCTCCCCATAGGTAGTCATGGGTTGTGGGTTGGTATTTTTATTTAGTTTTAGCCTTTATATTTAACCTTGTTTTCACATCCCCACACAAATGAGAGAGGAGTGGGTCTTCAGTCTTGGGAGACAGAATGAATGGGAATGGGTTGAAAGAGTAATCATTTGTTAATAGGGAGAGAATGAGTGAGAGAGAGAGAGAGAGAGAGAGAGAGAGAGAGAGAGAGAGAGAGAGAGAGAGAGAGAGAGAGAGAGAGAGAGAACATATAATCCCCTTCTACTAAACTTGCTGATTTGTGTTAAAGTTGCTTGAATTGTTATCTATGTTATAAGTTAAGTCGTCAAATAACTTGTAGTTTGCACAAGTATGTAGTGCAGATTATTATCACCTCAAAAACAAACGTGTTTTGACTTTGAAACCTAACACTGGGGAAAACTAGCAAATATTTTGAGGAGTCCGATTTGGTACGCGCAAATAAAATCCGCGCCGCGCGCAGTGTTGGAATGCGCTGCACTGCAGCGTAAAATAAATCGAACAACTCGGTGTCGGCTTGTTGTGGCCAGCGTTAAAATCGGAAAACGTTAAAATCTGGGTGCCTTCCATTGCTAACAATTCATCGATTTTGGCGGTCGAGACGGGTTAGGGCTGTTGTTAGGGTCGGGTTAGGGCTTTGTTTGGGGTCATCGGTTAGGGCTATCGATTCTCTATCAGACACCGTTTAGTTTACTCAAATCGGCCATGTGGTTGCGTGGCTATAGCCGTTTGAAAAAAGTCGGTCTAGGAAATAAAAGTGTACTCTTTTTGGTAGCGCGCACCTGTAAACACGCTGCAAGGCACCCAGATTATAATCACGCCCGTTAAAATCTGGGTGTTTTGGGAGTGCTGACAAACGGTTTTTTAGGGTTAGGGCTAAAGTAGGGCTGGGGTTAGGCCTTGACATTCCCTACCAGATAAACGTTGAATCAGCCAAAACGGTTGAGGGGTTTGGCGGTTAGAGCCATTTTAGTGAATCAACTTTTTTGGCAGGGCGCACCTGTAAACAGGCCTGAGGCCTCCAAACACCCATATCGTAACGGCGCCCGCTTGTTGTTTCTTCAAAAAGAGAAAGGGTTTGGGTTTGAAAAACGCTGCCCTATCGGGGGCCAGCAGCGTTTGCCAAGGTTTTGGTTGGGGTTAGGCCTTGACATTCCCTACCAGATAAGCTTTGAATTAGCCAAAACGGTTGAGTGGTTTGGCGGTTAGAGCCATTTGTAAACAGGCCACGAGACACCCAGATTGTAACGGCGCCCGAAAGCACGTTGGCTGCAGTAGTCCCTAGAAGACTGAAGACGTCTGACATAGATCAGTCGTAAGCTCCTGTTCTTAATTGAATATTAGTACTGCAAAATCGTTGTTTCTCTTTAATTGTAGTCCCTAGAAGCCGTGGGAAACGCGCACACTAGGGGTCTGCAGCACATGCCAAGAAAGCAGGTTTTTTTACATTTCCATCGCATGACCTGAGTCCTAATTCGATCATCACAGATGATTCACAGTTTACGAGAGCGTATGGGAGCTGTTATCTGCGATGTTTGGTCTAATATATTTGGTCTAAATAGGTCACGTGGTACTGAACTATAGCACTCTGCAGAATTTCTGTGGTTTCTCATTCTGTGACCTATGATTTTAGAAAGTGTGTGAATGTTTAGTGTAATGTGTGCTTCAATACATATTATTACACTAAAAAGAAGTACATATGGTGGCCCGAGGAATGTGTGTATCGGCGTCCATTACATTGGTGCTCCGTCATATTGGCTGCCCAGTGCCCACTGCCCACACAGCGCCGCCCACGACGTGGTCCACGACGTCCAAGGCGAAATAGCAAACAAAATTATCGGACTGCGTCTTAGACGTCGTTGACAGCGTCATAGGCAACGCTTCATACAGGCGGCCAATATGACCGCTACTGTCTCTATCCACTCAATTTTCAAAGTCTCCAATGTACATTGATGGTGCATTACAGTCACCTTTTAATTATACTGTTGTCATCGGCCGCTCGAGAGGGATGCAGCGACATCTAGTTCTTGCAAGGAGATATATTCAATTTAACTGTCTAACAACCTGACGGGATATCTCGAGCTATTGCATTCTGATCTGGATTTACCACAGTCCAGGAGTGATTAATTGTGTGTGTTTTCAGCTACCAACACGTGTACTCTTGTCGAATCACGTTACACTGGCTTTTCGCTACACTGAACTGTTGTACTTTTAACTCAATCGCTATTTTTACTAGGTTAATTATGTCAACTACAACAATCAAATCGAGTTTTCTGACATCGTTACTCTCCAAAAGCCGTTACAGTTTAGGAGCCATCAACTATTTTCAAGGGTTTGCTTGGTCTGTGAATGTGATACTAAGTGAAACTGGTAAGGATATTCAAGCGTATCTTTCCTGTGCACCAATAAACTCCACCAAGGAATGGATGTGCGCAACTTCATTTTCATTGGTCGGCAGGTGAGTAGAACTTCGCTCCTAATAAAAGGCTGCAATAAAAGGCTGCAGAAAAAGGCTGCAATAAAAGGCTGCAGAAAAAGGCTGCAGAAAAAGGCTGCAGAAAAAGGCTGCAATAAAAGGCTGCAATAAAAGGCTGCAATGGATCACATATCCAACTGGACTAAAGCACTAAAGCAGGAGATAGACCGAATCGTCCTCCCCTAATAGTGTTTTGTTTCACGTATCGGTTTCTACCATAAGCGGTAGAGAGACCGAATCACCCGCCCCTAATTATAGTGATTCGTGCCTGGTATCCAACTAAACCATAGGCGGTAGATAGACGGAGATAGAGAGTTAGAGAGGTGAGAGTGAGAGATCCGAATCATGGACGACTAATCAAGTATTGTATCACGTTTCATGATATCCTCTAATTAATTAAATGAAAGGCGGTTACCTATAATTTGACCTAATCGGTGCCAATACGTGATTACTGATTTTCTACCGTTATTCGCCAATAGTCTTTATGTACACAATTCAGTAGAGCGGAATCACACATAATACTATGATAGGTGAACCAAGTGGTTGGGTGGTTCACCTGTGATTGTGCTACACGCTCAATCAATAGATCTACCCTACCTCATTAGACCAACACTCTCAGTAGTTACTGACTACCTCTACTGAATCGTGGATCGATACGGAAAGACTAATGGAGAATACATAGCGGTAGAGAATCACGTATCGGGACCGATGAGGTCTCATTGTCAATTGGTAACCGCTTTTCATTAGAGGATACCATGGTACGTGATACCATACCGCGATTCTTATTTTTCACACTCTCAGTTCTCACTCGTACTCGCTCTCTATCTCGGTCTCTCTCTATTGCCTATGGTCTAGTTGGATACGTGACACGAATCACTATAATTAGGGGAGGGTTATTCGGTCTCACTACAGCCGATACGTGATACGAAACACTATTAGGGGAGGACGATTCGGTCTATCCCCCGCTTTAGTCTGGTTGGATACGTGATCCCTTGCAGCCTTTTATTGCAGCCTTTTATTGCAGCCTTTTATTGCAGCCTTTTTCTGCAGCCTTTTATTGCAGCCTTTTATTGCAGCCTTTTTCTGCAGCCTTTTATTGCAGCCTTTTATTGCAGCCTTTTATTAGGAGCGAAGTTCTACTCACCTGCCCATTGGTCAACCCTAGAACAGGAGTCAACGTTAATTCTACAAAAAAATATTCTAATGTTAAATATCTCTCATGTAGTGCTGGAAAATTGGACACATTTGAAAGCGTAAGAAAAGTTGACTGGTTTACGATTGAGGCTAATATTACAATCAATGACTGTTATATTGGACCGCCTACTGTCATTGAAGCGAGGCCGAACTTGGTGATTTTTCATCGATTGGCAAAGACCTTTGTGTCGGTGATAAAGCAAACTAGCTGTTATGAAGCCAATGGGGCTACTTGGATTGCGGAAGGTCACAAATCTGAAAATGGGCTAAAGTTCATGGTTAAAAAGTACACACCAAATGGCTTAGTTTCTTGGAAAGACCTCACGGTAACTATTCGGAGCCCAAACTCTGTAGAAACTGTTTCTAATTCAAGAGAGCTCTTGTTCCTAAAAAAGATTGAAGAACAGTCAATTGTAACTTTTTTCATCCACGATCAACCATTTACGTGTGAGACTGAGATTTCAAAGGGGTTTGATTTTGGGAGAGAGAAACTGTCCTGCCATATCCATGGGAATGTAAACTTTAGTCTTCAAGATGGAAGCACAATTCCTCTGAACTCCTACATTCTGGCTCACAACTCTCCTGTCTTGACAGAGCTTGTGGAGGAGGTTGGAGAGATTGATCATGATGTTACTGACTTTCATCCTGAGGCTGTCAGAATCTTCGTTGATGCGTGTTACACTGGGAGTGTTGAAATGCTAAATAATGACACTAAGTTTAGCGTCTTCAGCGACTTTGTAAAAATGGTTTCTGTCTTCAAAGTTGATTGGGCAAAAGAACAATGTCTTGGATTCTATAAGAGGCTGCTACCCGCACCCTCTGACGATTTTGATAGTTACTGGAGCTTCGCCTTGCTAGCACTTGACTCAGCAGTGAAGTATGGAGACACACACTTCCTAGAATACCTTCTATCAAACACCCCAAAGAACACTGGTGAATTTCAATTCTGCTTTTCTGAGCTGCTTGCAAAGACTTCAAAGCGGTCCCATCTCGATTTGATTATGGTTATGATAGTTGAGTTTGATCTTGTGGATGAGTTTTTGAAACAAATTCTTACTTTACTGGCCGTAAGGTTTCAGATTCCTCTGCTTGATTACTGGCTGGCAAACTTTAACTTTACCCTCTGTGACAAGGACATACTCCTGCTTCTCACTAAGGCCATAGAGCAGAACTCCAATGCGGAAGTTCTATGCAAGTTTAAAATGTCGCTAAACAACGATGACGCGAAAAACCTGGAGATTGAAAATGAGGTATCTGGAGATGGTACACTGGCGACTCTGGCAAGGAACCACTGGAACAAGATTGTGAACTCAGCATGGCCCTGTTCCAAGAAGCGGCCATTTTGTCTCATCAAGAGAGAACTATGTGAGGATGAGGATAAAGGAAGGAAGGCACAAGACGGGGCTTAGTGTAAATTATCTGTAGCAAAGTGAATGAACAAGCACGGGTGGTATGAATGTTTGTACAACAACATTTTTAAACTATTTTTAAACGTTTTAATATATTCACTAACCAAATATGTAATATCTATTTTAAGTTGTTTGCTTACCATACATTAATTATAATCATTTTTATCATCGTTTATTTTAATTAATAATTGGTTACGAAGTCACCCCTATATTACCACAATTAATACCTTGTTGTTTTCTTAGTCGTCCATTTCTTTGTCGTTTTGCCAAGTGCCATCTCTCACTATATACCACTATGTCTAGATATGTCAGTCGATTGAAGCGCAATATGAGTGGGGGATTTGATCCATGTGAATGTGCCTTCAGTCAGGAGGCTGCCATGAGGCGACTCCTATCACTGGTATGTGTTTCTTCAAACCCATTTTAGAGAGGGTCGAGTAAGACACTGCACTATGACGTGTATCTTACAATTATTGCTATCCATTTTCAAGTCCAATGTGAAGTCCTACTTTGCTGACCATTAAATATTTTCAGTTACGGCAGGGGCAATCATACTGCACTGACACAGAATGTGATAACCGTAAGTGAAACTATGTTTTCCCCTGTTTCTATACCTACTCATTCGACATATTCGATTTCTAGCAGTTCATGAAATCTCACATTTTATACCCAATATCCTTGTCCATATATCCCCTTCGTCTTTACCCCCTTCCTTTTCTCAAAACCGCCCCTTGACCCTTCCCTTTCCTCAGTACCCAATATTCCTGCCGGACAGAACCAGGGGGACTGGAATCAGTCCATGATGATGGTATTTGGAATGTTCTTCACTCTCTTGATGATGTGGTACATGAGGTGAGATAATACAGGAACATAATATTAGGAATTAGGACACAATTACCATGTTTAGTGGGTTGCAATAAACACATTCCTCACACATCACAGTTGTAATTCACTACCAGATACCGAGCACAGTTTTAAGCCAACCCCCTTCTCCCCTCCTGGATAGTGGATATATCTTGTAGGATATACGTTGTAATCCCTCCCTCTCTCACCCAGGCCTGCTTCATTGAGACGACAAGAGAACCCACTTCAGAAGCCAGAACGACCCGGAAGGAGCAACGAACCAGATGATGAGGTACCGTATAATATCTTGTTAATTACCTGTTGATTAAACCAACACTAATTGTTTGTTGGACCAACCCAAATTATAAAATAATTGGATACACTGTACGGTATAAGTAGACAACGCTATATAATACACCGCTATACACGTTACAACTCCCATGTCCGTTTCAAAGTGGTAACTGCCCTAACTGGTATGATAGACTACTTACCGCTGCCCCGGTAGAATTATTCACTCAGTTTTGAGCAACCTCTCCTTTGTATTCTATACATTCGCATGGATGTTCTAACAGAAAATGAAATCCCATAGAGGGATAAAGAGGGGGCGGTTGCTGCACTAGTTTGGAAGTTGAATGAAGCAGTGTTGTCCCCTATTCATCACCTCTTTCGCAATTTTAGCTTGCAAACAACGAAGAAAAAAGCTCCACGTTCCATGTTTTCTCCTCCACGTATACCATTAAGACACTTCATGTTTTCTCTTCCCCCCATTACCCGTCAAACACATTCATCTAGCTCCAGAGACTAGAGAGTGTTTGTGTTGATGTTACATGTTTAGCTGACACACAGTGTCCCTCATGTAAACTCCCTCTATCTCTCTCTCTCTCTCTCTCTCTCTCTCTCTCTCTCTCTCTCTCTCTCTCTCTCTCTCTCTCTCTCTCTCTCTCTCTCTCTCTCTCTTCATGCACCCTCTCTGTCTCCGACTCTCCTTTTCTACACTCTGAGCGGTCAGTGCATCCTCCTTGTATAGTAAACGGAGTAAACGGAGGAAATGCTTATGCGATTCAGGACTAACCAAGAGCGGGGGGGGGGGGCCCGCGTGAATTTAATATCCATGTCCTAAATAAACACGTCCGACTTTAATGTCCCTGGGACATTAAAGGACATTAAAGGACATTAAAAGACATTAAAGGACATTTAATAAAAACATGAATTTTCAGCTATTATTAAACTAAAATGGTGTTTTCAACCACTTAATATTTACTCCTAATGTCCCCTCTGTCGATTCCAACCAATACCATAGATGTTGGCGGTGATTAAGCCTCATTTTAGGGTGGCCCGCTACCTCTAAGCGAACCCCGGAAATTTTTAAGTTTTGGACTAAATGTCAAGGTTTTAAAGTGAAAATAGCCCCGATTTTGATGAAACTAAGTCAGAATGGTCTTTGGTGTCTAATTAGAAGTCAAAAAGTTTTAAAGTGCTCAAATTCTAAATTTAGGTTTTTCTAGGTTTTTTAGGTTTTTTGGCTTTTATGGGTTTCAGGAACGTCCTAGAACAAAATAAATAGAGTCATCTTTCTCGGCGTGAAATTCTGCATCGATTATAGTGGCTATAAACCTTTTTATGATTTAGTCGTAAGATTCAGGAGTTATCCCAAAAAACCAAACGGGTATGCTTCATTTAGTAAGGTTTTTTAGGTTTTATTCGTTACACAGACATCGCAGATCAAAATGGTTTTCACCAAAATGATTTCCTCATCAATACACGTCGATTGAGTACCTATAACATGGTGTTCTGACAAGAGGTTCGCCCGTTAGCCTAAAACATGTACCCGCCCCTATAACATGTACCCTTTTGGGATTTTTTGGGATAACTTTACGTCATAGAAAGGTTTATAGCAACTAAAATCGATGCAGAATTTCACGCTGAGAAAGATGGTTCTATTCATTTTGTTCTAGGACGTTCCTGAAACCAATAGGAAAACCTAAATTTAGGATTTGAGCACTAATTATTTAACTTCTAATTAGACACCAAACTGTTCTCTCTCACTTTAATGCTTTTGGTGTCTTCTCTACTCGTTTCATAAGATGATTTTGAGATATCTTCTAGGCTAGAAATATGCACATGTAAAAAAGGTACCACACGCAAAAGCAAGCCTAATCACCACTTAACATTTATGAACCTTCATTGGAATCGAAAGGTGGGACCTTTAGTAGTACACTGGTGGTAATAAACATGTTTGGTAACACATTTTGTAATGGTTTTTGGAAGTTATAATTTAATGTCTTTTAATGTCTTTTGATGTCCTTTAATGTCCTAAATAAACACGGCCAATTTAATGTCCCAAAAATCGAGGGACATTAAAGGACATTTTAATACGCGGGCCCCCCCCCCCCAAGAGCCTAGGATAGTGGGTTTAAGGGTACGCTAACCAAAAATTTTTTTCGAGTGCAGGGAAATCTCTCACCGTAGGGTTATAGGCCATACCAAGGAGACCTCAAATATGCAATTTTAGCCATTAAGTCGAATTCATATTTTTGCTACACCTGTTTAAAAAATGTCCTGTAAATTCGTTTTTGGCATCTCGAAAAAAATTTTTTAAAGATAGGAGCATGAAAATTTGGGGATTTGAAGAGGACATGAAGGTGAATAACCACAAAAACTTTTTTTGCAATCCGAGCTGATTTCCGGTCCTGAGATGGATTTCTTTTTTTCCACTTTAACGCCCTGTTTGGCAAAGTTCCGAAAACATGTGAAAGCTGTAAATTGGTGAAAAGTTGCGTCTAACGATTATCTAAGTGGCCATAAATTTTGGGCGTGTCCTTATTTGAGATAAGCTGTACAGAGTTTTTTTTGTGAAAGCCGTCATTTCAGAAATAAATAAATTCCCTGTATCTCAAAAACGGCTGATCGTAGAGATCTGAGACTATGCTTAAACGATTCAGAAGGTCCAATTTTGGGGGGGTCTTCTGAGAGACATTTTGCTCCTACTTCAACCGTTTTTGCTGTAATTGCGAAAAACAAAAACCCATCTTCGCCATCGTGGATTTTTTGTGATTTTGTTTTTGGTGATTATAGGGACCCATATGGACCAAATAGTGAAGGAATTAGCTTGTTACACACTTTTCCATAGTTTCGGTCCTTTCTTAGCTAAAATTCCCTAATTACAGGATATTGGAGTTTAGCTTTTGCCCTTTTCATAGAATTTGTTTTTCGCAATTACAGCAAAAACGGTTGAAGTAGGAGCAAAATGTCTCTCAGAAGACCCCCCCAAAATCGGACCTTCTGAATCGTTTAAGCATAGTCTCAGGTCTCTACGATCAGCCGTTTTTGAGATACAGGGAATTTATTCATTTCTGAAATGACGGCTTTCACAAAAAAAACTCTGTACAGCTTATCTCAAATAAGGACACGCCCAAAATTTATGGCCACTTAGATAATCGTTAGACGCAACTTTTGACCAATTTACAGCTTTCACATGTTTTCGGAACTTTGCCAAATAGGGCGTTAAAGTGGAAAAAAAGAAATCCATCTCAGGACCGGAAATCAGCTCGGATTGCAAAAGAAATTTTTGTGGTTATTCACCTATATGTCCTCTTCAAATCCCCAAATTTTCATGCTCCTATCTTTAAAAAATTTTTTTCGAGATGCCAAAAACGAATTTACAGGACATTTTTTAAACAGCTGTAGCAAAAATATGAATTCGACTTAATGGCTAAAATTGCATATTTGAGGTCTCCTTGGCATGGCCTACAACCCTACGGTGAGAGATTTCCCTGCACTCGAAAAAAATTTTTGGTTAGCGTACCCTTAAAGGTTATGTAAGAGGAAGAGAGAAGGAGAGAGAGAGAGAGAGGGATAGAGAGAGAGAGAGACAGAAAGAGAGAGAGAAAAAGAGAGAGAGAGATAGTGAGAGAGTGTGGTTGTGTAGAGTGAATGAGTGTGAAAGAAGAATGATCAAAAAAGGAAAACACTGGTAACAGATCTCAAACACTTTGCATGTCAGATTGTGTTTGTCAGACTGTGCCACGTCACCATCCCACTCAAGTTTGTGTTACCCCTCCTTATAGTATCCCCCCATCGAACTGTGTACCAGCCGGACACCTACCATCCCTCCCACACTTCCGCTATATTATACAGATCAGGCTTAGTACAAGTTGGATATTATATAGAGCGTATATTTGTACACACAGACAACCCTCACATGTGGTGAGAGCGACTTGACGTAGGGCGCGATCGCCACACACTTCTCTACAGTAGAGAGCTCTTATTGTCATCACAGCATGTAAACAGGAGCAAAGCACCCAGACCACAAACACAATGCTATACTACGTACCGTTCGAAATACCTGCCTGCGATTCACAACTGGCTCAATTTATGATTTAAAACCATTTTTTTTCGATCAAATAACGCCAATATCTATTTCAGGAACCCGGACCGTCAGGAATGTCTTAGAGAGCCGGAGAAAATGAAGCGACAGGACAGGGCAGAAAGCTACATTTGACAAGACACTTATTTGAGTGTGAATTAATTTTCCAAGGATTTTCTAAGGATATGATATTGGACAATGAACATAGTAGCGCTTTTAATTTGAGCTTAGGTTTTTTTTTCTATAGAACACCTTTTGCCAAAACTGCTTGTGCATCATGCTCTCTCTTTTTTCTGGGGATTTTAATACTTTGTCATGATGATGATATTGATATGTGTGTCATGTAGATATTACGATAATTCAGCTGTAAAATAATTCATTTAGCAACAACTTTCAACAAACTACCGCTCTATAAATTGTCTCTACAACAATGCAGCTCTACTCTCAAGTCCCTCGATCTGCCTCGCCACCTTGTGTGCCTCTATCTCCTCTTGTGTAAAGGCCCACTCTGCTATCCTGAACCCATCCTCCTTCTCTCCATTCCCGCTCTTCAGCGACACTCGGGGCATCATCGCTTCTATCTCCGTTACAAAGATCAACGTGTTGAAGTCGGTTATTGTCACAGCCTTTGCCTTCGCTTCATTCGTTTTCTCCCCCATCATGGAAATGAACATGTTCACGATGATAATGCTACCTGTAACGGACCAGTAACAATGCAGGATATACCACCAAAATGTCAGAGGAACATCGTACGTGGCACTCTTGTCCTCCAGAATCGAAAGACCCAGATCGTAGTCGTAGACAAAGTGGGTCTTCCTGAATGTTTCGAAGAAGACAAACTCTATCCTCGAGTAGGTAGTATTCGCATCTTGGTGATGCCATCTTGCCATCTTGCCATCTTGGTGATGCCATCTTGCCATCTTGCCATCTTGGTGATGCCATCACAACTCAGCCCGCTTCGCGGGCTTCGTTTTCGCACGCTACGCGCACGAGTTGTAAGGGTGACTGCGTCACCAAATTCGCATCCAGAGTCGCATCTCCCAGATTCCAACTGTAAACTGTGTCCCAGAATATTGCGAATATGGGAATGTAAATGACCAGCCAGAGGACCCCCATTTTGAGAAGTAACCGGGAGATGGTGTGGAGAACCTCGGCAATGTAGCCCATCCTAGTAAAGACTCGGAGGGTGGTAAGACCCACGATGTACTGAAGGAGCAGGATGGCAGAGCTAAGGTAATCTCTATACTGATTAGCAATCAGAATGTTATCCTTGTCATTGTAACCAGAGGAACTCATTGTGGTGGAGTTGCTCCGAAGTTCTTTGTCAGCGCCCTCCTTAAGTCTGCTTGTTCCGGAAAATGTCTCCACAAAAACGTAAATAAGGAATATCAGGGTTAAGATGTCCACAAAATATTCATACAGGGACTCTCCCACTATCTCCTTCGACTTGAACTTCAGTACATCTTTGATACCTTGAGAGGCTTTTCGAAGACGTCTTGCACAGTTCTGCATTTTCGGGTGAGAGGCGAGCTCCTCCTTATGTGTTAGATCTTCTTCGTACTTCTGAAACTTTTCCACAGCTCTCCATCGACATATCAGCCTACAGAAATCATACCCCATAATGAAAATGATAACTCCTAAATTTAGAATCAGGGCTGCTTCAAGTTCTGAACTTGCATCTTTCGACAGATATAACGAACTGTCTAGCAAGTAGATGACAGTCCAAATTAGAATGTAGACCCACTTCATAACTCCGTAGACCGTGAAAAATTTCCACCCAAAGCGGTTCCATTTTTCTGTCAGTGTCCCTTGGAACACTTTATGCCTGAGTAGTGTTGCAATTCCAGAGTGAGTGTCATTCTGGCCTGGGTTCAGGATCATACCCGCGTCAAGGGAGTTCCCACAACTAACATCCTCACCATCCATCCAGAAATAATTCACATTCCTCTGAGGACACTTCACCACCTTGCGATCCATCAGCTCCGTCGCCACAGGGGGCAGCTTTTGGGCAACTCTGAGCAGAAACGACAGCTCAGCCTCGCTCTGGTCGTTGTAGGTGTAGTCATGGTTTTTGAGGAGATAGGATGCCAGATCTTGTCGTTTGTAGAAAGTCGCCAGCCAGAGCGGTGTCCTTCCATGGCCGTCTACTGTGGACAACATTTCAGATTCCACTGAGTGAAAGAGCTTCATTACCTCCAAGCTGCCGCAGATGGCTGCAATGTGAATGGGAGTCCGTGAGCCCACCCTACATTTCATGAACATCAGAGGCCTGTGATGAAGAATGAGCTGTTTGGCAATGTCCGCTCGACCGGAAATTGCACAGTAGTGGACAGCGTTAAAACCAAACTCATCAAATCTCGTCACATCCCCTCCTGCTTTCACAAAATCGTCCAATCTCTCCAATGAGCCTACTAAACTCAGTGCATGTAGGACATTCATTCCACTACTGTCCCCCGTGTCCACACTTGGCATGTCAGATAGGCACTCTCTAAACTTCCTTCCATCGATATCAAGAACTGGGAAATCTTCGCCTGAAACGTCCTGTTCCATCAAGTTTTCCAGATATCTGTGGGCTGAATAAGTGTGAGCAAAGGAGGGGTCTGCTCGGTGAAGGGGAAGATCAAACAGGGTCTCTCGGACTTTGTCAAGATCAGATTTTCCAAACTTCCGCAACCTATCCAGAAGGTTCTTGCGCCCCATGATAACTACTACTGCACAGGAGCGTCAATAGGAAATGAGGCAGAGCGATTACAGAAGTGTACCGGGAGGAGAGAATGATCATGCTCATATATAGAGAGGGCGATCAGGGGAATGTTATACACGTGTGCCAATCACGTTAGGGGGCCTTGGCGACCTCTTCTAGTTTTATTAACGATCAGTCTCCATGGGGCCCAATTTTAATGTTGGGAGAAATTAAAACACGGGGGTTTCGTGAACGGGGTATAACAACGAAAATTTATTATGTACAGGGTATAATGTATGTGTAAACGACAAGTAATACGAACACAGAATGATACGAATAGAATAATAATCATTGGGTCACAGTCTCTCAAATGGGATACAAGACTACAAGGTGCCACGATTTATAATTGGTATCTTTTAATGACCTTTTTCTGCTAAAATATAATACACCACACATCGTGAAACCAAACTCTTTTTTATCTCACTGGTTTTAAATAAAATGCTAAATATAATATAACATCAGACGGGGAGCTAATTTCTACAGTTTTTTGTTAAGTTGACCTCTGGGTGACTGTTTCCAATGTCAATATTTGACTTAATCCGCGATTCACAGACTCTATCTACGTAGGGCAAACGTTGCAGACCCCTCACAGTACAGGGGACTACAACAGTATTCACTCGGAATTATAATAACAAATAAGTGACAACTACAGGACCAGAATCTCTGTCTCTCTCTCTCCCTCAATGATCCTCAACAACACTGTTATTGTAAACTTTCTGAGCTATGGGTTGCTCCTGAACCCCATTATTAGCCTGCACAGTGCTCGCCTGCTGAAGGACGGTAGAGTGGGTCTTTGCAAAGCCCCCGGAGCTGTTAGCAGCGTGTTTTCTCATGCATTTCTGTATCAGTCGCACATAGGCCGCCCTGAAGTTCTGGTTGAACAGTCCGTATATTATGGGGTTGATTGCGGAGTTAGCCAGAAGTAGCCAGATGACAAAGAACGCAAGGGCCGCAGAGCCCTGGATCTTTACTCCTGCTTTCAGTAGGATTCCAATGATGAACACTGGGAACACGCAGATCTAAGGGAAGGAGGAGTTAAAAAGGAGGAGTGTAGTATTAAAGCATGATCTGCCAACTAAACGGAATGTAAATTACAGGCACCTGGCGACTTTGTCCTTAGGACTTGACTGTTATACACTGCCGTGGTATAACAATTAACTATTCGACCTCTATAGACTATAACAGCTCCCTGACTACTTTTTACTTTATTTGAGTGCCAGGAGGATTGACTATATGCAGGGCGGCGTGCAAGGAATGACTGCACTTACCATGAACATGACAATGATGAGAAGGATGATTTTGGCAGTCCGAAGGTTTCCTCTGTGCTTCTTCACCATACTGTTCTGAACGGAAGCCTTGCCCATACTGCCCATCAGAATGAAGTAGTAGGTGGGGAAGATGATGAGGATGGGAAGGGGGAAGGTGGATCCCACGTAGAACCAAAAGTAGGAGCTCATACCCGAGGAGCACGTATAACTCGCAGTAGAGAAATTGTACTCCGCCCACCCTCCGAATATTGGTGGTATGGAGACAATTGCTGCCCATCCCTGCAGAAAGAGAGTGTGTGTTAGACGCTTGTTCCATGAACTGAGATCCTGCAGAATCATTTTCCCTGATTGTAGATTGCCCTAATCATAATGTCCATCCTATATCATCTAGGTGGCCTGTTGAGTGATTGCTGTCACTACATCCTACATGTCCCAGTTACAGTAAACACACTGATCTAATGCTCAGTTAGGGCACTCAGTTACATACCCATATTATACCGATGCATATCCATGCCAGGGGTCGCTTCATGATGTGTGGGTATCTGATAGCATGGCACACCAAGATATACCGATCGACACTGAAAATAGAAAATAGCTATTATTCACCGGCTGGTGGGTCATATCATATCTAACTATATCTAATGCAAATTTGCACGGAAATGTGATACCCTATCGTCAATGTGACGACTTGATCCGTCAGTGTGACGACTTGATCCGTCAGTGTGACGACGTGATCCTTCAGTGTGACGACGTGATTCGTAGGTATCACGTATCACAAGTGCTAGACATCTGCTTGCGAACTTGAGGGGTCACATCACATACATAAAAGGGAGAGAAAGAGAGAGAGAGAGAGAGAAAAAGAGAGGGATCACATTACATTACATAGCAGATAGCATCATAGAGGGAGAGAGAGAGACAGAGACAGAGACAGAGACAGAGACAGAGACAGAGACAGAGACAGAGACAGAGACAGAGACAGAGACAGAGACAGAGACAGAGACAGAGACAGAGACAGAGACAGAGACAGAGACAGAGACAGAGACAGAGACAGAGACAGAGAGAAAGAGAAAGAGAGAGAGAGACAGACAGACAGACAGACAGACAGACAGACAGAGACAGAGAGAGAGAGAGAGAGAAACAGAGAGAGACAGACAGAGACAGACAGAGACAGACAGAGACAGACAGAGACAGAGAAAAACGTAGAGAGAGACAGAGAAAAACGTAGAGAGAGACTGGGAGATTGAGGCAGGGAGACAGAGAAAAAAGGAAAATATGTGATTCATATGTGATTAGGATATGTGGTTCACCATTTCTAATGGATTATGATATGTGATTCACCCTTTCTTATGGATTAGGATATGTGATTCACCCTTTCCAATGGATTAGGATATGTGATTCACCCTTTCTAATGGATTAGGATATGTAATTCACTCTTTCTAATGGATTAGGATATGTGATTCACCCTTTTTAATGGATTAGGATATGTTATTCACCCTTTCTAATGGATTAGGATATTATATGTGATTCACTCTTTCTAATGGATTAGGATATGTGATTCACCCTTTCTAATGGAATAGAATAGAATCACATATCCTAATCCATTAGAAAGGGACTAGGATAATATGTGATTCACCCTTTCTAATGGATTAGGATATTTGATTCACCCTTTCTAATGGATTAGGATATGTGATTTACCCTTTCTAATGTAGGTAGGATATGTGATTCTATTCAGGGATAGTGCATGTCAACAGTCAGTGTTTCCTAATCCAGCTACACTTTCCGCGAAATTCGCCCGTTTACTAGTTGACATAATACATGGCTCCCCTATTTTGATATTTTTAAATTTTGAATCTGGGTGTGGGACAGCAAAATACGAGATCGTTACTGCAGTGCTGACAGCTATAGCTCTATTATAAATGCCCTATTTTCTCTAACCACCCAAGATTGACAGCTATGGGGGTGGGGTCCAACCTACTGTCGCAATATCTATTTGACTCGTGACGTCATAATGAATGACGTCACACCCAGACAACTCTCACCTGGTCATCCCGAGGGTAACCATGGCAGCACAGATGGTAATGTTATCAATGAATCCCCCGATATCACACATAGGATCCGGAAGGATCTGTTTTCCTCCAAAGGCGATGGAGAAGAACCCCATGGGCATTGTGAAGAGTCCAGTAATTAGGTTGCTGAATGCCAAACTATAAAAATGGGGGGCAGGTGTTAGTAATGGGGTGAAGTTTTAAATAATAGGCTAACTGTCAGACCCTATATTCTCGCGAGAACCGCAGTCAGAGCATTGGCCTGATAATAGGCTAACGACCTGCTTCATGACACTTGACACGATGCCAATATAGGTACCATGATCACCTTTCAGCCAATAGCAGCTGTCCCCAATCAAATTGGTCAATAATATTACCTGCCAATAAAGAGGTTGGATGTGGTCCGGAGCTTGGGTTGGGAATACATGGCAAAGAGAAGGGCGATGTTGCCACATACACACAGTATTATGAGAACCGCTATCAGAATTAGGATCAGAACCTGGTCCACTTTGTCAGCGAAAATGTTATCTCCTCCCCCTGCCATAATTCTAGTTTATCTGTCGGGGGCAAAATAACGGTTAGGAGAAAACCGAGTACAACAAATAAAGGGATACGTATACCGGTATGTCTTGTCGACTCGATATTGAAAAATGAAATTACGGGGTTAGTTAAACATATATGGACGGAATTCTAACTTTAAAAGTTAAAACTTAAGCTACATGGCGGTTGGCTAAAAAACTGTCAGGCCAATGCTCTGATACTGAGCTCTATACTCTAATCTCTTATATGGTCTCTACTAGCTGGTCTCCCTGCAATAACAGGTGTATGGCACTGTTTAATTTGTTCAACTTTGTGCCCTGGTCCGGCAAAGCAGGTGCAAACAGAACGATAATGCTAAATTCAGCTGCATCACAGCAAAACAGGGGGTAAAGATCTTGGACTTCCCATGAAAACTGACTCAGAAATGAAAGGGCCAAGGGAGCACCGGTGGTAATTTGGCTAACGACGAAATCAGGGCATGGTGCGTTTCCATGGCAACAAAAGGGGGGGGTCGGAGTCATTTAATTTTAACGTATTCCACTGAACCTCTCCACCTATATATACCAGCTGCAGCTAGCTTGGTAGTAAATCCAACCCCAGGCACAGAACCTCACTGAACCTACTGAGTAGTGATTGTTGTTCTTAAACAACACCTAGCGGTACCTAGCTCTTCTCTTGTTGCAAAAGTTTTCTAATTCATTAGAGACTGCGCTTCTACGCGCCTTGATTAATTCTCCATGGCGCATATATTATATTACATGGTTTATTCAAAATTCAGTATGTGTCTCTGTTTAAAACAATTGTGCCTTACTACTCCAGTCATGAATCAAGGACACCAAGCACGGAACTACCTCAGTTGAGTTAGTCCGTTGTTAAAAGTTCCAGGGTGGGCAAGTTGTAGGATGAAATCACAAAGAACACACCGCTGTCAAGACAACCCCTGTAATTATCCCTGTATACGAATCAATACAACTAGAGAAATTCCAGTCAAGAGAATCTTTTAGGTAATCAACGAATGTGTGTGTGCTCCTTCAATCATATTTACACGGCATCCTGTATGCTCTATAGAAAACTTTATCTAGTGGATCCAGCAATTAGTTCTCAGAAACACAAGCCTTTTATAGAGATCCCGCCCTGTGAAATTAATTGATTGCTATGCCTCAGGATATAATCTAGTCCTTCGAAGGGAGGAGAAGACAAATGAATTCCCCCTCCCCTTGGCCCACGTTTATCATTATCTGAAGACACGTACTGTATGGGGACATATAACAGTGGCGCTATGAGCCGAGAATCTGTTTGCGTATAATGATAAGGGTGTTCCGCATGGATACTAAACTAGATAAAGTGCATTGTATGCTCAGTACGATCTAGCGCTGTGATTGGTCAAGCTTGCACTGTCAGGCCAATGCTCTGACCACAGTTCTCGCGCGCTCCCTTATTTGAGAGAAGTGAGAATAGGGTCAGGCCAATCATGCTCTGACAGAGCTTGCACGTCTTCCTAGGGTATTTTTTCAAAACATTTTGTTAGATACCGTTTTTCTGACTACAAGCAGCCTTGATTGTATGATAAGTTACTAATTCACTCACGCATTGTTTAGAAAACAAATAGCATATAGAATATTCTATAGCTTTTGGAGAAGGGTCCTTTCTAACAAATCACAGCATAACAAATCACAAGCCAGCTGGGAGAACAAGTTGATGAGTAACAAAGGAGAGTAGTTTCACTCTAAGAAATCAGCACTTACTCATAAATGCAGCACCGGACTTTTGCTGATCATATCATGCACACACACACACTGTCTATCGCTGAAGACAATATCATTATCAGTGGCTTTATTTGGTTGCACACGTGCTAAACTACATACACAGATATAATGGGCCCAGTAAGCTACTAATATGTATGGGGTTAATTTGACAAATATTGCATCTATACTTTCATGGAACTTCACATCTCAGTAATAAGATGAACTACATTCAACTACTTAACATTGGCACTGATCATTAGATCACATATATGTAGAGCACTGACCAGGGGCTCAACGTACTATCATGATGATGGAGCAATGAGCTAGCTCTCAACCACTAATTATAATCATTTTCTAATTAAATCACTCTTATTTATCAGCTGTACTGACCTATATTGGCTCTTTCTTTCCACTATTTCGGTTTGTTCTCTAGTACCTTAGATAATTGATTACTCATACCCTAATTGCTGGGTATATGATCATCCCCCACATTACAAAACTATATAATGATATCAATAAGTCTCGTGGCACACCATTACAATTATACACGTGTGCTAAAGAATGCTGCTGACCAACACCCCCAGGTTATAGTCTCTATTATCAATTGCAATACACATGTGTTATAATAGAGCCACTCGACAAGTGCTCATGTTATTTGCTCTTTCCCCCATGGAGCATTTATTGGGAACCCACCAGCCAACACGTGGTTAAGTGGCTGATGCACGTGCAATATGGCTCTTCCCAACTAATGTAATCTAGCACCTGTCTGGGGAGAGAGAGTGAGAGAGAGAGAGAGAGAGAGAGAGAGAGAGAGAGAGAGAGAGACACACAGAGAGAGAGAGTGAGAGAGAGAGATACAAATAGAGAGAGAAAGAGAGAGAGAGCTCTTCTATTCCTTAAGTATCAGCAGTACTGTCTCAAATTTGTCAGCTGGAAAATATGTGACAGATCACCTGCACCCTTCATTATGTGAATTTTTATGTTCTAACCCTCCTTTTTACGGGGTGCGGTGAAACCTAGGGTCGAGCAAGGCAATATAATGTGAAATAGTAAAAATGAACTATTTCTCCTCTCACCCCCGTATACATATTACATATAATTATCTTAACATAATGAAATCATTCGGCTGAAAGAGGTGTTACACAAGAGATTACATATAATATATTCATGAAGTTGAAGGATTCATCAGCACATGAACACTTAAGTGCATACTGAGATGAAGGGGCAGCAAAGTGATGCATTTGCAATACTTGTATTGGGGAGACATCAGACAGGTTCTAATGAAGCAGTCATAATGGCATTCATTAACCGAAATCTCTCTCTCTCTCTCTCTCTCTCTCTCTCTCTCTCTCTCTCTCTCTCTCTCTCTCTCTCTCTCTCTCTCCCCTCTCTCTCTCTCTCTCTCTCTCTCTCTCTCTCATCCTTTTGAGAGAGCGAGGGACTGAGCGACGAAAGAGGGTATAACTGTGCAGTGGGACAGGGGAGTTTCGACCAATATCCACCCACGTGTAGTTGTGTGAGGGACGAGGAGGAGGGACGAATATTTACTGTGACAGACAATTTCTCAAATTAAAGCATGCTATTGTAGCATGTACATTGCATATAATAATGTCTCTCTCCAAGGAGTCCTGGTATTCTGGTAACAGGGGGTGGTCATCTTCTAGCTGGACATTAGAATACTCATTATATTTAGCGTGGGTGTTCAAGGAGACACTCAGACACAAGAGAAACCAGGGTTATGCAAGTTAGAAAATCACAAAGGGGCAGGGGCATCCCAGTGAGCTTGAAAAATCTGACAGACACTCGAACATGAAGCTTGATCTTTATTGTACTAGTTTTATCCCACCACCTGTTGTAAGAATGACACAGAAAATACTGTAATTCCTTTGTAGCCGTCTCCCGTCGGCGGCTTCGGATTAATCGATCAAACAAAATATATTACTGCTGTTACGACCCCCCAATAATTACCAACAAGATCACCCACCATGACCATGGCCATGGAAGGGAAGTACCATTACCATTTCCCAACCAGACACACTGATAGACAAATAAAACTAGGGAGACTTCTGCAGACAGAAGCGTTGAATGGAGAGCTCCAAGGAGCAGGTGTGGGGGACTAATTGACTTCGTGTCACTGCAGCTCCCACTTCATGTGAAGGGGAGGTGGTGGTAATAGGCCGCTGAAGGGACAGTGCTACACGCATCTGCCATTCGCTATTAAAGATGGTCACCATGTGTTTAAACGTTATTAAATAGGTCGTTGGGTTAAATAAGCCGAATTTAATAGGGTCAATGAGCCGAATGAGCTGGTAGTTCCTTATCGTATATCCTTGCTATATTCTAACCCATCCTTCCAAGGGCCACGTTGAGAGACTGAGAGAGGGTCGAGCAAGACAAGTCGTTCCTACCATAAGAAGATGATCATAGTGCTTAAAGCAACCGTTGGCATGCGCTGCAGACCCCATATTTTATTTGAAAAAATCGGCTGAATATTTTGAGATTTTGGACGATGGGAAGACTAAGTAGATTATCGTAATCAAAATAATACACATAATAATGTGACACTACTATTACTAGTGGAGCGTAATGCAAAGCGTATGCAGAGTATATAACAGTAGTATAAGCCATAACACCATTCTAAAATCCAGGGAGGTGGAATGAGTTGTGGAAAATATTAAAATGAACACCTAAAAAGTGCAGGTCAGCGGAGCGGGGGCTAAACCAAAGGGAAAAGGAATGTATATGAGACGGTGAAAAACCCCTTGGGGTCAGTGTGTAGGGGTGATGGGCACTCCGTGGTAGAAAAGGGCAGTTGAGGGGATGTCCCCGTATTGATTCACGTGGGTTTGGAAGTTTGGCAGGCATTAGTGGGGAAAAAAACCCCCCCCCAAAAAAAGGGACGTTTTTGTGACCTATTAGGAAATGAAAAAGGGCAATTTATGAAAAGATCTGTGGAAAAAAATTTTTTTAAAAAAAATGTTTTTTTTACCCGGGGTTCCCAAAGGCTAATTTAAAACTAAATTAAAACCCCGTTTGCCAGTTTTAAAAGGACCAAAAGCCTTTTTTCTAATTTAAGGAACGGATTTGATTTTTAGTAAAAACCTTTGTGTTTTTAAAAAATGTGTTAAAAGATACAGTTTTTTAAAAATTTTATCAAAAAAAGGGTTCCCCCAAATTTGGCTTTTGAGCCTAGGGGGAAATTGAAAGGGTGCGGCCCTCTTTTTTTGAACCCATAAAAAAATGTTACTTTTAAACGCGCGAAAAACCTAGTATTCCGCGAAGGTAAGTAGAATCATTTTGGGCAGATTTCACCAGACAGGGGCACTGGCAAATATCAAATCCTGTTTGATAATTTCTTTCCCCATTTCATGACCATTTTCCCAAGGGGTTTTGTAATCCGATATAAAACTCACATTTTTAAAAAATGTTTGGGGATGGAGTAGAAAAACGGGGTAAAAGGGGGGAGGGGGAGAGGTAAGGAGAGGGGGGTAGGGGGAGGGCAAAAAGAGGAAAAACAGATAATTATCTACACACATGTTTTAATTTTTTCAACGACCCCATTTATTTTATTTTTTTACCAGTAAAATTAAAGTCCATTTTTTTAAAAGTCACCCCCCCAAAAACGTTTCGCGGAATTGTTTTCGCGTTTAGACATGTTAAAAGTGTAGGCGCGCGCGTAAATTAAAAAATCGCACGGGGCAAAGAGTTGGGGGGGGTGAAACCCGTTGAATAAAAGGACTTTAAAAATGATATGGATAATAAAAAGGTAAAAACGGGAAAAATTTAAAAAATAAACAATTTAAAAATCATCACATTTATATAAAAAAGAGTCAAGAGGAAATTTTTTCCCCCTTCTTTCGGGAAACCCAAAAAATTAAAATTTTTTACCCAAAAAAATTTTGAGTTAAATTTTGCTTGAGATTTTCTTTTCCCCTGGCGAGGAGGGGCACTCTTTCCCAAAATCCAAGGGTTCGAGGGAAAAAACTGAAAAGAGAGGACAATAAAGAAGTAATTTGGGTTTTTTTAAGTGCCCCTTTTAGCCAAGGTTTTACTTTTGGCGGGCAGAGAGCGCCCTTTATCATGTAAAATCCCAGGGACTTCGGAAATAAGGGGAAACGGGAAAAAACCCCCCCCCCAAAAACAGTTAAAAAAATTAATTTTTTTTAAAAACAGTCCATTTAAAGTAAAAGTAAAAAATAAAAACTGGGAAAAAAATTTCACCCCATGGATTTTATTATCGGGCCCAATGTGTCCATCACTTTGGGTAATAAGCCCGTGTTTTCCGGGTTTTCATCAATAAAAAAGCAAGGGAAACCAAAAAATTTAAAAAGGGTTACAGTCCCCAACCCCCCAACCCCACCTAAAAAGGGGGAAAGGGGGGTTAGGGGTACCCTAACAGAAGAAAACCAAAAAAGGGGGAAAATTGGGAGAATTAGGGGGAAAAAATTTGGGGGGGGGAAATTTGGGAATTAAAATTAGGGATTTAAAATTTGGGGTATAAATTAGGGGGGGCAATTTGGGAGGGAATTTTGAGAAGGAATTTTGGGGGAATTTTGGGAGGGAGGGAAATTTTTGGAGAATTTAGGGAGGGAAATTTTGGGAGGAAATTTTGGAGAGGTTTTTTGGGGGAATTTTTGGGATAAATTAGGGATAAATTAGGGTAAAGGAAAAAATTAGGAAAAAATTTGGGGTAAAAATTTGGGAGAAGGGGGGGGGGGAAATTTTGGTAGAATTTAGGGGGAATTAGGGAGAAAGGGGAAAAATTTAGGGAGAAATTTTGGGGGAAATTTTGGGAGAATTTGGGAGAAAATTTTTGGAATTAAAAAAGGAAATTTTAAAATTTGGAAAAAAATTGGTTTAAAAATTTGGGAGAATGTTTGGGAGAAATTTAGGGAATTAAATTTGGGATGGGAATTGGGATAAATAGGAATAAATTAGGGATAAATTAGGGGGAATTTAGGGAGAATTTAGGGGGGGAAAAATTTGGGAGAAAATTTTGGGGAAAAATTTAGGGGGACTTTTGGGGGAAAAGTTTTGGGGGGAATTTTGGGATAAATTAGGGAAAATTAGGGAAAAATTTGGAAAATTGGAATTTAAATTTGGGAAAAAAATTTTGGGAGAAATTTTGGGAGAATTGGGTTGAATTTTGGGAGAATTTTTTGGGGTAAATTAGGGTAAAATTTGGGAAAAAATAGGAATAAATGGAATAAATTTTGGGGAATTTTAAAAAAGGGGGGAAAAAATTTTGGGAGAATTTAGGGAAAAAATTAGGGATGAAAATTTGGGATAAATTTGGAAAAATTTGGGATTAAATTTGGGGAAGTTAGGGGGAATTTTTAGGGAGAAAATTTTGGGAGAATTTGGGAGAATTTTGGGGACTTTTGGGAGGGGGTTAGGGGGAATTTAGGGATTAAAATTTGGGATTTAAAATTTGGGAAAATTAAAGGGTAAATTAGGAAATTTAAAAAGAGATAAATTGGGAAAAATTTTTTTGGGAAATTTGGTAGGGAATTTTTGGGGAAAAATTTGGGGGGAAATTTTGGGGGGAAATTTTGGGATAAAAGGGGTAAATTAGGGATAAATTTGGAAAAATTAAAGGGAAAAAATTTGGGAGGATTTTGGGAGGGAATTTTGGGGGGAAATTTGGGGGTAAAATTTGGGATTTAAAAAGGAAAAAAATTTGGAAAAATTAGGGAAAAAATTAGGGAGGGTTTAGGGAAAAAATTAGGGAAAAAATTTGGGATAAATTAGGAAAAATTGGGAAAAATAGGGGAAAAATTAGGGAGAATTTTGGGAGAATTTGGGAGGTTTTGGGAGAATTTTGGGGGGTAAAAAATTTAAAGGGTAAAAATTTGGAAAAAATTAAGAATTTAAAAAGGGATAAATTTGGGGGGAATTTTGGGGGAAAATTTGGGAGAATTTTTGGGATAAATTAGGGAAAAAAATTAGGAATAAAATTTTGGAAAATAAAATTTGGGAAAAAATTAGGGAAAAATTTTTGGGGTTTAAATTGGGTAAATTAGGGGTAAAATTTGGGATTTAAAATTTGGAATAAATTAGGGGAAAAAATTAGGGATTTAAAAATTTGGAATAAAAATTGGGGAGAATTTAGGGGAATTTGGGAAGGGAATTTTGGGAGGGAAATTTTGGGAAGGTTTTGGGGGAAAATTTTGGGGCTAAAAATTTGGAAAAAATTTGGTAAATTAGGGAGAAAATTTTGGGGGAATTTAGGGAGAATTTAGGGGAATTTAGGGGGGGGTTTAGGGGAAATTTTGGGATTAAAATTTAAAGGGTAAATTTGGGAAAAAAAAGGAAAAAAATTAGGTAAATTGGGAGAATTTTGGGAGATTTAGGGAGAGTTTTTGGGAAATTTTGGGAGGAAAAGGGGGGGGGAAAAAGAAAGGGAGGGGGAAAGAGAAGGGAGGGGGAAAAAAAAAGGGAGGGGAAAGAAGGAGGGGGAAAAAAGAAGGGGGGGGAAAGAGAAAGGGGGGGGGAAGGAAGGGGGGGGGAAAAGAAAGGGGGGGGGAAAAAGAAGGGAGGGGAAGAGAAAGGGGAAGGGGGGAAAAAGGGGGAGGGGAAAAGGAAGGGGGGGGGGGGAAAAAGAAGGAGGGGAAAGAGGGGGGAGGGGAAGAGAAGGGGGGGGGAAGAAAAAGGGAGGGGAAAAAAGAAAAAGGGGAAAAAGAAGGGGGGGGGGAAGGAAGGGGGGGGAAAAAGAAATTTTAGAAAAGGGGGGGGAAGAGAAGGGAAGGGGGGAAAGGGAGGGGGGGAAAGAAGGGAGGGGAAGGGAGGGGAAAGGAAGGGAGGGGGAAAGGGAAAAGGGGAAGGGGGGAAAGGGGGGGGAAGGGAAGGGGGAAAGGGAAAAGGGGAAAAGGGGAAAGGGGGGAAGGAAAGGGGAAAGGGAAAGGGGAAAGGGGGAAAGGGGGGAAAAGGGGAAGGGGAAAGGGGAAAGGGGAAAGGGGAAAGGGGAAAGGGGAAAGGGGAAAGGGGAAAAGGGGAAAGGGAAAAGGGAAAGGGGAAAAGGGAAGGGAAGGGAAGGGGGAAGGGAAGGGAAGGGAAGGGAAAGGGAAGGGAAGGGAAGGGAAGGGAAGGGAAGGGAGGGAAAGGGGAGGGGAAGGGGAAAAGGGGAAGGGAGGGTACCTTTGGTATTTTGGGGCTCGAACGGGAATGCCCATCGGGCCAAAAAGTCGAGCGTTTCCCCCCGCATTATGGAGGCCGTCCGCCCCCTGAAAAAGGGGTCCCCATGATCCCACTCAAAACAGGAGTTTTATTGAAGATTTTGGGGGGGGGGTGGGTGCTGGTATGGTCCCGGGAAATGGCCGTGTGATTTGAACTGTTCCTTTTTGGAGAGTTTTTAATTGTGTGGAAAAAAGTGAATAACGCAAAAAAGTTTGGAGAGAAGGGTTTTCTTCGTTTGACAGATTGTATTTAGAGTGCCCAATTGGTCGGATGAGGAGACCCACGGTGACAGAAGTGGGGAAGTTGAGCCAAGGGAGTTAGGGATGAGTCCGCCCCATATTTCATTGATGATGAGGGCCCCTACCGCTCTTTTTCCCCTTGTAGCGAATAGATTTTCAGCTTTCTAGCCTCCCCAATAGTTTAATCACTAACCCTGAGATCTTAGCGTGAAGAGGCTGCATGTTCGACACTGATATATCAATTTGAAGCAGGGTCCCACATGCCAAAACAGTATTAAAAAGGACCACATGAGTTGATAGAGGGAGAACATATGACCCCGGGCCCCTTTTGGAGAAAGGGGGGAGAATCCCTTGGGGTTTTCCGGGGGGCTTAGCGCTTTCCCCGGGGGTGAGGCCTGAAGGTTTGATCGCGTCAATGAAACCCCAGGCTTTTTCAAACCCGTTAGGCAGAGAGATTTCCGGATGGTACGAAGTTAGATTTAGGATCTCCCTTTCCTGCTGCGGGGTTTGGAAATTTTAGATTCATTGATTTTCCAGGGTTTTTTTGGTCCCCCATCTAACCCCCTTAAAAATTTTTTTTTGTGTGCTGGTGTCGGGTTGGTCCGGATGTTCTGGGGGCCTTTGAGTCATAAAAGCAAGACTTTCAGCTGGAGTGTGACGACGGAACATTTTTTATATACAGGACAAATAGAAGGGTCCTAGGAGTACCCGGGGGACCCCATCAGGACCCGGATGGGATCAGACATTTACCGGGGGAGGAGGATCTCTGAATCGGTTAAAAAGAAGTTGGTGATCCAGGGGATTGACCTGGAGCCATAGGATGGAGCTTTTTGAGAAGGATTGATATCCACCTTGTCGGCCTTTGAAAAACCAGGTAGAGACATCGGGTTCCATCTCGAACTTTTTTCATCACATCCCAACTGGTGGGGAGGGGTGAGGCCTTTTCCCTTTTCGGGAAACCCATTTTTTGATCTGGAGGATGTTTCCTGGGCTGTGGTTTAAACTAAACCCAGTTTGGTAGAGTTTCCTAAAAGATTTTAACCAGATGAGATGTAAGTGAGAGGCCGAATTTGGGCAGCATCTGCCCGGTTCCCTTTCTGAAGAGGGCACCACCCCTTGTGCTTGAATAATGAGCTATATCCCCGGGGGAAAGAGGGATTTTCTCCATTACCTATAGAGCATGGGCAGGCGCTACACACCTTTTTGGATAGTGATGGGAATTATTTGGGCCCGGGGCAGACGAAGAGTCCCTGGGGCTTGAGGCCCGTAGGGTGTCCCTTTATGAAATCAAGTGAAGACGCCCCCTATCCGGGGGTAGATTTCAGTACCCCGTGTTTGCCAGATCAGGGTTGGGGGAAAAAGGGAAGGGAAGGGAAGGGAAAAAGGAAGCGGAAGGGAAGGGAAGGGGAAGGGAGGGAAGGGAAAGGGGAAAGGGGAAAGGGGGGGAAAAAGGGGAAAGGGAAGGGGGGGGAAGGGAAGGGGGGGAAGGGAAGGGAAGGAAAAAGGGAAGGGAAGGGAAGGGGGGAAGGGAAAAGGGAGGGGGGAAGGGGAAAGGGAAGGGAAGGGAAGGGAAGGGGAAGGGGGGGGAAGGGAAGGGGAAGGGAAAGGGAAGGGAAGGGAAGGGAAGGGAAGGGGGAAAGGGGAAAAAGGGAAAGGGAAGGGAAAAGGGGAAAGGGAAAGGGAAAAAAAGGGAAGGGAAGGGGAAAAGGGAAAGGGGAAGGGAAAAAGGGAAGGAAGGGAAAAAAAAGGGAAGGGGAAGGGAAAGGGAAAGGGGAAGGGGAAAGGGAAAAGGAAAGGGAAGGGAAAGGGGGGGAAAGGGAAGGGAAGGGGAAAAGGGAAAGGGGGAAAAAAAGGGAAAAGGGAAAGGGGAAAGGGAAGGGAAGGGAAGGGGAAAAGGGAAGGGAAGGGAAGGGAAGGGGAAGGGGAAAGGGAAGGGGAAGGGAAAGGGGAAAGGGAAGGGAAGGGGGGGGGAAAGGGGAAAGGGGAAAAGGGGAAAGGGGGAAGGGGGGAAGGGAAGGGGAAAGGGGAAAGGGGAAAGGGGAAAAGGGAAAGGGGAAGGGGAAGGGGAAAAGGGGAAGGGGGAAAGGGGAAGGGGAAAAAGGGAAAGGGGGAAGGGGAAAGGGGAAAGGGGAAAAGGGAAAGGGGAAGGGAAAGGGAAGGGGAAAAAGGGAAGGGAAGGGAAGGGGAAAAGGGAAAGGGGAAAAGGGAAAGGGAAAGGGAAAAAAGGGGAAAGGGGAAGGGGAAAGGGGAAAAAGGGAAGAAAGGGAAGGGAAGGGAAGGGAAAGGGAAGGGAAAGGGAAAGGGAAAAAAAGGGGGAAGGGCAAGGGGGGAAGGGGAAAGGGGAAAGGGAAAGGGGAAAGGGGAAAGGGGAAAGGGGAAGGGAAAAAGGGAGGGAAAAGGGAAAGGGGAAGGGAAGGGAAGGGGAAGGGGAAAGGGAAGGGGGGGAAAGGGAAGGGGGGGAAGGGAAGGGAAGGGAAGGGAAAGGGGAAAGTGGGTTTTTGGGGGTAGCTGTCCGATAAAACCCAAAACCTATCATGGAGAATCCCAGATGGGGGGTCAACAGAAAAAAAGTGGCCCTGTCCCATGCCGTGGGTAGTCGAACACCCCTTTGACGGTGGATAACAAAACCTTTCGTAACTCTCGGGGCCCCGGTGGGGGGGACTTTTTAAAAGCCAGGGATCCTAAAATGGGTTTTGGGGGTGTTTTTGGGAAATTCGTTTTTGGTAGCCCTTTCCCCAAATTTTGCCCTTTCTATAGGGGGACCCTTTGCTGACAAAAAAGGGGGAAGAAATAAAAAAGGACCCGTGGTTGAAGTAAAATACCTGAAAAAACCTTTTTTATTACATAAACCCTCCAACCCCAAACCTCTTCCATCAATTGTATAGAAAAATGCAAAGTTAGTATGGGCCAGAGCCCATTATCCCCTTTTTTTTCTAAAATTCCCAAATGGGGCTGGGGGCAGAGGAAAACCCAAATCGCTACCATGGGAATGTTTGGCTGACTTTTTTTCTTATAAATGAGGGGGAAAATTCAAAAATTTCCCCTTTTCCCAAAAGGGTTTTGGTTTTGGTTTGGGGGGGAAGTCTTTCTTAGGAAAGCAAAAGCAAAACAAAAAAAAACACCCCTTTTTTTAAAAATGCCACATTTTTTTTAAAAAAAAGTTGGGTAAAATTAAAGTTTGGGGGAATTTGAAAATCGAAAAAAATTTTCCCCAAAATCTACAAAAAGCGCCCGCGCGCTCCGACCCCCGGGGGAAACGAAAAAAAAAAAAGCCCCCCGCGCACCCCCCATTTTCCCCATAAAAAGAAGATCGGTTTTTTACAAAAGGGAACAAAATTTTAAAAGCAAAACAGAGTTTTGGGGTAAAATAGCCCCCCTCACTGAGGGGGGCTATTTTTCGCCGAAAAGTCGTTTGTATTTAAAATTTTTTCACCTTTGAACATCCCGAGGGCTTCTATGCCTGACCAAACTTCGAACCAAGTGGATCAATTTCCGGGAAACATCCCCCCCAACACGGTGAAGAATGCTTTAAAATTGGGAAAGGGACGAAGGAAAAAATCGTAGAACCCCTCAAGTGTAAAGGGCAACAAATTTTTTCCATTTTCTGTATTTTTCCTTTGGGGTTTTGGGAATCAAAATTGGGTTTCTAGGATAAAAAAAAAACGATTTTAAATGCAGGTGGGGATATGAATATTGGGGGAAATTTTTCACTGCATTTACCCGAGGGTGTAAATAACAAAAGATAAACTGGTTTTGGGCCTCTCCCAACCCCTCTCTTACCTCTTAAACCCCCGCACCTCAGATTTTCTCAACCACACAGCCCCAAACAAATCCACATGCACGCTCAAGCACTCATAATAATATGAGTCATAATATGCAAGCAGGTAATACTCTACGACTCTACGTGAATAACTGGTGGTCTTTCCACTGTTTCTCTACAGTGGTATCAGCTTTCCTATCTTCGCCGGGTGGGTTATCAAAAAGCCCTTACTTGAGGCGCACCCAATGGGTGCGCTAGTCCGCTATACCAAACAAATCCAACTCAAACTCTTCTTCTCTTTTTCAATTTGTTACCACATCCCATATTGTTGAGGGATTACTCAACAAATCCTATCTTTCGACGTACATTTTATATGGATAAAATTTCCCAAGAAAGGTGTATGAATAGAATGAAGGGAAGAATCTCTAAAAACCTTCTGGAAGATTCTGTCGACGGTCCTTTCATAAAAGGAGCTCGAGCTAGCTCCTTTTAAATTAATCTAGCTCCTAGGTCCTAGATCCATTTAAATGTGACAGACCAATTCTTTTAAAGACTTCTGTCACATCTTACTCGGTTTACTCGCTATGACTCAGTATGAGTTAGTCAAAACCTTAAAGAGGAGATGTGCATCCGTTCTTTATTACGAGCAAGTTTAAAATTACCGTAAAATTACCTTAAGTAAGCTTCTAGCTGTTAGAGAATTGGCCTGAAAAGTGCAATTTAGCAGATACATTTTGTTAAATGGTTTTACCTGGTGGGTTCTTATCGAGAAGGGGGTATAACTTGTCCTTTATCTTATCAGAGTGTCAAATGCCATGTATATAAGAGGAAGAGCTGGCCTGTAAAGGTATGATTAGTGACAAGTATAATGGGCCTCTTAGAGTCTTAGGGCACGTCCTAACGATCAAACTATTGGTGTTATCAATAGTTGGGGTAGAGAAGTATATATGGGCTATTATATTGTTCCTACTGAAAAAGAAATATTCAGTGTTTTTGTGAATGATATAGAAGTTAATAAACAATCAAAAACCCACGTCAGACGTCTGGCAGAATTCAGCAATTTATATAGCACAGCTGAGGCACAAATAGCTGGTACACACAGAGGGAGGGAGAGAGAGAGAGGGAGGGAGAGAGATTGAGGATTGAGGAAGGGAGATTGAGGATTGAGGAAGGAAGAGAGGAAAAGAGAGAGATCCCCTCGAGGGAGGGAGTTATAGTCAGTAGATGAAAAATAGTCATGCATATACCCATGAATCCTGATAGATGCAGGGGAAGGAAGAGATGGAAAGTGATAGAGAGAGAGTTGTGACAAGCTGCTATATTTCCACTGGACGATCAATATCAGATTTATTTTCTCCTAAAATTCCCACGGTTAATCACAACACATTCTCTCCCCTCAAGCGAGAGAGTGATATAGCTGCACCGTGTTAGTATAATACACAGTCGACTGAAAATGCAGCATCTTGTAGATTAGAAATCAAAATGGAAGCAATGCAATACTGAGAGAAATGCAGGGGCCGTACAGAGCAGTGCTGCTCTCTCGAACAATCTTCTAGAAAGGTAAGTGGTGAAAGGCCTAGGATGTGTGTGCAGTTAGATGAAGGGGCCCAGGTGGCCAAATTACAAACGTTTGGGGCATTATTCGTATTGTGTACAATTATGCCACCACTTTCACAACTTGTTGTAATTTAATTTCTTTTTCTCTTTTTGAAACTATTTTTTTCTGAACTATTTAGCCGTCTTGTTAGACTAACTATCTTTTTATGGTACGAACTGTTGCAGTAACCATTTAACTATGTTAAGCTGCAGGGGGCACCATTAAGCTATTTTGGATAAATGCTCTCCGGAAATAACAATGTCCCTTTCAAATATGGGTTAATTACAAGTGCAAGAGGGTGGGTGGTAGGGGTTGGAGATATATATGAACATTGAACACACAGCTATGATATACATAATAGCAGCGATGTATCAAGAGCTAACTGTACCTAATTTAATGTCACCCTCTCTCTAATTCTAAATCAGCTAACTATAGTCTATACTTCCAATGTGAGTAGTCGATTCACACGAGAGAGCTCAATCGATTTTTTGTAGTCTATACTTCCTAATTTTCACCCTTCCTGAATTTCATTGAGTGTCGGTGGAGTCCCAACTGCTCCTCCATTCTCCCCCACACTGCAACCCCCTCCCCTAGGGCTATAAATCTGCCTCGCCGAAAAAGAGTGCCGTCTTCTGATGGGATCTTGCATGTCATCCATGTTAAGATGACTGCAGCAGAGCGGTGAAATGGCTGGTTCGGAACCCCGGGCCTCACTGTTCAGAGTCCTGTTATACGACTTGATGTGTCTCAGGGAGTTGCTGAAGTTGCTCATATTGTTCATTCTGATCGCATCCAGATCCACGACGAAAGAGTTCCTTCCCGCCCCTCCCGCACTGTGGTTACTGCTTGACACGTTCATTTTAGGGGTCCCTTGGATGGACCTCATGGACATAAAGGATCTCTTCAGCCGGGAGTATCGTTCCCGTAGGATGAGGCTTAGGAACATCTGCTTGTACACACACCGGAACTGGCTATTAAACCACCCGTAAAGAATGGGGTTGAACGCACTATTTGAGAGGAGCAACCATATCACTGTCCTGCTCATCCTCTCTGAGAAGGGTATCTGAGCCTCACACCAAAATATCAAAGCAACAATAAAGGTAGGCAACACACAAGCAAGCACAAAAACAATTAAAATCAGCGTTATCTTGGCAGTCCGTAAGTTTCTCTGTTTCAGAGCATATGGTACGGAGAATCGTCTGATGGGCCCATCGTGTCTATCGTCCGACACCTGAATATTCCGGCAGGATATTGGTTTCGGGCCGATTGTGCTGGTGAAGATAAGGAGGTAGGAGATACATATCATACCAATTGGAACAGGAAATGATACCACCACGTAAAAGAGGAAGTAGTACTTGTGAAAGTTATCGAATCCCTGCATGGACTGCATGGCACAGGACATGCTGTGGGATGAGAAGCCATAGCCGCTCCATCCAAAAAGTGGGGGTAACGCACACACCAGGGAGATAGTCCAGCATATTAGAACAATTATCTTGGCTTTTATCTTGGTCATCCTGTTCCTGTAGCTCACCGGGGATTGCACCAAACAGAGCCGATCCAGGGCTGTGAATCCCAGCGTCCACATGGAGGCAGTGATCATGAGAGAGTCAATCAGTGCAGCCAGCTTGCAGATGGCACTCCCGAATATCCAAGTTCTATGGTAGACGGTCAGGGCAACTATAGGAACAGTAAAGAAGCCCACACCGAGGTCACTGAGACCAAGTGACATGATGAAGATGTTACTGGCAGTCTGGAGGGAAGTGTCAAGGTGGATAGCCAGGAATTGGACGGTGTTCCCTGTGACGGTGAGGAGGGAGAGGAAGATAAGGAAACTCAACATGATATCCTTCTCCTCGTTATCATAGGATAGTATCACGGCGCTTGTAGAGTTCATATCAGCTTCAATATTGGGCTGCATTGATCGATTTAGTTTCAGAGATAATTTACTGAGATGACAAATGGTCAAAGTTCAAGCGGGCCTTAAAAATCTTGTCATTTCATTTATCGTCTAGGCGTCTAGCTTATCAAATGCAGTAATGAGAGAAATTAAAGACTTCAATAGTTTCTAGATTGTGACATTTCAACATGTCACTCTGAACTCTCGTCAAAAAATCATAAAGAACAGTTTATCAAGAAATTGAGCTAAGCAGCTAAAAAGTGGGATATTTAAACAAGATGAGATAACCTGATAAGTAGAAACATTTCTTCGTTGGATTGTCTTCAAATATAGCTACCAAGACAAACGGTTAAATTTTTGCGTTTCTTGACGTGAGAGACAATCAGATATTTCTGAAAGATTCTCTTTCTCATCGTCACATACGTCTTAAAATATATACTAAATATTTTGTTTGATAAATGTGTCTCGCCGCTGGCTCGCCGGTTCCCGTCACAGTTTATGGTTATAGGCTCCAAGTTACATACAAGGGAGATCCCAGGGTAGCCGCCAGATAGAGATCTAGAGATACCAGAGAGATAGTACTAAAGTGATAACTGTGATATAGAGAGTGATACTAGAGAGATAGTACTAAGGTGATAACTGATATAGAGAGTGATACTAGAGAGATATCATGTTCGATGATGCTCGAACAATTTCGAGACACAGAGGAAGGATGACAACTGAAATTAACCCATGCCGCGAGGTAACGCAGACACGCAACGAATGTGTCAAGCTCTCTTCCTGTGAATTGTGAATCGTACTTTCTCTCGCTTTCTCTCTCTCTCTCTCTCTCTCTCTCTCTCTCTCTCTCTCTCTCTCTCTCACACATTCTCCATTCTCTCACTGTCAATCTTGCTGTCTCGCTCAGCCCCATTTGACCATTTCTCAGCATGATCATGATGATAACTGACACAAAGGTATCATGATAGTTAATAGATGCCTTTTCGAGCTAATCGACCTCGCTACCCCACCTTTTGCAGAATAATAACGCATATATAACCGGTTGTAAAATGGTTTTTAAATGCTTGAATATGGATAAATTGAGTTTATACATCGAGTGCTACTTCATGGAATATAACAATCATAACATCATAACAATTGAATGATGGAAGGACACAAAAAGCAAAGAAAGAGCAAAAAACATTTTGAATTGTTTTAAAATACAGGGTACCTGTTTGAGAAACTCTCGAAGAAGAAGAAGAGCGCTGACGTATGAGGTACCGCGTAAGACAGGTAACGCGATGTTGTGGAGGATCACACAGAGAGAAAAAGATGCTGCACAGATAAGAACTGCGGACGGGGCCGACAACACTTGTACAAGAAGAAGAGGCAGTCGTGGTTAGCCAATCAAATGTGTAAAGAGTGTCTTAGTAACAAATCTCCAAAAACAAAGAGGGGAGGACAAGACAAGAGGGGGAGGGGAAGAGAGAGAAGCAGATTCCAGAATAAATAGGAACCGATAGCTAATAGTCTTTTACGCAATATTAATGTAAAATAAACTATGCATAGTTATGGAATAGTGAATATATTCAAGCCGTTATGTTCAGCATCTAGTAAGTGTAAAGAATACTTGCTGTTACTCAAAAAAAAGAATACTGCAAGGTTGAACAACCACTATGGCTCTTGGAACTATGGCTCATATAGAATCTATAATGCGCTTTGGAATTCCATATCAATATGGTAAAGCTATGCAAGTTTTGTTGGGTTTTTTACATAGTGTCTTAGAGCAGGAATAGTTTATCAGTAACTGAGTATTGAACTGGTCGTGGTAAAATATCACTTTCTATCGTTTCCATCAAATTTGTGTGACAACTTCCCTCTCGGACAATTATTATATGCTTTATAAATAAATATATGCAGCAATGGAGACAGGTTCCCTCAGAGAAAGGAGAGAGAGAGAGAGAGAGAGAGAGAGAGAGAGAGAGAGAGAGAGAGAGAGAGAGAGAGAGAGAGAGAGAGAGAGAGATCAGAGAGAGAGAGAGAGATAGAAAGAGAGAAAGGTAGAGAGATGTCAGATGGATACCAGGGAAGGAACTCCTATTAATCTGTCAAGCTTTATAATAAGTACTGGGTACCATCTCAACAGCTCCTAAGTTATAATGGCCCCTTTGGATTACGTAGTTTGCACAACACTCAGGAAAGTCCTATCAGAGCATTGGCCTGACAGGGAAAGTATTGAGTGTTATTGGAACTCCTGAAAGTCTGGCCGTTACAATTTTGTGCTCAGATCGGGGATGCGGCACCAGACATGGATAGTGGATACTGACAGATCCAGAGTGCCATAATGTTCGCGTTATTAGTTGTTGAGTAATGGGTGACCCCTTACTCAACAAGTGGTTAGGGGAGTGAGTCGATTTGTTCTAAATCAAAAATATGGGAAAATTTCCTCAGGTTACTGGTTAATTCTATTACTTTTAGACATGCGAAGTAGATTGAAGTACCCATTATAGAGCTACTGGCTACTACTACAATATACAGGAGGTTGTTGAGTAAGGGCTGAGCTGGGAAATCTCTGCTATACTAGGGGGTCAATGGAACTACTCCGCTATACTAGGGGGCCAATAGCACTACTCTGCTATACTAGGGGGTCAATAGCACTACAGCAGCTGCAGCAGTATTGGTGGTCAGTGTAAAATTTAGGACAACAACTGGTGTGCCACCTATAACCGGAATGGGCCTTGAAGAATAGTAGAGAGAGAGAGGGAGGGGGGTGAAGGAGAGTAGCGAGAGGTTGAAGGAGAGAGAGAGGGTTTGAGGGGGGGGGGGGAGGAAGAATGAGAGAGAGAGAGAGGGCAGAGTTGTAGAGGGAGAGAGATAGCGAGAGATAAACAAGGGGTTTAGGGCAACATGTTAAGGGTTGAACGGTACGAACAGAGCTGTCGATATATACAACAGAAATGTAAATCACATTAAGAGTGTGCACAGTGAGATGGTTACTAAGGGTCTCCATGGAGCTAGTAGTTAGAGGCACCCCCTCCTGGGGTAGTGGAGCACTATTTGCGCTTCTAGTTGTACAAGGGGTATGAGATTTAGGTGAACATAGGAGGAAAATATGGGTATTGTACACTATTTGGCCTGGCTAGTAGATTTTACCGAATGGGAGTATGGGGAGAGGTGGGGGTGAACAAAGAAAAGGAAAAATAATCCAATTATTGATCAACGAAATTGCAACAAAATAACGGAAAGACAATCATGTGGACGTTTTTAATAAGTGCAGAACACTTATTGTGAGACGGACTCGGTGGATCTTGAAGTTGTGAAATAATTGTAACAGTTCTGTTGATGTAGGTTTTCTTGTTTCTATCTTCTTCTTGTTCTTTTATTCACTTTAGTGGGATGATGTATCGTTTTGTACTCAATTAAGTTATATGGGAGATGGGGGGGGAAGAGATAAGTAGAGAGAACAATCACAATTGCACCCCATGCCCTACCCCCAGGGGCCGAGAGTGTTTATCAGAAGGAAATGGAAAAGAGTTAAGGAAGTAATGAATCAATCAATGAAAAATCAAGTTTTTAATAGTTGCAGATTACAAGTATTGTGATAAGAAACAGGAAGAGCAGTAGCGATACAAGTGGTGAAATGAAATTGATCAAACAGTCTCTGTTCGATAGATCTACCTCTCGTATCTCATATCCTTCTTCCCTCTTTGCAACTCAACTTTCACGTGGGAAGATGATCGTTGGTGACCCACAAAGAGAGAGATAGATATGGAGAGGGAGAGAGAGAGGGAGGGAGAGAAAGAGAGAAAAGATAGAGAGAGAAACAATCACAATTGCACCACCAATGCCTACTCTCCTGCAGGGGGCCCTGAGAGACTCTGAGAGAGGGAAAGGAGATGAAAGAGTTTTAGTGAGATTGATAGATAAAGTACAAAAACGAGTGAGAGTTATGTTAGAGTTAAAGGGAGAGTGATAAAGAAACAAAGAGAGAGTGAGATAGAGAACAAGGTAGTTAAAGGTAAGAGTGAAGGACCAGAACGACGTTTAATATATTTTGTTAGCAATCAATGGAGGAAGAGCACTCTTTCCCTACACAATCAGCTTATTGTTTTGAAATACCTGCACTTTTTAGACCCCCCGTGGCGCTCTCACAATATCCGAGATACATGACGAAATGATGATAAGAGTCAGAAATCAGGACTTGTACAATTCAATTGAATCAACTGCATTAGTGAAACAGATAACGTAACACGCGGAACCTCGTTAATGATCAAACCACCCCTCAGGGCATTTCAAATCGCGCGCACTGTGTGATCCTACACAGACCGTGGGAAAATTATTTGGCCACCGCCGCTGTTCTCAAAACCGGTGCGCTCAGATCGGGTCGGTGCCACCAGACAGGCAACATCTGGCTGAGCTTGAGGTGTAACTGTCATGTTAGGGTAATTGGTGGTGATCATGCCCTCTCACCCCTCAAGAAAGAAAGGAGGGCGCTAAATGGAATTGTGCCGGTGCATCTGTCAGAGCATTGGCCTGGCCCTATTATCATTCTCCTGGCAGATCTAGATCTGTTGATCAGCTGCAAAAAAAGATATAAATAGACCACAGTGGGGCGGGTGAAGAAGGGGTGAGATCTATTAACTTGACAATGATACAAGATCTATAATTAGCTTGACAATGATACCCTTGTCTGTTGTGTCACTGTGTCAGATATTCTGCTGAGATACGACAGAGCTCTGCCCCGCCCAATCTTTATCAGCAAGAGAGTTGTTGAGTAAGGGGTGATTAACAAGACGTAGAAAGGATGATATTACAGATAGATAATATCTTATCCTCTCTCTACTCTCTCTCTCTCTCTCTCTCTACGTGTTGAGGAGTGGATCTCACGGCTAATATTATTAGGCCAAAGAGGAAGATCAACAATCCTGTGGAGCAGAGTTTTACTGATCTAAGGAACAAATAAAAGCATATTGCACATTAATTGCATTTTACTACATCCTTTTACCAGCTCTAGCCCTCCATTACGGAGCCTTATATTACTCAATACTCAGTGAGAACTGAGAGAGCATTAGCAAATGGTTGGCTAAACTGCTCGTACCCTGGCGCCACGGACTGGTCCCCCTTCCCCCGTTTTGAATTCTTTAGCGGGCCCTATTTGATGAATTCAAAAATGTGGAATGCACCGTCTAGTTTTGGTTGGGCCCGGCTCCGTTTTGAACAATTGGGCACAGGGACCTGCTCAGTGTGTACAGCACCAGATACTACCAGTTTCTCAAACGACAAAGATAGAGAGCTACGGTGTCATATATGGTTGGCTGTGTGAACTGTGAGTACCGGAGATATAAATAGTGAGGTCACTCATTGTCTATCACGTCTCTCCGTCCCGTTTTGACGAAATTTATCGGAATGATCACGTACTGCAGCAGGGGCTAAACCACTTAAACAAATAATTCAGGATGTTCGCGTTATGATTGACCTCACTACTTGTATACTTTTGAATATTACAGCGGTTTAAATTTTTGCAAAGATTAAAAAATGATACAAAATCAAGTAACCCATACTGCACAAAATCTTTCAGGCGTACCCTTGATCATCGAAAATACTTTCAAAACACAGCTAGGTTCGGATTACGTGGTCCCCATTTTTTCTCCGAGAAATGAAAGAACGAGTACAAACAAAAAACAAATTCCACTGCAACTGTCATTATTGCTGTCAGAGCATTGGCCCTATTCTCTTTGAGAACTGCGGTCAGAGCATTGGTCTGACAGCATTATAATTGTTTATAACAACAGTTCACCTCCCGCCTCATGGGTCCTGTTTGTAAATCTCAGCGTAATGGGGCGCATACCCGAATTTATCCATCATATCTCCACACGACATCTCAACAGCCTCGATGAAGGACCTCTTAGCAGTTTTCCTCCATTGTCCGTACACGTGGGCAGTATCTTTAACTATGTCAAACCCTGGAAATAATTGGTTTCATTCACATAAAAATCACACTTATCATTCGATTCTTAACTCTTTGCGCTCCATCGCTTTAAGAACGATTGGGTCATAGGTAACCCAGTACTTTGAACTCAAAGGGTTAAATATTTCCAAGTTCCAGGCAAGCAGATCTTATTACCTCCGCCGGTAGAATCTCCACTAGTACTGATCTTCACCCTGCTCTCAACATTGGAGTGCCAACTTAATACCAAACTTATCAAACAACTTCTTCATCTCACCCTGAGGGTCTTTAGCCACCTGAAAATGTGTTGTTACTCAACAACTGAAAATGGCAGTGATAGTTGGGAGGAATTTGAAGAAAAGAATCAAAATTAGTTTATCTTTTCACACTCACGTTTTCGTATTTGATAGTGGAAGAAGAAACAAAATGTTTGACGTTGTCCAACTCTTTTTGTGTGTTGAGGATTTTCTGACAAATCTTGGTAGCCGCAACAGCAATCTCCTCCTGTGTGAATTCCCACTGTTCCGGTTCATCAGACATGAAGCGGTTAAATGTGTCCTGAGGAGATATTGCTTTATTGGGCCTGTAGCATACAATGAACACAATCACATGGTTCAGAGACTGCTACAACATTTATCGGCCCATTCAGTAAGATATACTTTATTGCCTTGAGCTATTCAGCTATGTATTGATCTACGATTTAATTTTAATATCTTTGGATATGATAAACGTGGGCACCTACCATGCGAGAGAGGATGCTAGCACGAGGGTCCCGGACCAAATGTACCACTTCAATATCGCACTCCCCGGATAGCGTCTTTAGAACCTCTACTGATTCAAGTTGCAGTACCTTTGCTACCGTGCTGCTGCTCCCCTTACACACTGGTCCTAGAATTTCTAAAAATAGTTGGTTTTGGGTTTGTTGTTAGGAAAGTAACTGTAGAGATGTGCCCCGACCCTCGTTTTGATAATGTGCTAATCGACACCGCCGACAAAATTAATGAACTTTGAAACTTGAGTACGATGAACCATAATCGCCTAAATACAGCTGTATTATTATTTCGTTGTTAGTACGATGAACTAAATTGTTGTACGAGGGCGTAGCGAGGAGTTGACATGTTTGAATATAACAATCGAGTGGGGCGATCTGTTTCTGACAGCTCCCTTTTAACAGTTAAACTATCATTCTAAATCTTTAGAGAGGGGCTCGGCCAGTCATATGACGTCGATATTGCATTATAAGGGGAACCAATTGATCTAAAAATAATCCCACTTCCAGGGCACTCCAATGCGTTACCGACCCCGATTTTCCAGGTAAAACCCTTTCCCCGGAGCATTCCCTGTCAGAGCATTGACCTGACCCATTCTCGTTTCGCGCGCGAGAACTGTGGTCAGAGCATTGGCCTGACAGAGCATTCCAGTAAATTTCATTTACCTGGCGGAGGGTTCTTCCCAAACTGCGACACTGCTTCAATCTTTCCCGATCTCTCAGTGAGTCCGTGAGCCAGGATATCCTCACTAAACTGGCACATACACAAACTCCTTAGAATTTCTTCCTGTATGTGAGAGATGGGAATTGTGTAGCTCAGGCTTTGAATTGTTCATACTTTCCTTTATATTCAAAGCACGGACATGCAGTGTCAAGCGACTCAACTCACGCTGCATTTGATTTTATAAAATTCAAGCTCTGTGAGAATTTGGTAAAGCAAGATGGGACGTGTAGAGGAAGGGGAAGTAATACAGTAACTGTCAATGTCCCCCTATATTTAATTTTCAAAGGGGGCATTGTCGGGGGGAAAATGATATTGACAGGGCATTCTCATGAACCCCCACGAAGAGCTTAATGAAACTTTCAGTTGTGGTATGGTATGTTCAACTGGAAATGAAATGAATCAATAATTCTGGGGAACCTCTGGGAATGTGGAGATTTTAAATTCTTGATTGAAACACGCACAAAACGAGTTTTATATAATATTTAAAACTCGTTTAGTGCGTGTTTCAATCAAGAATTTACTCTGACAACCTTGATCGTGATGCCACGTACTCTGACAAGATGCCCCCCCCCCCCCCGTTTCTGTCTCATCTCGCTCTAATTTTTAATTTTACCTGGTACTTCCTGGTGGTAAGATGAACTTTTGATGCCATATAAACTTGCGGATGGAGGGGCTCATACACATAGAACACGTGCGGATGGGCATCGAAAAAGTGACCTATCCAGCTGCTACCTGACCGGGGCTCGGACAGGATAATTCGTAAAGTTCGGTGATGGGGCTTGTCTGAGGAGAAATGAGAAGTTAAGACATTGACATCTGAAATTAAACCATGAGAGAGAGAGAGAGAGAGAGAGAGAGAGAGAGAGAGAGAGAGAGAGAGAGAGAGAGAGAGAGAGAGAGAGAGAGAGAGAGAGAGATACGAGATAGTAGAAATGATAGACTAATGGAGAGTTGGGGTGTGGTGGCTTTATATGCTCTCTAGGTTTTTCTCTATCTCTACGCCGCTCGCTTCTCCTCTCCTCGCTCTCTCTCTCCTCTCTCTCTCTCTCTCTCCTCTCTCTCTCTCTCTTCTGCTCTCTCTTCGTTCTTCTGTTTCTCGAAGACCCTTATTCTCAGGCGCCCTAAATGAAACTGTCAGGCACCGCACCTCTTATCAATATCATATCTTATTCATGAATGCGAGAACATTATTTACTGAACTGATAAACTGTTCCCAAGAACTTGATTTGAGTTCATTTAGGTATCAGTTATTCAATACTTTTCAACTTGAAATCAAACAACCGTAGAGAGATTAATGTCAGTGAGCGGAGTGAGGAGAGTGGTCACTGGTCAGTAACAATACTTGCAACTTACTGATATTGTCAGTGACAATACTTGCAACTTACTGATATTGTCAGTGACAATACTTGCAACTTACTGATATTGTCAGTGACAATACTTGTAACTTACTGATATTGTCAGTGACAATACATACAAAAAATCTCGTGTGCATTCCTCAAACTATTTTTATGTTAGGTGGATAATGGTTGACGCATATGGCACGACAAATCTGTAATATAATGCATTCCTTTTATTTTTCTACCGAAGCGAAGAATTAAGTTTCAAAGTTCAAAGCAGCACTCCGATAGAATTGAGGAGCCCCCAAATGTATTGTGATGTTGCTTTATTGTGATACAGTCAATATAATACACATTGACTCAATAGGATTATATAGCCGCAAGCATGAGGGCTTTTTATTGCCTTGCTCGACCCTCTTTACCGCACCCCGCGACAAATATTTTAGAGGATTAGAAAATAACAATATATGTAGTCGAATTTTTTATTTAAGTCACAGGCCGCCGCTCACTAAATTCGTTAATTGGCCATATCTCCGGTTCCTGATAAGATCCTGGTCGCGTTAGAAAGAAAAACAATTATCTTTCCAACGCGACCAATGACGAGTCTCTATCTTATCAGGAACCGGAAATAGATTTCATGCGCTGCATTTTGATGTGCACATGCAGCGGCCTGATTTGGACTTTGTTAAACCTCATTCTACTGTTTATGTTTTAGTACACACTATCATATCAATATGACCTGACTTCTACATGGTTACAAATGCGGCGGTTTTATCTGCTAGTGCTGACTATAATTGGACATTGTGTGATTCATATTAACTGTCACATGATCTACAACTGCAGCATAAAAGAAACCGGTCCATTTCTTGCTAAGTCATGCTCGTTTGAAGCAGGGGTTGAAACATTCCAGTGCCCCAACTCAAACCTCACCTTCGGAGCGTTCTCACAATATGTATTTGCACTTCGTGGTCAAATTAACTTGGTGACACGGCTCTGCCCACACGACTCCACAGGCTATCAAGCTTGCATAGCTAGGTTTCTGTTTCAGAAACTGCTTCCGTACAAAGGTTTCAGGATCCGGCTGTTTGATTCTCCTCCTGTGTGTGGTCGCTTGTGTTGGAATGCTAAGGAACACGCCTATCAGTTTACAGATGAGCAATACTGCCTTGAGGAGCAGCAACTGGATTCTAATTACAGTTACACCGTACCTCGCTTTCCAAATGTCAGCTTCCCTATTCGCCCCAATCTTGTGTGCGACGGGAAGTGTGATTATGGATTTGAAGACTTTCTCAATGTTCACTGGAGGTGTATTGATGAGTTGGATTGTAATGGGTTGTCATATGGTGTCATCACAGAATCGGGTATCTTTCCCCTATCTGTCATTTTTTACAACGACGATAAAATCAAGGAACTGATGCAGTTTGAAAAAACTTGTCCAGAGAAAGACGACTTCAAGTTTCCGCTAAACAACCGTACTCGTTGTTTTTATTTACAACGTCATTATGAATTGGTAGGAGTTTCCTTTGACGCCGGCAACAGACAGTACCAACCGTACTGTACTAGTGGTCATGATCAGGCCAACTGTTCCTACTCGGGGTTTGTAGCGGGGAAATGCATGGTAGATGGATTCCCCACGACAATTTCAACCCACATCCTGTGTGTTAAAGATATGCCGATCCTGTGCGATGACAAACTAGATGGAAAGTGTTTTACAACTGATCGTCATTGTCGCGTTCACAAACACCGACTTTGTGACGGTCATAGTGACTGCAACTCAGGTGCGGATGAGAAACTTGGTGCATGTAGCAGGCTCACTACGACAAAGTGTGAACGGAGGATGACTCAGGTAACATCTTTACTACCCATTCCCTACGATTGGGTTCAGGACGGCATGGTTGATTGTGTAGGAGGACACGATGAGGATTTCAGCTGGGAGAGGTGTGGAACAGGATCAACAAACAGGATCCAGAGAGATGGGAAATGTAGCGATGTCTTCTTGTGTCGACCGGAGGAGGCATTGGAATATCTGGAACTGGAAGAAGTTTGTGCAACTGCAGCAACGTGCGGAGGAAAAGCCTGCCAGAACTCCTATTCAGGCGTGACTAGATCTGCTTTTACCGAAACTGTTAAAGGTAACGATCGAATAATACGGAGTGGATGGTGCCAAAAAGGATTGGAAGCACTCAGAGAACTTATAGGCGATAGATGTACTGAACAGGATTTCATTCATCCATTTCATGAGTTTGAAGGTAAAACTCTCACAACTCGACTAACTGTCTCTCAACTTCAAAGTGATTGCCGCTACTTCTTTGGTAAACAGTATGTCTTAAAAAGTTGCAGTGGCCAGTGTCATAACACAAAGTGTCCTCTGAAAAAACCAATCCTGCACTCATCTTGTGGAAATATCAAGAATACACAGTATTCCATTGCACAACCGGGCGTCACTGTGATAGCAAAAGACAGATACGGCTATCACAATAACTTCTTTGCATGTAACAACTACATCTGCTTACCATTTTCCAAGGTTTGTGATTTGGTGGATGACTGTGGGGATGGGTCAGACGAAGGGAATTGCGAAAATAGCGTGAAATGCAGCGAAAGCAGTAGATACGTAGCGGTTAGTCAAATGTGCGATGGGACAGTTGACTGTCCTGATTTTTCGGACGAATGCAACAGTGTTTGCCATCGAAGGTCTATTGAAAATACCGGAATCATGGTTTGTGCAACTTTGATGGGTGTAATCGGGACAGTGTTGAGTTTAGTCCAGATCTCTAAAAGTCTCTTCTGGGATGAACCTTCAAAGACGGACAGTACGTTTGTGAACAGAGTTGTTTCCACACTCATTGCACTAGGAGACTTCCTTACATCATCATACCTACTGATTCTAGTAGCTTTTCACTGGGCTTATCAAAATAGTTTCTGTGAGAAGCAACTAGCTTGGGTCAGCAGCTGGCCCTGTAAATTTATCGGAATTGTCAGCACAACAGGCACCACTATCACGTCTCTCTCTATGGCTGTAGTCAGCCTCTTCAAGCTCCAGGGAACTACACGTGGTCTGCGATACCGGAGGTCCAAGGATATCGACCAGAAGTTCAAGAAGAAAGTATTCCTTATGGTGATCGCAATCAGTTTCGTGGCAGTCAGTTTTGCTGTTACCCCGATCATACCCAGCTTTGAGGATGGCTTTGTTAATGGGATTACATACGAAGATGCAGCTCAGCTCTTCCTGGGAGTGATGACAAAAGAGAAGCTCCTACCAATTATCCAGGGATACCATGGCACCAGGATGATTACCAGATCCGAAACTGGCCTCTCCTGGTCGAGGATCAGGAGTATTGTGAGCAGTATGTTTACTACAGATAACGGTGGGATACAGCACAGGAAGTTATCCTTCTATGGAAATGATCCGGTTTGCTTGTTCAAGTTCTTTGTCCTTCCAGATGATCCCCAGCTAAAATTTGTATGGTCATACATTTCCCTGCAATTCGTTTGCTTCCTAACTGTGGCTCTGTGTCACACTGTCATTGCGGTTCTGGTAACACGGAACAACTCTGTGGAGGGAAGCAATCTTTCATCGAAGCTAAACCGGAAAATTATGCTAGTTTGTGCCACGGATTTCTGCTGCTGGATGCCGTTTCTGATTTGTTGTGCCCTCCACACGGCCGAGGTGGTTGATATGTCACCATGGTACCAGGTTTTCTCTCTAACCATTATGCCCATAAATGCCGTCATCAATCCTCTGCTCTACAACAGTGAAACCGTTTCTGCCGCACTGAAATTCTGCAAACTAAAGTTTATGAGTTCTACTGCAGCTGAACAAGATATCCCTGCAGCTATAAACATTTAACTATAATGAACAAACAATAACCCTAATAAGGCTGTCGAATTAAATATGGAGTCCTGATAGATAGGCCGATGTCTAAAAGTTCAAGGCTGGTTCACCGAGTCATATTGGCCGTAGGTTTTGACTTTTAGTTTTGGATGCAGATTGGAGAACTACATATCTTCATTGGGCAGTGATTCCGATCGGTATCGGGTTGTTTTTAATTAAAAAAAGGAAAAATGAAAAAAAAGTAAAAAAGTCAATTGCTAAAGAACAGTTTCAAAAAGCTGGTTTAAAAAATAAATCGTTATTTTTGAAAAAATTGCCAATGTTTGAGTTTTAGTTTTACTTTTACAATCGGACCCTGATTTAAAGGGATGCTCGGGGGAAAGGATATATCCCGATAAATCGGGGTTAATTGGGGGTTAACTTATATTTTTCTTCTCCGTTTTATTTTTCTTTGGGATGGAGGTGTCACATTTGTACAGACCTGTATCCTAGCACTACAATGAAGGAGCTCACATAATATATTTGAGGTGTTGTTTTGATCAAACCCGGGGAGTGTGAGGAGAGAGTGTTGCCCCCCCCCACCCCGGTGGAGCCAGGCTTGGGGGATGCATAAGCTGCCATTATTTATCCCAGTTAATACTATATTTGAGAAGGGTTTTCCCTCTCTTATCTCGCGAGAGTACAGCGCAGGAGAGAGAGAAGGGGGGACCTCGTGCCCAAACACTATATTATACAGCAGGAAACGACCGAACCGGGTTTTTTTCCACCGAACCGAACCGAACCGAATTTGAAAAAAATTTTTACCGAACCGAACCGAACCGAACCGAACCGAATTTCGGTAACCGAACCGAACCGAACCATACAAAACTTTTTCTGTATAAATGTTTCTCTAAAAAGTCATGGAGAGCACCGATCAAGGTATTGAGAATCATTCTCTGAAATTTTGTTAAAAAATGTTTGAAAAAATTTCAAAGTCAATTTTGTGAAAAAATTTCAAAGTCAATTTTGTGAAAAAAATTTCAAAGTCAATTTTATCGTAAATTTTCTATGTCAGTTTTTGCGTACGAATCGTGTTTCGAATCGGCAATGCTATACGGGAATGGTATTGCTAATTAGCAGGATTAAACGAACCATGAATCGTGTCTCTCTAAATTTCCTAATTAGATTTGATGGGGGATCACGTATCAGCACAATCCATCTCGGACCCACTAATTACCAACATCACTACCGTTTAGCATTGTCGATTAGAAACACGATTCGTATATCATAATTTACTTAAAATATTTTTCACAAAAAAATTTCACAAAATTTCAGGTAATGATTCTCAATACCTTGATCGATGCTCTCCATGAATTTTTAGACAAACATTTAATTTTGTGAAAAAACTTTGTAAAATGTTTCAAAGTCAATTTCGGGAAAAAAATCTATGTCAATTTTGCCGTACGAATCGTGTTGCGAATCGGTGATGCTATGCGGCAGTGCTCTCGCTAATTAGCAAGATTTATTGAAACATGAATCGTTTCCCCTAAACTTCCTAATTAGATTTGATGGGGGATCACGTATCAGCATAATCCATCTCGGACCCACTAATTAGCAACATCACTCCCGCTTAGCAATACCGATTCGAAACACGATTCGTACGCAAAAATTGACATAGAAAATTTTCCATAAAATTGACTTTGAAATATTTTCCAAACTTTTTTACAAAATTTCAGAGAATGATTCTTAACACCTTGATCGGTGCTCTCCATGAATTTTTTGGAAAAAAAAATGTTTCTGAATTTGTTGACCAATGACCCTCTCATGAGGACACGATTCGACGGGAAGTCAGGTATCAAATTAATCCATATCGAACCCGCTAACTAGCGAAATCATTTCCACATAGCACCACCGATTCGAAATAGGGTTAATACGGCGAAATTGACATTGAAATCCATACAATTTTCGTGAAATAATTGAAAAATTTTGCATGAAAAAGCCCGATTTCTGGGCATTTTTGACCAAAAAATTCGGTGGTTCGGCCAAAATTTCCTACCGAACCGAACCGAACCGAACCGCCCAAAAAACACCGAATTTCCGAACCGAACCGAACCGAACCGAATATTCGGTCGCTTCCTGTTATACAGGGTGTCCCATATATTCTATGGGTCGGTTGGCGAGCTGTCACGCAAAAACGGTGATAGTTGTGTGAAAACAAACTACGGGAGTGTGCTGGATTAATTCCTTCCTAACTGATTGCTTTGTTTTAAATTAAAATTTCAAAAGTTCATTTTTCATGAATGAACATTGCTGCCGTTCATTCATGAATTCTGAAATATTGTTTACCTTGAGTAAGTAACTTTTCTTTGGCTCGCAATTATCTTTCCAATGAGCACCATAAAAGTCAAATTGAAGCACCGGGTCGCATGACAGTTGAGAAAATGAACATGCATGATTTTGGCTCTTTCTGCGACTTTCAATCAGCTGTATCACCGCTACCCTTTGTTCAATCTTTTTGAAACTTTGGGTGAACATTGGATAAGCAAAGATCTTCGCTCACAAGAAAAATCAAGTTCATAACTCACAGTTCATTTTTCAATTTTGGTAGTTCATTCCACTCATTCATGAACCAACATCCTTAAAGTGATGAAAAGTGTTGGGTTTTGTTTGGTCCATGTCCTGCAATGACAGAGAGGTGTAGTAACGTGTTTCCGAGCTAGTTAGTGGGTGCCATGTGATCATGGCGATATCTGACACCTTCGTTGAGCAATAATTAAGAGATTTTCTCAATTTCGAGCATGTGATTTGGGTTTTCTGCGATTGGTATCGTGCAGCAATCTTGAAAGATCTCATAGCACCTCAAAAATAATGATTAGTTCAATGAAATGAGTTGACTCACGATTGAAAATGGTCGTTGAGTTCAATGTGGCATCGGTTTTAATCGTATTGATCATAAATCAACTCAATTCATTGAACTAATCATCATTTTGAGGTGCTATGAGATCTTTCAAGATTGCTGCACGATACCAATCGCAGAAAACCCGAATCACATGCTCGAAATTGAGAAAATCTCTTAATTATTGCTCAACGAAGGTGTCAGATGTCGCCATGATCACATGGCACCCACTAACTAGCTCGGAAACACGTTACTACACCTCTCTGTCATTGCAGGACATGGACCAAACAAAACCCAACACTTTTCATCACTTTAGGGATGTTGGTTCCTGAATGAGTGGAATGAACTACAAAAATTGAAAAATGAACTTTGAGTTATGACCTTGATTTTTCTTGTGAGCGAAGATCTTTGCTTATCCAATGTTCACCCAAAGTTTCAAAAAGATTGAACAAAGGGTAGCGGTGATACAGCTGATTGAAAGTCGCAGAAAGAGCCAAAATCATGCATGTTCATTTTCTCAACTGTCATGCGACCCGGTGCTTCAATTTGACTTTTATGGTGCTCATTGGAAAGATAATTGCGAGCCAAAGAAAAGTTACTTACTCAAAGTAAACAATATTTCAGAATTCATGAATGAACGGCAGCAATGTTCATTCATGAACAAGAATTATTTGCATTATGTATCCATAATGCTACGTTTCCCTGCCCTCTTCGATTTGCCATTCAACTCGCCCAACGAGTAAGCTGTCCGCAAAATGGGGATTTGTGTTTTTCGAATTTTTGAACAAAACGCAGAACAGATTTTTCAATTTCTCCATAATTTTCACGAATCAAAACGCGCGGCCGATATAAAACAAATTTTGCCGCGCGTTACAGTTTATAGCCGCACGCCCCCCATAAAATTTCAATTGTTTGTGCGCGCGCATGTTACTCCGCAAGTGTCAGATCGCGCGCGCCGCGAGGTTGCCCGTCGCAACGAAAGTGTGACCAAAATGGTCCCTCTACCGATTAGTTTTCGAATTCTAACCCTGCTATGCCTTTTTACAAAGTAAAAAGGCATCCGGGTGAATGCCTTCGGCATTCACCCGGGCAGGGAAAAAATGAACTTTTGAAATTTTAATTTAAAACAAAGCAATCAGTTAGGAAGGAATTAATCCAGCACACTCCCGTAGTTTGTTTTCACACATCTATCACCGTTTTTGCGTGACAGCTCGCCAACCGACCCATAGAATATATGGGACACCCTGTACATACGGGGGGGGGGCATGTTAATTTTGTTAACTTTGTTAATATTAACATCGAGAAAACAGGTGATTTATTAACAAAATTAACAAAAAGTTAACAAACGTTAACAAATGCCATTTATGCCATCTAAATCCCCTTTAGCACGTATTTTTAGTATTTAACACTTGTTCTGCGAGCAAAGTTGTTCATTCTGTACGATTTACATACCCCTACTACCACTACTACGGCTTTTCTACAGCGTATTATTCCATTTTGTTAATGTTAATAAATACTAGCCAAACTAAACCGCAATTGAAGTCAAATGAGCCTAATCCACATTTTCGCACCCTAAAAACTAAATAAGACTCATGAATTTACCTTAAAACGAAAAATATCCCAAAAATCTATTTTTCTAAAAAAACACAAGGATTTGTAGCGAAGCAAATTTTCAATTCTTGACCAAAAAATTGATTTTGGGAAAATTTTATTTCTTTTTTCAACAGAAACGTTGTACATCATCTTATTAAGTTCAAAGAATCGATTACTAATTTAAAAATTACGTTTAAGTGAGATTTTATACGCTAAATTGAAATATTTGTAACTTTTGGAATTTTATCGATTTTGAGGGGATTTTGAGCCAAAAAACCTGTATGTCGGACTTTGGTTATCGGAAAAGGCCTTGTTTGGGTATATATGTGTTAGATAATTCATTAAACTATAAAATTAAACCAGTTAAAGTCGTATTATCAACCAATAAGAACAGTCTTTTAGCATTTGTTAATTTTGTTAATTTTGTTAATTAACGTTAATTAAAAAAATCGAAAAAAAGAGGTGATTTATTAACAATTAACATGTCCCCCCCCCAACTGTACTTGTAACTTACTGATATTGTCAGTGACAATACTTGCAACTTACTGATATTGTCAGTGACAATACTTGCAACTTACTGATATTGTCAGTGACAATACTTGCAACTTACTGATGTTTGGGGGTGGTACTGCTGGTGAGTCAGATATCAGTCCTTTGACCATGATAATGGTGCCTACTACCACACACACGTAGAGACCCAACATTTTGGTAACACCTGCAGGTATGGGATAGTGTCACATGGGTAACTGCAGTAGGGGGGTAGATCGAGGGTAGCTAAGGTCTAAATAAAGTTACCGCTTACTCCTGTTACAGAAGTTGTTAAGAGTAAAACTTACGCTGAGAGGAATACCTTCCACCGCCGCTGCCAGAATGATTTGTTGTCCGTGTGTACATGGTTCACAATCAAGATTTGCAGAGATAAATAGCAGTAGCTGGAAGACAGAAAATTGAGACACAAGTACTACTACTAAACACACACACACACACAAACTAACTTACTTACCTTGCGGATCGTGTACCATCTTTCAGTGATGACGTCACTAGCCAAGAATGTGACGGCACCAGATTATCATGATCTGGAGCTAATCAGCCAACTTATCAAGGGGGTAGGGGATATCCAAATCACTATCAGGATCGTATCCGAAAGATCTCTCCAGAATAACTTACCCAGCTGTTATACCCGCCACTGGCAGTAGCGGGTACTGGGTAAAAAGCACTGTAGGGTGTGTCACTAAACATTATCTTTCTCACCCTCTCTCTGTTTCTGCATTTTTCATTCCTTTCTATAAAATTCACCCCATACCCCTCCGTGTTACGGATGCAAGTTGATGGCGTCAGAACTTCAAGGAACTCGAGCGTCGTGTGAGATGCAAAGTGTATCATGTTTCTCTCTTATCATTTCTCTCCGTTCCCCTTTCATTCTCAAGTCGTACCTTGCTATTTGCTTGTTGTGAAGGGGGGACACCAACATACCATGCCTGCTACAAAAGGTAAAAACCCAAAAATTAGAGGCGAAAGGAGGGCGGGTAGTTTCTACAGACCTCTCTGCAGACAGGGTGAAACTCATCATTATATGCAGTTATCATATTCATTCCGTGTGGGGTTTACAGTTACACGAAGTCATCACGTCCCTGCCAGTGTATCTTTCCCCCCGCTGTCTTGTGTGTGTGTCATTCCTCTCCTGCCTCTCTGTGCCCCCACCCCCTGGCGGTTGTATATATCTCTTCAAATATGACCAGGGGACGCCCAGGGGTGGTGAGGTTTGCGCCCTTCGTTGTTTTTACCCCACCCATCATACGAGGTATCTTGGAATGCAATATGTTTATGGGATTATTTTAAAATTAGTGCCACCGTTTGAGTGTTCAATGCAGTGTCAAGTCCAGGAAATCTATTGATTTTACTTTCTATTTCCAGGACCAAGTTTTATCCTAAAGGCAGATATTGAGGGTCAGTTGTCTTGCTCTGTTTCAGCCACGGATGGTCAATCAATCAGAGATGCATTCAAGGTAGGTCAGTCAATCAGAGACGCATTCAAGGTAGGTCAGTCAATCAGAGACTCATTCAAGGTAGGTCAGTCAATCAGAGACGCATTCAAGGTAGGACAGTCAATCAGAGACACATTCAAGGTAGGTCAGTCAATCAGAGACTCATTCAAGGTAGGTGTTAGTAACGGTTCCGAGCTAGTTAGTGGGTGCCATGTGATCATGGCGATATCTGACACCTTCGTTGAGCAATAATTAAGAGATTTTCTCAATTTCGAGCATGTGATTTGGGTTTTCTGCGATTGGTATCGTGCAGCAATCTTGAAAGATCTCATAGCACCTCAAAAATAATGATTAGTTCAATGAAATGAGTTGACCTCACGATTGAAAATGGTCGTTGAGTTCAATGTGGCATCGGTTTTAATCGTATTGATCATAAATCAACTCAATTCATTGAACTAATCATCATTTTGAGGTGCTATGAGATCTTTCAAGATTGCTGCACGATACCAATCGCAGAAAACCCGAATCACATGCTCGAAATTGAGAAAATCTCTTAATTATTGCTCAACGAAGGTGTCAGATGTCGCCATGATCACATGGCACCCACTAACTAGCTCGGAAACACGTTACTACACCTCTCTGTCATTGCAGGACATGGACCAAACAAAACCCAACACTTTTCATCACTTTAGGGATGTTGGTTCCTGAATGAGTGGAATGAACTACAAAAATTGAAAAATGAACTTTGAGTTATGACCTTGATTTTTCTTGTGAGCGAAGATCTTTGCTTATCCAATGTTCACCCAAAGTTTCAAAAAGATTGAACAAAGGGTAGCGGTGATACAGCTGATTGAAAGTCGCAGAAAGAGCCAAAATCATGCATGTTCATTTTCTCAACTGTCATGCGACCCGGTGCTTCAATTTGACTTTTATGGTGCTCATTGGAAAGATAATTGCGAGCCAAAGAAAAGTTACTTACTCAAAGTAAACAATATTTCAGAATTCATGAATGAACGGCAGCAATGTTCATTCATGAACAAGAATTATTTGCATTATGTATCCATAATGCTACGTTTCCCTGCCCTCTTCGATTTGCCATTCAACTCGCCCAACGAGTAAGCTGTCCGCAAAATGGGGATTTGTGTTTTTCGAATTTTTGAACAAAACGCAGAACAGATTTTTCAATTTCTCCATAATTTTCACGAATCAAAACGCGCGGCCGATATAAAACAAATTTTGCCGCGCGTTACAGTTTATAGCCGCACGCCCCCCATAAAATTTCAATTGTTTGTGCGCGCGCATGTTACTCCGCAAGTGTCAGATCGCGCGCGCCGCGAGGTTGCCCGTCGCAACGAAAGTGTGACCAAAATGGTCCCTCTACCGATTAGTTTTCGAATTCTAACCCTGCTATGCCTTTTTACAAAGTAAAAAGGCATCCGGGTGAATGCCTTCGGCATTCACCCGGGCAGGGAAAAAATGAACTTTTGAAATTTTAATTTAAAACAAAGCAATCAGTTAGGAAGGAATTAATCCAGCACACTCCCGTAGTTTGTTTTCACACATCTATCACCGTTTTTGCGTGACAGCTCGCCAACCGACCCATAGAATATATGGGACACCCTGTACATACGGGGGGGGGGCATGTTAATTTTGTTAACTTTGTTAATATTAACATCGAGAAAACAGGTGATTTATTAACAAAATTAACAAAAAGTTAACAAACGTTAACAAATGCCATTTATGCCATCTAAATCCCCTTTAGCACGTATTTTTAGTATTTAACACTTGTTCTGCGAGCAAAGTTGTTCATTCTGTACGATTTACATACCCCTACTACCACTACTACGGCTTTTCTACAGCGTATTATTCCATTTTGTTAATGTTAATAAATACTAGCCAAACTAAACCGCAATTGAAGTCAAATGAGCCTAATCCACATTTTCGCACCCTAAAAACTAAATAAGACTCATGAATTTACCTTAAAACGAAAAATATCCCAAAAATCTATTTTTCTAAAAAAACACAAGGATTTGTAGCGAAGCAAATTTTCAATTCTTGACCAAAAAATTGATTTTGGGAAAATTTTATTTCTTTTTTCAACAGAAACGTTGTACATCATCTTATTAAGTTCAAAGAATCGATTACTAATTTAAAAATTACGTTTAAGTGAGATTTTATACGCTAAATTGAAATATTTGTAACTTTTGGAATTTTATCGATTTTGAGGGGATTTTGAGCCAAAAAACCTGTATGTCGGACTTTGGTTATCGGAAAAGGCCTTGTTTGGGTATATATGTGTTAGATAATTCATTAAACTATAAAATTAAACCAGTTAAAGTCGTATTATCAACCAATAAGAACAGTCTTTTAGCATTTGTTAATTTTGTTAATTTTGTTAATTAACGTTAATTAACAAAATCGAAAAAAAGAGGTGATTTATTAAAAATTAACATGTCCCCCCCCCCCCCCCCCCCCGACTGTACTTGTAACTTACTGATATTGTCAGTGATAATACTTGCAACTTACTGATATTGTCAGTGACAATACTTGTAACTTACTGATATTGTCAGTGACAATACTTGCAACTTACTGATGTTTGGGGGTGGTACTGCTGGTGAGTCAGATATCAGTCCTTTGACCATGATAATGGTGCCTACTACCACACACACGTAGAGACCCAACATTTTGGTAACACCTGCAGGTATGGGATAGTGTCACATGGGTAACTGCAGTAGGGGGGGTAGATCGAGGGTAGCTAAGGTCTAAATAAAGTTACCGCTTACTCCTGTTACAGAAGTTGTTAAGAGTAAAACTTACGCTGAGAGGAATATCTTCCACCACCGCTGCCAGAATGATTTGTTGTTCGTGTGTACATGGTATACAATCAAGATTTGCAGAGATAAATAGCAGTAGCTGGAAGGTAGAAAATTGAGACACAAGTACTACTACTAAACACACACACACACACACAAACTAACTTACTTACCTTGCGGATCCTATACCATCTTTTAGTGACGTCACTAGCCAGGTATGTGACGGCACCAGATTATCATGATCTGGAGCTAATCAGCCAACTTATCAAGGGGGTAGGGGGATATCCAAATCACTATCAGGATCGTATCCGAAAGATCTCTCCAGAATAACTTACCCAGCTGTTATACCCGCCACTGGCAGTAGCGGGTACTGGGTAAAAGCACTGTAGGGTGTGTCACTAAATATTATCTCTCTCAACCTCTCTCTGTTTCTGCATTTTTCATTCCTTTCTATAAAATTCACCCCCCCCCCCCCGTGTTACGGATGCAAGTTGATGGCGTCAGAACTTCAAGGAACTTGAACGTCGTGTGAGATGCAAAGTGTATCATGTTTCTCTCTTATCATTTCTCTCCGTTCCCCTTTCATTCTCAAGTCGTACCTTGCTATTTGCTTGTTGTGAAGGGGGGACACCAACACCATGCCCGCTACAAAAGGTAAAAACCCAAAAATTAGAGGCGAAAGGAGGGCGGGTAGTTTCTACAGACCTCTCTGCAGACAGGGTGAAACTCATCATTATATGCAGTTATCATATTCATTCCGTGCGGGGTTTACAGTTACACCAAGTCATCACGTCCCTGCCAGTGTATCTTTCCCCCCGCTGTCTTGTGTGTGTCATTCCTCTGTGACTTTGTGCCCCCACCCCCTGGCGGTTGTATATATCTTTGTTGTTCAAATATGACCAGGGGACGCCCAGGGGTGGTGAGGTTTGCTCCCTTCGTTGTTTTTACCCCACCCATCATACGAGGTATCTTGGAATGCAATATGTTTATGGGATTATTTTAAAATTAGTGCCACTGTTTGAGTGTTCAATGCAGTGTCCGGGAAATCTATTGATTTTACTTTCTATTTCCAGGACCAAGTTTTATCCTAAAGGCGGATATTGAGGGTCAGTTGTCTTGCTCTGTTTCAGCCACGGATGGTCAGTCAATCAGAGACGCATTCAAGGTAGGTCAGTCAATCAGAGACGCCTTCAAGGTAGGTCAGTCAATCAGAGACGCATTCAAGGTAGGTCAGTCAATCAGAGACGCATTCAAGGTAGGTCAGTCAATCAGAGACGCATTCAAGGTAGGTCAGTCAATCAGAGACTCATTCAAGGTAGGTCAGTCAATCAGAGACGCATTCAAGGTAGGTCAGTCAATCAGAGACGCATTCAAGGTAGGTCAGTCAATCAGAGACGCATTCAAGGTAGGACAGTCAATCAGAGACGCATTCAAGGTAGGTCAGTCAATCAGAGACGCATTCAAGGTAGGTCAGTCAATCAGAGACGCATTCAAGGTAGGACAGTCAATCAGAGACGCATTCAAGGTAGGTCAGTCAATCAGAGACGCATTCAAGGTAGGTCAGTCTATCAGAGACGCATTCAAGGTAGGTCAGTCTATCAGAGACGCATTCAAGGTAGGTCAGTCAATCAGAGACGCCTTCAAGGTAGGTCAGTCAATCAGAGACGCATTCAAGGTAGGTCAGTCAATCAGAGACGCATTCAAGGTAGGTCAGTCAATCAGAGACGCATTCAAGGTAGGTCAGTCAATTAGAGACGCATTCAAGGTAGGTGACACAGGTAGCAATGGCACCAAAATTTAAGGTAGGTCCACCCACTCTGCAATTTCTCTCAACAACTATGGGGTTTTATGATGAATTATGTGTCTGAGGGGTGTCAAGTATGTTAGCTGGTGATTATTGCACTATCTTGCTAGTCACACGATCTTAGACAGAGTTCATCTTCTTGAATAATTTCATGAGGAAGTACCTACAGTATCATCTGGGGAAATGCATTTTATTTTTTGTGGTATAGAACCCTGAAATATGAATTACATATATTTCTTCAAGAGAAAGATTTTGTTCATTACGTGATTTCATGAAATGACATTGACTTGTTCTTGACAGACCGAGTTTCAATTTCATGGTGTAATCTAGTTTTATTTAATGAGAGCAAAACCCTACCATGACACACAAAGTTTTCTCTTGTGAAGGGTGTACGTAATTCTTTAAAATGATTCATACCCAATTTTAGAAACATGTCAACCACATCTAATCTACTATAACTAGTTCTCTAGAAGTTTCTACTAGATTCACTAGATTATCTAGTGAACGTGCAGAACTAGAGAACATTCCTCCGGAGTACCGAACCATGTAACCCCAACTATCACCCGGCCGGTAAAACCATCAACCATGTAACACTGACCACCCTCTGCAGGAGAAGCTGCTACTGACGGGAGGTAGAAAATGGGAGAATTTTGGGGTGTTTACAAAGTGGACACGAGTCCCGATTGAGTGGGAGATGAGTTGTAACAGTGTGAGGGGACATCATTTGATGATTATTAACCGGTTAGACCCGGTCCCTGCTCTACTACCCGGGGCACATCATTTCATCAGAAAAGACCTGGTGAGAACAGTAGGTCCTACTGAGTAGGAGAATTAATTCTATTTCCAACCCCAAGTTCATTTGAATGATATTATTCCCCTAAGCAAATGTCTCTGTGATATAATTTCAATATTCCTATTTTCTAGATCCCGATAGCCACGGAAGCCTACACAGAAAAGGACTTCTACTACATGATACGGCCAAGTGGAAATACCCCGGGTGGCTATGCCCTAGTTATCACGTAAGGAATCCAGGGGAAATAGTTATGTTCTACCCTTCTAAGTTCTAACCCTTACAAAATTTGATACGGAAGTCGGAACCAGTGCACCACCGTATAACTATAACCTACAGTTATACGGTGGTAAAGCTATCAGAACAGGAATTATAAGACATACCTCGGCCAATATATAAGAGATGCAGATATATTAGACATAATATGTGTGTCTTGGTAACTCTAGTTATGCGGTGGTAGATCTGTGATAAATCTGTGATCCAGGAACCGACCGAATCAGGAAATACTGGTCCCTGATTGGCTGATAACCAGTCACGTCACCTAAATAGCGAGTTCTGATTGGTTGTTTACTTGTTTCGGTCGGTTCCTGCTGTGATCATTCTAGAAATTCTAGACTAGAACCACCCACTCTAAATATGAGGGCACTTGTTGTAGCTCTACCGTATAACTTATACGGTGTCGAGCTGTCAGAACCCACTGACGCACAGGCCACAACCCCAGCTTTTACACGTGGGGGTATCTTTTAATTCTACGACAAGTGCCCTTTTATATTTAGAGTTATAAGTGGCTCTAGAATCTTCCCTACTATCTCACAGATCAATCGATCATATGTCTCGTAGGGGTGCTATCGGGGTGTACGTCAGAGGGTGCTACGTCAGACGAAAGTTTTGAAGTATCATCTCTGTATGAATTTCAGAAGGATGAGAAAAGGGATAATTATTGTCAGATCTGTCATATCCGCCAGACCGTTTATATTAAATAGTTTTGAGGGGGAGGGAGGAATGTCCTAAAATAAACACACTCGATATATATTAAAACCTGTCTAACCCACGACGGTTGATAGTTAAAATTTCCCATTTTCTTTAAAAAGAGGGAATTCTAGATCTTTACCAAAATGTCAATATATTCTTCCAGGACACCCTCGGAGCCTAATGACTCCAGTTCCATACGTCACGTGACTGTAAATTTCCGAAATGGGAAATTCCACCTGTGTGCTAAGGAGTTTGTGAGTTTGGACGAGTTGGTAGCTTTCTTTAGGACCACCCCGATCAAGGCACACAATGGGCCGTGTATGTATCTGAGGTACCCCATACCTGTTGATATGAAGCTGGATGAGGAGTGCAGGAAGCGGTGGAGAACTACACAGTCAGGTACAGAGGGGAGGGGAGTGAGGTGGAGAACTACACAGTCAGGTACTGAGGGGAGGGGAGTGAGGTGGAGAACTACACAGTCAGGTACAGAGGGGAGGGAGGTGGAGAACTACACAGTCAGGTACTGAGGGAGGGAGGTGGAGAACTACACAGTCAGGTACAGAGGGGAGGGAGGTGGAGAACTACACAGTCAGGTACTGAGAGAGGGGAGGGAGGTGGAGAACTACACAGTCAGGTACTGAGAGAGAGAGGTGGAGAACTACACAGTCAGGTACTGAGGGAGGGGAGGGAGGGAGGTGGAGAACTACACAGTCAGGTACTGAGGGGAGGGAGGTGGAGAACTACACAGTCAGGTACAGAGGGGAGGGAGGTGGAGAACTACACAGTCAGGTACTGAGGGGAGGGAGGTGGAGAACTACACAGTCAGGTACTGAGGGGAGGGAGGTGGAGAACTACACAGTCAGGTACAGAGGGGAGGGAGGGAGGTGGAGAACTACACAGTCAGGTACAGTGAGAGGGGAGGGAGGTGGAGAACTACACAGTCAGGTACAGAGGGGAGGGAGGTGGAGAACTACGCAGTCAGGTACAGAGGGGAGGGAGGTGGAGAACTACACAGTCAGGTACTGAGGGGAGGGAGGGAGGTGGAGAACTACACAGTCAGGTACTGAGGGAGGGAGGTGGAGAACTACACAGTCAGGTACTGAGGGGAGGGAGGGAGGTGGAGAACTACACAGTCAGGTACTGAGAGATGTGATCAGGGGGTCAGGAAGGGGTAGAATCGTCTATAAAATACCAAGTGTAGTAAGGTGCTCGTGTCGAGAGAAAGGAAAGAAAGGGATAGAGAAAAAAGAAAGAGAGTGAAAAGGGGTAGCGGCTGGTTGAATTATGATAAGATGGTACACACTCTCACATGACTCTACTTCGACAACATTTAGAAAGCTAATACTATAAGCCAGTACTAATCTCCCTTTTCATATATTGGTAAGCTAACTTCCAGGTGGCAGGTAACAGCTAATCCACACACAGGTAACAGCTAACCCACACACACCCACACACAGGTAACAGCTAACACACACACACCCACCCACAGGTAACAGCTAACACACACACACCCACCCACAGGTAACAGGGATGATGCGGAAAAGCACGGCAGTACGGATCAGTTAGATGCGATATCCCTGTGGAGCTGCTCATCAGTTAACACAAACTCACTCGTCATGTCTCCCAGCAGTGGTTAGTGTTACACATAGCTAGTTACCATAGCAACACAGTGCTAGTTACCATAGCAACACACCGTTAGTTACCATGGTAACACAATGGTTAACCTTCCCCTGCAGTGTGGGATAACGAGTCGTGTCTGAGTGAGGATGAGAGGACTTGGAGGATGTCTGATCCAACTGGGGGAGGAGGAGGTGGAGGGAGCAGTGTCAGTAGTAGAAGTGATGTGGTATGTCATGTGTGTAATTTTTTCCTAATTGCAAATTTTCACCGAATCCCCATGTTTGATATCTCTCTTTTACAGGAGATGAGAGGGGCAAGTGGGAGTGGTTCAGGTCGCTCAGCATGTAGTTCCAATGCATCATCAAGTTCCCCAGTCTGCAAGTTGAACCTACCACAGAAAACCCTAACCAGAGACAGGCCACAATCAGAGTTGTCTAGATCTACTGTTAGTACCAACAACCACAATTGGAGGAGAGACAGGCCTCAGTCAGAGATGCTTAGGTCTACAATCAAAACATCAGTCAGTCCAGATTCTCTTCGAAGGGTAAGTGAAGATTATACCCCCCCTCCCCCAGAACCTGTATATTCGCAGTTTCCAACTATCTTTGAGAGAAGTTATAAACGGCAATCACAGTAATCTGACAGAATACTCTTGTTAGTAGAGTCGATTAGCACACATGACTCTCGCAATATTTTCAGGTTTTTCTGTGTTTCAACTCTTTATTTCAGATTCTCTCTCTCCTAAACATCCTATTTCTCTTGTTTCAGTTTCACAGCAGCGAGATACTATCTGAGCACTCGTCAGAGCCAGATGACACATATGTCCAGATGACAGGCAGCGATACCCTGACAAGAACACTGGTACCTGACCGCAATGTGAGAAGGGGATCAAAGGAGGCATTCAAGAAAACTCTACACAGGGTATAAGAATAGCTAGATTCCACTATTTGTTTTGGGACTGTGAACACTGAGCAGTGCTCACTCAGCTCACTGCTCAATGGTTGTGTGAGCACTTAGCAAACAAAAACTCTTCCCCATTTCAGTTGTTCAGTACGCCCCAGCTCCCTCCTCAAGCACCACCGGTTATCAACTCACCACCCCCTCCTGATAGTACCTACGTTGAAATGGGTGGCACCATCAAACCCCCACCTACCCTGATAACCCCACCTCCATCACAGCCCCAGGATGAATACATGCAGATGAACTTTGCACCAGTCCCTTTCTCAGCAGCTACACCAGCCGAGGAGTACATGAACATGTCCCTCTGTCCCCCTCCTCCACCTCCTTTATCAGAGGGACGGGGTGGCGAGCATTACAAAGCCATGTCTCTCACACCACCACCTCCACCACTCTCTCCACCTGATCCTGAGGAGACATACGAAGCGATGGGGTCTACAGCAGCAGTTCCTCAAACCCTACACACCCCGCACATCCCTCACACCTATGTGAACAGGAATGTGTACCAAAATGTGACTCCTAATTGTCCCACCACCTCGTGTATTGATCCGGTTACTACACAGAAGCTAATTGAGAACGTGACGTCACTAATGGCAACAGTTAGGAAACAGGATACAGAGATTCTGTGTCTGAAGAGAACTGTTAAAGATCTCAAACAGATGGTGGAGAGGTTGGAGTCGGTGATCGGGCAGGAAGATTACACTTATGATTGAGAGATGTAATGGGGGACAACACAATATCAATGTGTGTTGATGGAGGGCAGACAAGGGTGACAGATGTTTTAAAGAGGCTACTGAGCAGACAAGGGTTTTATCAGTGGTTCGTGAGAAAGGAACACTATAGATTGAATCAGACTTGATCCAAACCCGCTCCAAATTTAGCAGCCTGATGAGTAATTTAACACTATCTTCTTTGTATGTGATTGTGAAGTTAAATTGCCGTTATGTTTGAATTTCCACGTCTTCCACATAGAGTTAGTGTCGCTTAAGTTAGTCGGTATACAATTTAGTGGGGTATCTTTCTCTCTGTCCAACTGTCACTCCCTCTCTCGGCCGCTCCCTACCCACGTCAGGGCAGCATATGGTTCCACTCTTACAAACTATGACACCCCTTTTGTTTGCACTCCCCCTTCTCCTACTCCGACTGACTGATCCAGTATGGGGAATGGACCCGGTCATACAGCAGCCCCCTGAGGAAGTGGACTCCAAGACCCATGAAGGGGTGGTGGAAGATCTGATCTGCATGATGCCTGAAATCCAAAACGGTGGTTACCATAACAACAAGAGCAGAGTCAGCATTGGAGACTCTACCACAGTGGTCTGTGAACCGAGATTCTGTCTCTCCAACCGGACTGACCCTACAATACCAGTCCTGACGGGTGAGGTCACCTGTACCACTGAGCTGTTTGAACGAGATATTGAAATGGTGCCAGAGTGCAGGGAGGACTCCATAGAATGTAACGGATCTTGTAACCATGGTAACGAGGAATGTAACGGACCATGTAACGAGGATAAGGTGTTCATAGTAAAGGGATACCTAAAGGATATCCATGCCCAGAAGCTGGGTATGAGGTGGTATGAGGGTTTTGAGGTCAAGGCTGAGGATTACATTCGCCATCTCACGGCGGACACAGTGTCAGAAGGAGAAGAAGAAGTGTCAGGACACTCTCCATCCCTTAGTAAGAGGAACACCCTGGGACTGGGTCCAAATGTCGTGCGGTGGAATGGACCGGGGATCTGTACTCGACACCTCGCTGGCAAGTACTACCTTGCAGCTTTGAAGAATATTGAGAAGTTCAGTGGAGGATTGGTAGGGTGTGCTGTGGGTCGAAGTAGTGATAACGGTATCGCGTGTATTTACTACAGAAGGTAAAGTTGTGTTTTGAGACGATGTTGTAAATGGTGTAAATGTTCTCTATTTTTTGGGAGAAATTCTGTTTTTATTTTTCTCTCGGTTCTAAAACTAAAAGGGGTAAACACGGAATATTTAGCTAAGTGAAATTTTTAAAACCAATAATTCGTTTTCAAGGGCCCAGGAGTTTTCACAATTCAGTCTTTTTTATCTTATCCGGGCTACTGGAGGAATTAAAGGACCGCTAGAGGAATCAAAGTCAGGATAAGCACTGGGCCGTGTATAAAATTAAATAGTTCAAAATAGTTCGTCTACTCCAACAATACCTCTTTCTCCTGTTAATACTCTCAGTCTCCCTCTCACTTGAGTTGCTTCTTCAAGCCAAGGTATGCCTTTTGGACAGTGATATCGTCGTTCCTAATCTGCAGCGCTGCTTTGTAGTAATTCCTGGCTTTCTCCAAGTTGTTCGACCGGTGGTGCTCCCTAGAAAAGAGAATTGTTAGGAGTAACCTAGGAAACCAGGAACTCTAAATTTGAGTAACCTAGGGAACCAGGAACTCTAAATTTGAGTAACCTAGGGAACCACGAACTCTAAATTTGAGTAACCTATAGGGAACCAGGAAAGTAAACAAGTTATACATTTCAAACTTACAGGCCTCGCTCCAAGTAACGATCGTATTTTGTTTGCTCTGTGTCTGTGCATTGACACTTGCATTTGGTTACTCGGTAACCCTTGGCAACAACTTCCGCCAACTTTCCACAAGGGCAAAGGCTCTCCTCAACTAGGAAAATGGACAGTTTTTGAGTAAGCAACAAGTGGTTGGTATGGGGGTTATCATGAGAGAAAGTTGTGACATTGACAGCGATAAGAGTTTATAAAATTCACTACCTTTTGGTGGTTCCTCTTTCTGTGGGGGAGTGGGCTGCTTTGGTGTGACGCTCTTCTCTGCTAGGTTCTCGGGAGTGTTTATATTCTCCTGTTGTCTTGTCTTGAGAACATTTGTAGCTGGGGAAGATTGAGGAGAGTCTTTGATCTTGAATCCTGATAACGCATCAGCCAACTGAACATCACTCTTCCTCTCGTTTTCCTTCTCTTTCTCATCTTCTTCCTCACTTTCTTCCTCCTCTTCTTCTTGATCCTGGGGCTGGTTTACTATCACGACCTCCTCATCCTCTTCCTCCTCCTCTCCCTCACTCTCATCCAGACAGTTTGGTCTGTTCAGATTATCATACCGTGAACTATCCAGATCTTCAGCTGCCTCCCTATCACTCAAATCTCCCTCATCTTCCTCCTTCCCTCTGTGCTGTGGGGTGGGAGATCGGTGGTTATCGCTGAACTCAAAGATCTTCATCTGCTTCATGTTCCGATACTGCTCCAAGGACAACTTCTTCTTTTGTTTCTCCTCCTCTTCCTCTCTTCTCTGCTGGATGACAACCTCTTCTTCCTCTTCATCATCAATCACTATCACATCAGCATCTCTGTTCCCGCGGATCTCCGTCGTTCTCTCGAAATAAGGAGACGCTGTCTCTGCCTCTTCTACCTCTTCCATCTGTCGCATCAGGTTATCTCGGTCGTTATAGGATGTTGGGCTGTTGTTCCACATACTGTTCCCTCGAGTAGCTTCCTGGGGCATCCGAGGGGCACTGCTCAGAGGGACGGCGTGAGCACGTGGATCATAGCCATCTGCGGTGTGCTGTAGGTTCCTCTTAGCTTGCTCCACCTGAGAATAACCTTGTTAAATGATGAAAACTTAAAGTAATTCACTGTGTCAACTGTCACCATCCCGAAATAATGTATTGACAATGACTGTAAAATGACAGCAGACAGTACAATGACAGTGTACCGATGTACAGAAGGGTTTAAAGTTCGCGCCTGTGCGCGCACCGCGCTGACACCTCTGGTAGGGATGTCTCGCGTGTTACATACCCGTTCTTGTACAAATTGTTGCTCCTGGGGAGTGCTGACTGTGTCCTCCTCGTGTGAAAACAGGAGGTCGTGATCACTGCAACCAATTACACCTGAGAGTGAGACAGGGTGTAAGTTGTGTGATAGTCTGAACCAAGATAAAAGGGAATATTAAAGTGTCCATTGTCTATAATTATTGTCTACTAGAGTACCCGTTTGCTGGGAACCCGTGACCTGGTAAATGGTAATTTGTGTTTGATTTTTAAAAGATAATTTGTTTGTTCCTTAGAGCAATGACAGTGGTCATCCGACATATTCCGACGTGAAATTCGACCTGAATCTCGACCTTGAATGAGGCGCGCATCAGAGAGATGTGCCGCAGTAAGCAAATGATGTCGCGCTTCAACTCTTCTCTCTCGTTAGTCTTTGTATCTCTCACTACGAATGCGCGCCTCATTCCAGGTCGAGATTCAGGTCGAATTTCACGTCGAGGTATGGCAATTATGTCGGATGACCACTGTGAGTCTCATAGTAGGAGCGGTTAGATCTGCACGTGCAGAAAGTCGCGTGCCACCCTAATCTCAGGTTACTCTCACGGCTTCATTTCGCATCCAATCCAAAAGTGACCTTCATCAAACATGTAGATCTCCTCAAGGAGAAGCGAAAATTTGCGGGACATTTCTTGATTGGATGCGACCTCGAGGAGCTATGACAATGCGCAAAAAGGGGTGGCACGCGACTTTAACCACGTGGTGATCTAACCGCTCCTACTATCATGATACACATTGGGTTTTTGAAAAAACGGCCATTACAATTTTGGCGAGGCGGGTAAATCATTTACTGTAACGCGCGAATTTTTCCAAAAAGCGCTGCTTTTTTACGCCGCGCGCGGAACCTAAAATTACGCGCGCAGTGTAAAATTTTAAAATTCATTGAAAATTTCCTCGCGTTTTATGTCGCCAAAAAAAAGTCGACGAAAAATCCCAAATTCGTGAATTATAAGAACTCCGGTCAGTTCTCATCTTGCCAATCCGTTTTCCGGGAACCCCTGGCCAAAGGACATTAAAGTTCACATAACGACCAAGTTTCATATCGATTGGATAAGATTTTGGGTGGCTACGGTGAAAAATATCGTATTTTTGGCATTTTTAACTTTCCCGACGCGATTTACGACCCTTAAACATTGAGTTACGGGAAATCGCTATCATGTAAAATGAAGTTCAAACGATTCTCTTTCCCCACTATTGCGTTAGTTTTTTGATTTAGAGCCGTTTTCAGGGTCTTAGAAGCGTTTGAAAAATGTAAGTATTTTTGGCGCAATGACGTCACCCCGTGACGTCACTGTTGTAAAGATCGGATCAAAAATCTGAGCCCGTACTTACACCCGCCTTGGTCCAAAGTACCAGTGTACAAATTTTCAGGGGTCTAGCTCAAAAACTGTAGGAGGAGTAGGGAGAAAACAATTATCGGACTAACATTTTGGAATTTATTATATGGATTATTTTAGTTAGTCTAGCTATATATAACTTAAACCCACCTTTCATTTCAATCACTCTCTCCAAGTCCATCTTCATTTCCTCTGAGTAGTTTCTCTCTGCACCGTGTAATTCCTCCATCTGATTACAGGTCTCACTGAAGTCAGTGCTAGCAAACTCAAACAACTGCGATCTCTCCTGGTTCGTAAAATACCTAGAAGTGTGGGTTGGTAGGAGGCGAAAGTATTATTCATATTGGCCAGTATTTTGAAATCGGTGTTATAAATTCTGGAAACACAACCACGTAAAACATCATCTGAATTCAACTCGTGGACCACAAAAGTGATCATCACCACCTAATATAAAGCATTGATCTCTTACCGGATAGGATCGAATGAGTCTCCTGTAGCCTGTCGAGTAATCCCATCCTTGAAGACCTGTTTACGATATATCTTCTCCTCAATGGTTCCACAAGTTAGAAGCCGATACACAGTCACGTGTTTCGTCTGGCCAATCCTGTAGGCCCTGTCCACCGCCTGTGAGTCCGTGGCTGGGTTCCAATTTGGATCATCTGGGGAATTTTTCAGATTACCGGCGTTATTGAGTCGCCTGAAACTGTGTCTGCGTTACGCACAATAAAAAGTATGATAACTTATCGGAGAATTCTGTGTCCTAACAACAACTTACAAATAACAACTCTATTAGCAGAAGTTAGATTGAGACCCACGCCTCCCACTTGGGTAGTCAGTAGGAGCACTGAGAATTTGTGGTTTTTGTTGAAGGTGTCAATGATTGTTTGACGATCTGCAGGCTTGCTGATTGACCCATCTATCCTCAAACACCTCAATCCCTGAAAAGAGAATGTAGGCTCATAATCTCAATTCTCAGCATGCTGACTAACTCTCACTATTATCCCGGTTCTAAAAATAACTGAATTACCCGGTCACCGATCATTCTTTCCAAATAGTTGAGAATTTTGAGGGAGGTCGAGAAGAAGAGAGTCCTGTGACCGTCATTGTGAAGCAACTCCAGGAGCCGAACAGCAAAGTTCAACTTACACCCCTCCGTCAGGAGCAAGTCGTCAGATGGGTCCGCTGGGAGACGAAGTGAGTCCAATATCTTCTTATGTTCTTGTTGGCTGGTGGGAAGGGAAGGAGGTATAAACAAGGGGGGGGGAGTTTAGAATCAGGGGAGTTTAGAAACAGGGGAGTTTAGAAACAGGGGAGTTTAGAAAGGGGGGAGTTTAGAAGCAGGGTAGTTTAGAAACAGGGGAGTTTAGAATCAGGGGAGTTTAGAAACAGGGGAGTTTAGAAGCAGGGGAGTTTAGAAACAGGGGAGTTTAGAAGCAGGGGAGTTTAGAATCAGGGGAGTTTAGAAACAGGGGAGTTTAGAAACAGGGGAGTTTAGAAGCAGGGGAGTTTAGAATCAGGGGAGTTTAGAAACAGGGGAGTTTAGAAACAGGGGAGTTTAGAATCAGGGGAGTTTAGAAACAGGGGAGTTTAGAATCAGGGGAGTTTAGAAACAGGGGAGTTTAGAAGCAGGGGAGTTTAGAATCAGGGGAGTTTAGAATCAGGGGAGTTTAGAAAGAGGGAAGTTTAGAAACAGGGGAGTTTAGAAACAGGGGAGTTTAGAAGCAGGGGAGTTTAGAAGCAGGGGAGTTTAGAAAGGGGGGAGTTTAGAAGCAGGGTAGTTTAGAAACAGGGGAGTTTAGAATCAGGGGAGTTTAGAAACAGGGGAGTTTAGAAGCAGGGGAGTTTAGAAACAGGGGAGTTTAGAAGCAGGGGAGTTTAGAATCAGGGGAGTTTAGAAACAGGGGAGTTTAGAAACAGGGGAGTTTAGAATCAGGGGAGTTTAGAAACAGGGGAGTTTAGAAGCAGGGGAGTTTAGAAACAGGGGAGTTTAGAAGCAGGGGAGTTTAGAAACAGGGGAGTTTAGAAACAGGGGAGTTTAGAAGCAGGGGAGTTTAGAAACAGGGGAGTTTAGAAGCAGGGTAGTTTAGAAGCAGGGTAGTTTAGAAACAGGGGAGTTTAGAAACAGGGGAGTTTAGAAGCAGGGGAGTTTAGAAGCAGGGGAGTTTAGAAACAGGGGAGTTTAGAAACAGGGGAGTTTAGAAACAGGGGAGTTTAGAAACAGGGGAGTTTAGAAGCAGGGGAGTTTACATATCAACTAAAAAACCAACTCACTTCATGTCCATGTTATCAGCATCCATGACCTCTCGTAATGCCTCAAACTTGATAGCCAGCCGTGGATGATCACATATCTTCTTAAGGACAGTTAGAGCAGCGAGGGGAGATTTAGTTTGATTCATGGCATCCCTCACTGAGTCAAGTGTAAGGAAGGCACTGTAAAGACTATGCTGGACAGGGGACAACTTCAGCCACACGCACAATTCATTCTTCTTGCCTAACTTCTTCACCCCACTTGATGTATCAACTTTACTGGCCTTTATCTCAGCCTTGGTCCTCCGGAGAAAGTACGAATGGATTACCTTCCGGAGACTCTCAGCCAACTTGGCACCCAGTTTTGCTTCAGCCCGAGAGGCATCTTTCTCCCGACCCCGCTCAATGGGTACAATATAGTTGCTCTTGAAGGTAGTCATGGTTCCCAGGAGTTGGCCTCTTGATACAAAATCAAAGAGGGCCCAGAGTTCCTTGAGATTGTTTTGGATGGGTGTACCCGAGATGAGCAGACGGTTTCGGCATGGTACCTGGCGGACAGCCTTGCTCGTTTTGGTCGGATTTTTAATCTTATGCCCCTCGTCCAGAACCAGATAGTCCCACTTGAAATTAGAGTTCATCAGAAACTCAAAGTTCTTCTCGATAATCCCGTAGGTAGTAATCGCAACTCCACCTCGTTTCATGACCTTCTTCACATTACGTTCTCGTTCTGCTTTGGGCCCATGGAACAACTGTACTCGGATGCCAGGAGCCCAAACTTTGAATTCCTCCTGCCAGTTATTTACTAACGACAGTGGCATCACCAACATTGCTGACTTGATCTCCTCCATATCGAACAGAGCGTTTAGGTAGACAATGGTCTGGATGGTTTTACCCAGGCCCATGTCATCACCAAGTATTCCCCCGTGTTCAGCCTGATACAAACTCCACATCCACTTCACACCGTCCCGCTGATAAGGGTACAACTTATCATGTGTCTCATTGTCCAGGAAAAACCCTTCCCCCATATCCGTGAAGCATGCCTCCTGCTCAGCCTCTTTGTCCAAGAAGGCCTCGAGTTTCTTAATCCTTGCAAGAAGCTTTTCGTTTGAGTAGATAGCAGCAGCTTTTCTGAAACAATCCAGAGCTTTCTCAATCTTCTGTTGTTTGTGTGCTAATTTCCCCTTTGTGACCAACTCGTTGTAGGTGGTTTTCTCCTTGCTACTCAGATCACTGAGGGACTGAGCTGCTGCTGCTATTGGTGACTCATTTTCATTGTCAGCAGCAGAATCCCGCTCAAACTCCAACTGGGCAATCTTTTTCAGTAACTTGTCACTCGGGATCAACTGGTTGGCCTCTTTGTAAAGATCGATAGCCTCATCAAATAACAGCCTATCTTCTTTATCCTTCGCGTCTTGGATTGTCGCTTCATAAAACTCTCTCACATCCTCGTCCACTCCACCATTCTCATCCTCCTGAGCCTCCTCGATCTTGTTCTTAACCTTCTCAATCCGCCTCTCTAACTTTTCAGAGTAGTTCATTTGTAGCGCTTCCTGGTAACATTTGAGGGCAGCCTCCAACTGTCCATCATTCAGCTTCTCCCGACCATCCAGGATCAGATTATTGTATTTTTCAACATCCTGCTCTTTTTCCTCCTCTCCCTCTTCCTCTCCTTCTCCCTCCTCGGCAACTCCAACTTTCTCCTCTAGCTCCCTGATCTTTTTGACGTAGTAGGGGGTTGGTTTTCGGGCGTGTAACTCCCGATAAACATCCAAACACTCCTGAATCTGTCCCTTCTTCTCAAGTTCAAGAGCCTCTTTCAGTAGCTCCTTACAGATTTCATCAATATCTGTCTCCACTACTGATTTGTTATGTTGGATGTCTTGTCGGGTCACATTTCCCACACTCTCTTCCTCCTCCTCTTCTTCCTCTTCTTGGATGTGTTTCTTGATCTTGTTGATCCTTGTGTTCAACTTGGAGGATGGGTTCATGGCATAGGCCTCTTCGTATAGTGCAAGTGCCTCCCGGTGCTCCTGCTCAGTAAGATGGGCCTTAGCACTAAGGATTAGTTTGTTATACTGCTCCACATCGAAACTGTAATCAGCTGTTTCATTAGCGATCCTGTTGCTTAGCTCTTCAATTTTCTGTTTTAACTTCTCGGATGGATCCACCTCATATGCTGCCTTGTAAAGGGAGATGGCCTCCTGGATATCCCCCGAATCAACGCAGGAACGGGCGTTAATAACCAGCTCATTGTACTTCTCAGTGGCAACTTCACTCAGTTCGCTATCATTGGGCTTTGCTCTCACCCGCTCCTCCTCTTCAATCTGGTAGCGAATCTTTTGAATTCTGGTGGCTAACTTTCTGTCCTCATTCAGGTGAAATGCCTGTTGGTAGCACGCTAAAGCCTCGCGAAGTTTCCCCTGGTTTTTGTACAAATCACGTCCCTCCAGTAACAACTCGTTATACCGGGTGGAATCAAATGTTCGGTCTCCCTCTGCTAACCCAATAGTGTTGTTGAAGCTCATATCACTACTACTGACATTGTTCTGTCGGAGAAAAGCTGCAACAGGTGACAGGATAGCTGTTATGTCTGATTGAAGAGCTCTAACTTGGCTGTGGACAGGAGTACTAAAAACGGCAGGACGTTCATTGTTGTACAATGTTTCAGCAAGGTCTTCAATTTTTTGTTCGATGTCAGATGAAGACCGTATCTTTAAGGCCTCACGGTAGAGAGAAATGGCTGATTCGATATCATTTTCAGCCTCCAGTTCTCTTGCTTCTTCGCACAAATTTTCAAACTCTTCTTCGTTATCTGACATCGTCTAAATATGGATGTTAAGATTTGAAATATCGTAGAAAGATAAAGATAGAACATGTCTAAGATAGGTGTGGTAAAAGCCCTGGTGAGTGGTGGCTGGTAGGGACGGCGCTAGGCGAGGTCAACGTCTCCCTGTTCCGGTCAAGGAGTGACACCCTCATAAGCAGGAGTGTACCGACGGGGTGTAGGGGTTGTCCCACGGCAATCAGGGCCCAAGGCTGCCATAGATGCTCAGTACGAATTACGATCAATTTGTCAACGCTGGTAGCGCGGGATAAGACAGCGCTTTTCAAATTTTTAAAAAAGATTTCAAAAAATCGGCATTTTTTGAGCAACAACTGAGTTCACAGGCGCGCACTATTTTGAACACCAATGCGCGGCACATGTTTTGCGCGTGCATCCAGAACAGAAACTTTCCTTTAGAGTTTAGATTTGTGACCGGTCAAGAGGGGCATCTTAAAATACTTGTTTTATGAGAGCAAAAATAATTTCAACAACATCAACATTTAACAATCAATTAACACAAAACAAGAAAATCTCAGTTCTGAGCACATAACATGCCCGCCTGTGACAGAGCACTTGATCCCCCGTGTACAATCGCCACGTGCAAAAAGTGTAGATTAATGAGCCGCTTACAAAATGTCTGGGTGGCACTATTACTCGCCCCAACTACCACCGTCACAACATCCCGAGCCCGTCGGCACTCAATCAGCCGGACCACATCCGCACTGGATGGTTTACCACTCTTATCCACCAGTTCAGTGGATACCGGGACATTCAAACTATCTGGAATGTGGCCAACTGCAAACACCTCCGCACTACGGATATCCACAACAATTATCCGTGACGATGCCTTCCCACCACCACGCTTCTCAACACCCTCCTTGTGACGTAGCATCTTCGCTAAATCCTGCACAAATATCCGGCCGCATAACTCGTTTTTTAGTTCCTGTCCGCCTGGGAAACTGGCGATGTGCTCCTTTATAAACATTTCCGTGAAGCAGTAGGAGTACTTTACAGCGCCATCCAGTTTGGGAGGGGCAGCTAGTTTCTTGGGTGGCTCATAATAACTGTGCCTCCGGTATGTCAGTGTAGCAGGTGTAATTCTATACATTTGAACTGCACTCCTGATCACTTTATCAATATCAACATCTGGCATATCAGAGAATAGGAGGATACATTCGTTAAACTCGTAGGAGAGGAGGGTCTCGCGGACCTGGATTAGAACCGCCACTCCAAGGTACATGGGCAGGGAGGAATCACCTGTGAGGGGAGGGTAGGGGTTAGGGATGGAGAGAGGGTTCGGGTTATATTAGAACCATTTTTAAGAGAACATGTTAACTGTAAACAATTGAACAACAACCCACCTAGTAGCATGGTATCCCACAAGTAGAATATCTTCTGAAGGGGAAACACATGTGTAAACATGGTCAGGAACCAAGGTATAGCATACAGCTCGGGAATGAAGCCCATGTTATGGATGTGTAAGGCCAGTTCTGGATCATGAAACATTAGAAGGAGCCGAAAGACTGTCAGATATTCCGTCATCACATGACTGTTGTCTTTGAGAAAGAAGTTCCGGACGTATTTCCTGATAAATGCTTGGAGAGAGGCAAATGCGAGGGCTTCGTTTCCGGAGTGTAGGACGAGAAATGGCGCTGCTAAACTGTCTAATCCCTGTGTAAATAAACATCAGGTTAGCCATGCTTCAGAGAGTCGCACTAACTTAGGGTCAGGGCTCAAACTGGGCTTAGCGAGTCAGACAGGGTGTGTTGTAACTACAAAATGCATCTCTTGAAGACAATAGCATACCTGCCAATAAGTCAAATCAGGGTTATCAATGACCCACGCCTTGAGAACTCTCCTCAACTTCTGATGTCCAGTGGGTGAAGATAGGAAGGGATTATACTGGTGACACCGTGGTATATCAACATCTATCTGCCGGTCAATACTGCCCAGGGATTGTGTCTTATCCAATCTATTGTAATATCCCTCTATATCACCTGGTGGGGCATGATGATGATGGAGTTACTAAAAACAGATATATGCCCGATATATGGTTAGGTAGTGATTCATTACACAGCGGGTAGGGAGAGAGAGAGAGAGAGAGAGAGAGAGAGAGAGAGAGAGAGAGAGAGAGAGAGAGAGCGAGAGAGAGAGATCAGACACGCGTCAGAAGGAGCCCTGACAATGACGCTATGTCGTCAGAGACCCGTGCTTGTGATATTACAACTTCAACTGCCTATGGGTGCGCGCGGCGCGGGCGCTGTAGTAACTGCGTGCCGAGTGAACTTTCAACTTTACAATGCGCACTTTCTGCTAGTGCCTGTGTGAATGTTGCAGAATTGTCCCAGTTTCATTTGGTGCAACAGCTGCTGCTGCATGTGTGTTGATCAGTGTGGTAATATCATGGTCACGGCTGTAGTTAAGGAATAAGTGAGCCTGGTAGATAATCACCCTTGCGTGTATAACTAGCACATTGCATCTCTACAGAATACACGCATATAAATGTTGAAACCACTTACCACGATTTGGGCGATCATATTTGGCCGATTTGAAAACATGTTACATTGAGGACATGTTACAAATTCAATGATATATTTACCTTTAACATCTAGTAGTGCAGACCAAACGTAAGGACGGAGGAGAGGGGGAATATCCAACCACGCTTCCTCTTTTATCTTCTTACTCGATGCGGGGTATGACTGGAAAAGGGGACGGGATGGTAATGCGGGGTATGACTGGAAAAGGGGACGGGATGGTAATGCGGGGTATGACTGGAAAAGGGGACGGGATGGTAATGCGGGGTATGACTGGAAAAGGGGACACTGCACGAATCACGATTGGAATGCGGAGTGTGTAGAGTGAGTTGCCGACCCGGAAGTGATATGTGAGTACCCAATTAACAGCTCAATCAACACACTCACATATTTTCACAAAGACGTGTTATGCATACATTGTCAGAATCGCAGTACAGACAGACAGACAGACAGACAGACAGACAGACAGACAGACAGACAGACAGACAGACAGACAAACAAACAAACAAACAAACAAACAAACACACAAACAAACAAACAAATAAACAAACAAACAAACAAACAAACAAACAAACAAACAAACAAACAAACAAACAAACAAACAAACAAACAAACAAACAAACAAACAAACAAACACCACATACATAAAGGAGAGTTGAGAACAGCTTGATGCGATGTAACTGATACTCAATGTTCTGCTCCTTTATAACGGTTGGGAGTTCTGCCATTTCAGCCATACCCGTGGATAGCTTACTGGGTGTCTCTACCAGCGGGAAATAAACCTGGAGAGAGAGGGGGGTGTTTAGGGGGGGCTACTGATACCTGGAGAGAGGGGGTGTTTAGGGCAGCATGGGTAATAAACCTGGAGAGGATGAGGGGTGTTTAGGGCAGTGGGTAATACACCTAGAGAGAGAGAGGGGGGGGTGTGCTTATTGACACCTGGATAGTGGATAGAGGGGTGGGTGTTTAGTATGTTATTGGCATCTGGAGAGAGCTGGGAGAGAATCTATATTATTGAGAGTAGAGAAGGGAGGGGTCAGAAAGGAAGAGAAAAGGAAAACAGAGAGAGAGAGAGAGAGGAATGAGTGTGTGTAGGTAAAGGAGTGGTACCAGCTGGTCACCACTAACAGCAGCATGACGGCTCATTCTCCTTCTCATTTTACTGTCTCTCTCTCTGTCTCCGTCTCTGTCTCTGTCTCTGTCTATCTCTCTCTCTTTCCTTCCCTGTCTGATTCCTAAACCTACTATTTTCCCTCACACAATTGCCACCAACCTCTGGTTCAAGATGACCCAATCTAGAGATAAGGAGGGATGGAGAGACTGGATAGACGGTTTGGCGGTATCCCAACTGGGTCTCTGTCCGGTTCTTGTATATCTCGCCAGATGGTAAACACACTAGGGGCAGGTTACACACTGGTAGCGATCCCCGGACTAGACCCCACCTGAAAATATAGTTTGGTAAATTTAGAATGCCGGTGCTATACTGTATATTGCTGTATGTGTGTAACCAAGGGGTTGCATAAACCTAACACTGTCAATCATGACCTGATTGGTATAATTGCTTGGTAAATATCATGCGATTAAATTCATGGAGCACACACAGACAAACACACATTATTATCTCTCTCTTTCTCTCCCTCTCTCCTCTCATTTCTCTCTTCCTCCAATTTTCGTCATGTGCTTACTTCTCGAGTTCAGCCAAAACATCACCGCCAGCCATACTCCACAACTCGTATAGTTCTGTTAGGGTACAGGAAGATGACAGTGGTTCATCTAACTCTCCTGGCTCTATCTTAGGGAGAAGGGGGGGGGGGGTTAGTTGTGGAGTTCTAACTCGGGTCGAGCAATGTTTGAATATACCTAATATGGCCAGGATTTTCAGGAAGCAAGTACTGTCTGTAGGTAAATATAGAGTACAGTAGATTATACTCAGCAGAATTGTAACATAGTACGGGGTAGAAGAGAGAGAGGCAATGTACCTTGTCCTCAGCTGCTATAAGGTGGGCCTTGGAGAGAGCAAAGGGGTACACATCCAAACATTCCTCTCTTCCCTTGTAGTCTAAAATAGAGAGGAAGTTAGAGAGTTAGAGGGAGAGAAATATCTTTTTAATGCGTCACGTTTTCTTACCACCCGGCGGGCGGATACACGAACTTGAAAGATCTCAGCTAGAGATTCGAGTGAAGAATCCTCACTCAAAACGGTATTTCTCGAGAAAGAGAATCCTCTTTCTCTCTAGCACATACCTTCGAACACCGGTAGTCTAAGTAGTTTGGAGGCTGATAATCGCTTTGTCGGTGCTAACTCTAGTGTTCCTTCCAACACCTGTGTAGTGAGAGAGATAGAGAGAGAGAGAGAGAGATAGAGAGAGAGAGAGAGAGAGAGAGAGAGAGAGGGAGAGAGAGAGAGAGAGAGAGAGAGAGAGAGAGAGAGAGAGAGAGAGAGAGAGAGAGAGAGAGAGAGATCGCTCTCGATCTCTCTCTCTCTCTCTCTCTCTCTCTCTCGCTCTCTCTCTCTCTCTCTCTCTCTCTCTCTCTCTCTCTCTCTCTCTCTCTCTCTCTCTCTCTCTCTCTCTCTCTCTCTCATCTCTCTCTCTCTCTCTCTCTCTCTCTCTCTCCCTCTTCTCTCCCCTCCTCTTCTCCCCCTCGCGAGAGAGAGGACTAAAGAACAATAGGATTGTGTGTGTTTGTACTAAACAGAGTGTACTCTTGTTTGCACCGTTATGTACCACACACACACACACACACAGATCCACTAACAACTTGGACACAAGACTCACTAACAACTTGTTAGAGTGTATTGTGGGGTACACTAACAAGTTCTCTGCTGCACAAACAATTGCAAACAATCAAATTGTCAGTATATAATAGTTGTGTAGTCGACAACTCGCACAGTTTACACTAACGACCCCCTGTCACGTACTGCTTCCCCTCTAAATAAACAATCCATGTCAGAACACACACAGAGGGACAAAAATGTGCTCTAGAAGAAGGGGAGAACTCAGTATCCCAGGTTCCTATGACGCCCTTACAAACATCACAAAAAGTGAAGAACATATCACACAAACTACAAAGAACACCCAAAGGGGGACAGGACTTACCTGTGCAAGATTTCCATCCCAGGGAACAGAAAGAAGGTTTGATTTCTGTAGCACACTCAGAGAGGGAGAGAATAGAGTTCGGACGAGTTTGGGAAAGGGAGTATTATCAGAGAGGACTTTCCTGGCTAGGACACAAAGTAATAGGACACCCACTGACCAGCTGTCTGATTTGGTGGAGCTGCAGTTGTTTATCAGAACCTGGGAGAAGCAGGTTATTATCAGAAAGTGTGAGTGAAGAAGCTACACGAGGGGGGGACCATACATGTGTTCAGGATAACTGCAATGTTACACTTTATTGCTTCGATTTAGGTTCCCCCGTCCCCAATTCCAAGGTAAAACTCATATCACCCCATCTCATCCCCTCTCCCGCCCCTCATATTACCTCCCCCATTTTTTAAATCATGTTATAGTACCTCCGGAGCAGAGAAGGCAGGATCACCCACAAAGAAATCCACGTATTTCCCATTACATGTGAGATAGTGTAGAGCGTAGTTAGAGAGTTTAGCAACTCCAGTCCTTCCTTCAATAACCACATTCCTCAACGTCAGAGACCTGTTCACTGCAGCATGCGCCTGTGTGAGTCATATTATACAGTACAATTACCGTTTTAGTGACCAGTGTGGGGCAGTGTGGACGGTGTTTATGTCATATATGGTCAGTTTAAAGAACGTCTGTACACTTTTCGGGGTGCCTCAGTCATAATTTTATGACTGTCATTACTAAAATCAATGCCCAGCAACATGTGGAGCAATTGAGACACCCAAATTTGGGTATTATAACACAAATACTATGCTTTAAAGTTTCAACCGATCAAATACTTCATGGTCCAACCGATGTGGAGCCTATGACCAGGAGAAACCAGGCTTTAATGAAATTTCCATAGAGAAATAATCATCAAATATTTTTCATATTTTATAAACCAGATCCATTAGCAATCAATGAAGGAATCCACAAACCCCCGGTTGGGCCGGTTTTGACGCCCAACCTATGTGGAGCAATCATGAAAAGAGTGACTGATTTTCGAAGCTATATTTAGCTAAAATAATAAGCAAATTTTTACGACCTTACAACGGGAATATATTCGAAAACATTCAACTTATTGAACTTAGTAGCATTATTAAGTTTTACGAGCCCAACCAGTGTGGAGCAAACTTTTAAGTAAGCAATAGGGAAAATAAAATTACAAAATTGATTTTTATTGCCATTGTTTCAAATTTATAGTCACTAAATATCATATAAAACTGTTGTACTTGCTATTTACTAACTATAATAATGATTTCCATTTAAAAATGGATGGCCCAACAGAGTGGAGACTTAGTTTTAAGCAAGGAGTTTCGAAATTATTAAATGAAATAATAATGAAGCATATTTACGAATATTTCATCATTGTTTCATCGAAGGGTATAGTAATAAACAATTTGAACTAGTAAACAATGCGAAATATCAAGCCCAACCGTGTGGAGCACTGAAAAATAGCCTATGAGGGGCCTGTAAGTTTATTTAGAGTAATCCTACCAATTATTGCCCTATAGCTCCTCATGGTTGGGCACAGACATATCAAGAGGCTCCACATGGTTGGGATATTGTCTATCAAGCCAATTAATGACCTAAAATTGATTAAATCTCGATTTGTATCGTGGTTTAATCAATTGAAGTTCATTTCAAATACAGAGAGCTGCATGCATGGTGCTCAATAACTGTTCGATCCACACTAGTTGGGCCGATTTTCAGGTTCTCATTATATTATAAGTGCACAGAATTGGTTATAAGAGCAACCCATAATGAATTCAGGGAAAAAAACTCAATGTTCAACCATGTGGAGTGTTTTGAATCGTTAAAAACTACTTGGCTCCACACAGTTGGGCCGAATAACACTTCAGCATGCTCCACAAGGTGGAAACATACACCATCTCCAATATTATTGACACAAAATGATAATATTTTACATTATAGTGGTATTTTGACCAATTTTTGAAATAATACATTAATTAATAAATCTTTAGATTTTAGTCCGTCTTTTTCTAAAGCCAGCTCCACATCGGTTGGGCAGTTTTGAGTATAAAACATAAGTCTAAAAATTCAAAAAATTACATAAGGTTAACTCTTGTGAAAATCGCATGATTCTATCGTAACGTTACACCCCGGTTGGGCCGGCTTGAAGCCTAAAATTTGGTTAAAATAGCCCTGCTCCACATTAGTTGGGCCTCCATTTTTAAAACAAAATATCAGAAAATATTCGCCTTGTTAACTAGATGCTTCAGTAAAAAAACCAGAATTTTTGAAGTTAAAATGTGGTCACTACAGCCCTGATCCACAAAAAATGTGCTCCACAACAGTCTGCACTAATATCTCCGGCTCCACAACAGATATTGACTTCGTTCCTTCAGAAAAACATATTTTATTTAATTTCTGACCAGATAAAGCATAAAGAATAGCCTAAACAATTAGATTTCATATCAATAAGCCTGTTTGAAAAATTTTGCTAATTTGTACAGACGTTCTTTAAACTGACCATATACAAAACCACTTGTAAAATATGTACTTCTCATATCACAAGAAAAGAGACACATAAAACAAGAATGAGTTAAAGTTGTTGGATGTGTGTAAACTGCTTACCCAAGCCTCGTGAGTGAAGATACTTCAGTCCTGAGAGGACATCATGAAGTAGGTTGACGGTAGGGGGAGGTTCAGAGATCATAGAAAGGAGAGTTACCTCGTGCCATTCTTGCACAACACACATTAGCTCGTTCTTTCCCCTGAACCGGAGAGAGATAATTGTTTGCGAACCACATTGAGCGAAGAAAGGGTGACGCAGAAGAGATTTACGTCAGAAATATATATTCATCAAGGGGGCAGGGAACACAGCTCAAAGGGTTCTGAGTTCTCTAGAATCAAATTGACGAAATCATGCTCTTTTCGCCCCTTTTATTTCTGGTCCATATTTTACGGCTGAATTTGTCTCTCTCCTTGCTCCCCAAAACTTTCACCAACCCAACTCTCCCCTGGCATTCTTCCCTATCACTAACTCAACTCTCTGGCAGATATATCACTAACCTGATAAGATCAAGATATTGGCAGATATTAGGATGTCGCAGGGACTTGATATCCGAGAACCTGCCCGTAACTCTGATACTGTTATGTGCAATGGGAAGTCCATTAGTGCTGATACAGTTGTGTGGATGTGGTGCGACGTGGAAGGGCATCATCCCAAAACATCCCTTCTCCAGATCCTGCCGTACCATAATAAATGCAGCTTCCCTCGAGCTGAAACAGCTGATAGAGAGAGGGAAAATGTAGAGTTATTTGTGTGAGCGGTATTGAGCGGGGGATGTTTTGTTGCAGTAAAACAAGGTAGTTTTTTTGTCTGGATTCAACACGAAGATGAAAATAGAAACACATATCTGGAATATCACTCTTCTTTTTACTCAAGAGATCACATGGTCAGAAGAATCATAACGATCTCGTTTTGGGTTTCACTAACAAAGACACTTCTAGCGGGCACGTTAATGGCAAAGCAAGGATTCATCTCTTTTTACCTCGTTTTATCTCTCTCAATCTCGAATCGAGAGACTCTAGATCTCTCTCCCTCCCTCTCTCCCTCTCTCTCTTTTCTCTCTCTCAATCGTGATGCCATTAACATGCCCACTATTTCATAATGGCCTGCATTAAGTATCAAAAATAAACTATAACTTTCTTGTTTCTCTCACACATGACACACATTCTGTCCAAAAATCATGCATGATAGGATTTTTATGTGTGATTTGACTACACAGTGTATCAACAACAGTTACACTCATTTAGTTCCCCTCATTTCTCGCGTAATAACTGAGCTGTATGTATAATTCTAGTCAAACATTCTCACACACACACACACACGCACAAATGATAACTCAAAGATTTGTCATTAAAAACACACATTATATCACACGAGATGTAATGTGAAGATCATATCAGCAGCAGATTGGCTGAATGTAACACACACACATACACAGAGTGATGAGATGTGGGTAATGATACAAAGTACACATTAAAATATTGATTTCCCTTTCTACAATTACAATTAACCATAACATACATCACAAACCATCCTATTATATGATCATCACCCTCTCTATCATTCTACGACTATCTCGCTTCTCTCTCGCACTCCCTTTTGATGCCCTAATGTTCTGTCAGCCGAATGGATCGAAAGGATTGCTACTAGATTGGTTGGTTGGCCGCTGTTGTTGCCCGAACATCATGTTAGCGTTAGTCTGTTGCTGGAAGTTCATGCCTCCCTGCATCATGCCACCTTGTTGCATGCCCATCATACCACCTCCCTGCATTCTGGGGTTCATACTCATAGAACCCATGGGGGCCATCCCCATACCGCCTCTGTTCCCCATCTGCATACCAGGGTTCATCGTCATTGATCCTCCCATCCCTCCCATTTGAGGTCCACCCATCCCCATCATCCCTGAGTTCATTCCTGAGTTCATTCCTCCCATCCCAACAGGCATGGTTCCACCTCCAGGCTGCATCATATTGGGGTACCCTCCTCCTCCTGCCCCAGGACCCCCGGGCCTCACGAACGGGTTGTAGGTAGCCCCGCTTGAAATGGGCCTAACTGGTCCCAATGCTGGACCACCCTTGCTCCCGGTACCTTGACTGATACTAAAGTTGGACGCAGCGCTCTTCAATCCCAAATCCAGGTCTTGCATAAGAGTCCGTACATTTTGGGCAGACTGGGGGGCACCTGGCTGAGCACCATTACTTGACAGACTCTCCGGCATCAGAAGGTCATTAGTGATCTCCTTCGATTCAAAAGTAGCAAAACCATTATCCGTGGGCTCTTGCATCAACAAATCAAAAGTGTTGATTGGGGCAGCCTGAGCTGGGGGCTGTTGGGTGGGCGGGAGTGTTGAAAACAGATTCGACTCTGTGCTGAAGACATTGAACGATTGCTCAGGTACCATTTGGTTATGAATCAATGGTTTTGGTTCGTCCCAAAGCCCTGTTAGCTCGTCCATGGTGCTCTTTGGTTGGGGTGGTCGGGGAGGAGGGGCTGCCGCTGTCGGTACAGGATCCGCCAGAAGATCTTGCTGAGGCTCGAAGGTGTCCCCGAATGGAGATGTTGTTCCAAACGGATCGGAGCTGAACGGATCAGAGTTTGTTGCGGTGACGGGAGCTTTAGAGGGCCCAGCAGAGCTCCTCCCACTAACATCTGTTGTCGGGGAAGATATCGGCGTTCCCTTCTTACCCTCCATGCCATTCAAATGGTTTTCCAGTGCCGAGATGAGACTACAGGGAGCGTTGGACAAATCAGGAACCTCACCCTGATCAATTCCCGCATCTTCAGCGACCTTCAAAAACGCCTCAACTTTACCCATTCGGATGATAAATTTCTTGTAGAGCTCCAAACTTTCCCGGGCGTGTTTCTTCTCCAAATCGAAAAAGAGTTCCAACATGTTGATTATTCCCTCATTGTAGATCTTGAACAGAGCCACCAGATCCCTGAAGAGAAGAATAAACGCTGCCCGACTAATCTCCGTGATAATATCAGCGCCACTCAACTCCAAGTTCACGATCCCATCAACCTGTCGCTGAACTATCGGCAGGTTTGTCAAAAGCTTTTCTATCGATGCTTTACGGAGAAAGTTGGTGCTGCTGATCCTAACGAAGTCAGTGGTAGCCTGTCGATAGCAGTTACACTTTTCACTGATGTAGTGTCCGTATTTGTTGACAAAGGGTGACATCTCTCCGGAGAGGGGCCCGGTTTTCTCACTCACAAACTCGAAACTATTTCCTTTCGACGCCATGTACCTCATAAACTTCTCATTTCCCTCGTTCATCAAATGGTGAAGTGATATCATTGCTTTGATGCTCACAACCCAACTTGGATCTTGGACTCGGGCCAGAAACATGTCAGCACACTCGGGTAGGGACACGTTTGTCTCGTGGGTCGATGAAATGAGGTAATCGAGATGTTTCCTCTTTGGGGCACCCATTTCATGGGTAGTTGCCTTGCCGACAACTTTAGACACCTCATTACCGGAGATGGTGTACTTTGCCGCGTGTAGCCTGTCTACAACTGACGCCATTGAGCATACCCTGAGCTGAAACAGTGGATATGTTTGTTAAAAGGATAAAATATATAAATCTAAGCTGGGTATCTGTAAGGCAGGATATTACTTCAGGAGTTTACTTAGTTTTTTCCCTAGATTCTCGATAGTAGACGCCCTACTCAACGAATTTTTACGGTGGGCGGAGGTAATATCATTACTTGTCGTTAGTCGTATTTGAATAAAAATAGCGAGTTATGGAGGCGAGACACTGTGTTGAGACGCGCACCATTGCGACGCGCATTTTGGCTTTGCGACACGCATGTGCGCGTCGCAATGCCAAAATGCGCGTCGCAAAGCCAAAATGCGCGTCGCAATGCGCGTCGCAATGGTGCGCGTCTCAACACAGTGTCTCGCCTCCATTTGGCAAACGCTGCTGGCAGGTAGTGCTTTTCAAGCGAGTTCTAATCGCTGAGAACTAGACCCGATTTACCGGGAGAGTAATGTCCATTTTTTTTCAACTGTTCACCCCCCAAAGTCGTGCGCGGAATTGTTTTGCGCGTTTATCACATGTTAACGTGTAGCGCGCGCAGCGTAAATTAAAATATCGCACGCGCACGAGTTGAGGGGTGAACAGTTGAATAAAAATGGACATTATACTCCATTTTTTTTCAACTGTTCACCCCCCAAAGTCGTGTGCGGAATTGTTTTGCGCGTCTATCACATGTTAACGTATAGCGCGCGCCACGAAAATTCTAAATTTCACTGAAATTTCAATTTTGGGTGAACAGTTGAAAAAAAATGGACTTTAAACTTCGGAAATTTAACTTCCCCCGAAATATTTTGCCCATTTTCACTGAAAATTTAAGATTTTCTTTCAGACTTCAGTGCTGCTGCTTAATTTGACTACGGCACTTCAGCTTCACTCGTCTCTAAATGAAAATGAAAATGAACTTCAATATTTATATTTGAGTCATATAAGTGACTCGTCCCGCTCTCACACTATAGACATATACAAATAAGTCATATATATATCCTACAAGGCTGAGAGGCTTAGAGCTTCAGCAGTTACCTAAAGCGGGCTTGCGACTGAGATGGACAGTAGGCACAGAAACAATGATCTAATAACTATATGGATAGAATGCAATGGGTAGATTTAACAGTAAAAATAAATAACTAAGTTAATTAATTATTAAGTTAGAAATAGTTTAATAAGTTAACTAACTATAACTTGCTCCTCACATTCACACACACACATGTCACACACACACACACACATGTCACACATACACACACGTCACACACACAACCGCACCAAAAACAACGCCTTCACACGTCACAAACATACAAACATTGTTAAGATTAGTCGGTATAATATAATAATAATCTGCTACAGTGGATGATGGATCCAGGGACCAGGTCTGAGATAGAGGTCAACGCTTCTAAAAAGGTGTGGTTTTCGATTGGCCTATGCTACAGGCCCTCAAAGAAGAGGAGCCGTGGAAAACGCGCGCACTTGGGGACTGCAGCACATGCCAAGGTTTTCGAAAACGTTAAAAAAACTTTCTTTGCTTTTTTGGCGGCCCGGATCGCACCACGACACGCGCGCTTACTTCTTATTGCGCGTCATTATTCGCATCGATGATTGCGGTATCTGGCGCATTACGGATACGTTAAATTTAAACACGTACTTAACAATAGCAAATTTAATTCATAATAAAACGGATACTTTGTTAATTCTACCATTTAAAAAAGTAAAAATAATCTAAACGATAGGACTGTTAATAAACTGGGTCACGTTAAAGTTTAATAACTTATTCTAATAAATTAATTTGGCGTCAAACATTGAATTTGAATCAAAGTAGTAACCGGGGGGTGCGACATGTTAATTTTGTTAACTTTGTTAATATTAACATCGAGAAAACAGGTGATTTATTAACAAAATTAACAAAAAGTTAACAAACGTTAACAAATGCCATTTATGCCATCTAAATCACCTTTAGCACGTGTTTTTGGTATTTAACACTTGTTATGCGAGCAAAGATGTTCCTTCTGCACGATTTACACACCACCACTACCTCTACTACGGCTTTTTTACAGCGATTTGTTCCTCTGTGTAAATTTTAATAAAAACTAGCCAAACTAAACCGCAATTGAAGTCAATTGACCCTAATCCACTTTTTTTAACCCTAAAAACTAAATAAGACTCATGAATTTACCATAAAACAAAAATATCCCAAAAATCAATTTTTCTAAAAAAAACACAAGGATTTGTAGCGAAGCAAATTTTCAATTTTTGACCAAAAATTGATTTTGGAAATATTTTGTTTCTTTTTCCGACAGAAACGTTGTACATCATCTTCTTTCGTTCAAAGAATCGATTATCAATGAAAAAATCACGTTAAAGTGAGATTTTATACGCTAAATTGAAATATTTGTAACTTTTGGATTTTTATCGATTTTGAGCCAAAAAACATGTATGTCGGACTTTGGTTATCGGAAGAGGCCTTGTTTGGGTATATATGTGTTAGAAAAGTCATTAAACTATAAAATTAAACCAGTTAAAGTCGTATTATCAACCAATAAGAACAGTCTTTGCTGATTTGTTAACTTTGTTAATTTTGTTAATTAACGTTAATTAACAAAATCGAAAAAAAGAGGTGATTTATTAACAATTAACATGTCGTCCCCCCCTAGTAACCACACTAAGTCTCACTGCACAGTCATAGCTTAGTACTGAAGCAATTAATCCCTAATCCCTATTTTATCCTCCCTCTTTTAGTGCTCCCAGGGGTTGAGGTAGGGCTGCAGGTACGCTTTTTAACTCGTGTGTTTATCAAAGGGCTGTCATCGAGCTCAAACAAATCCTCTTCGTCTCTGAGGGAAATATGCAGGTGAAAACACTTGAAAGAGATGGCCTTCCTATGACTAAATCATGTATAACTATACAATTAGTCAATTGCGATTAGTAATAATATTAATAGACTACAACGAACGTGCGGGAAATTCTCAATTGAAAAGAGAGGAGTGATTAGCAATCCTAGATTACTGTTCACTTACATGCTAAGTATATCATGGGGTGGTGAGGATATAGATGATATCGAGATAATAGTACTAGCTGGGGTACTGCCACTGTGGTTCGGTGAATTGTTCTCCTGATCAACTGCACTGCTACTACTCCTCTTCCTTTTCTCCTCCCTAGCCCTCCGCTCCCTAAGTGATCTCTCCAGCAGGTTGTCCAGTTTTGATTTGCTCGGGGATGGAGGAACGCCCACCTGTAGTACGGACTCAAGAATGCTCATGTTGTGATTTAGGTTTCTCTTCTTCTTCTTCGTCTTTTGTGTACGGGGCTAGGGGTTGAGGTAGGATGACTAGGGGTTGAGGTAGGATGAGTTGGAGTAGAGGTAGGATGACTAGGGGTAGAGGTAGGATGACTAGGGGTAGAGTTAAGATGACTAGGGGTAGAGTTAAGATGACTAGGGGTAGAGGTGGCCCTGGGGTGATCTGCAGCAGCTAGTCCCTGTGTGGGTGTAGAAACTAGCTCTTCCTGAGATGGCGGCATGGTTCCCTGCTGAGGGGGTTTGTCATTTGTCTTCTCCACGGGGTTCTGTGAGCAGGAGGAATCGTCTATTATTAAACTCAAATCAAAGTCATCGAATAAATCCTCGCAGCTATCGACATCTGATCCGTTCATTTCTGTCAGATCATCAGTTTTAGTTTCTTGGGGCGGTTCATGATGTGCCACGTCATTCTTCCCCCGTTTTGCCACCTGCTTCCCTCCTTCTACCTCTACCGGTTCATGATGCCCCTTTTCCTCCTCATTTTCTTCTAATTCCTCCCGGAATAGTACCCTGCCTGCACTGGAGGGAGTCAGGCCGGTTTTTCGTTTTGAAGAGGGAGTCCCAGGGCTGGGGGAGGGAGTAAAGAACTCATCAATTTTCCGTTTTCTCCCCGGTGTAGATGATATTGAACTTCCTTGACTGAGGTTTATTACAGGTGGATCCCCCTGCTGTGAGGTACTGGGAGTTGTACCCAATTGATTGCCCAGTTTGGTCTTCTGTGGGGTTGTAGCAGTTGGCCCCTCTTTAGCCCGACTAGTTGGAGTTGTTGGATTGGAAGGTCGGTGTTTGGGTGTCACACACCGGATGGGTGATTGAGGGGGTGGCATTTCTCGAGGTGGTGTCGAGGTGGGGGTATCCTTGCTGGCTTGTCCCACCGTTCTTCGTAGTGTTGATTGGACAGTAGGGCAGCTGGGGGCCTCAAGATCTACCAGTGCAACTTTGGGACCTGAAAAAGGAGAGTTGTTACACGATAAGTAGGGTAGAACGGGGTAATTTGGACCACTTTTGACATTCGCATGGTATTTCACAGGGAAGGCCATTCCATCAAGAAAATAGCTGACCCACTTTTTTGCTCGGACACGGAAGCCGCCATAAGTCAGTAAGTCAGTAAGTCTGACCTACTGGCTACTCATAGGGCGATTATAGGAATCGCTGCTATTATTTATTTGTCACTATAAAGTTAAGGTAGAGAGAGAGAGATAAGAATATATCGAGAAAACGTGAGGTAGGGGTAGGAGAAAACGAGAGAAAGGGCCGATTGGAGAATGAGAATCACATGGCAGTCGTTTACGAGAATGAAGAGCGACGTGAGAAGGGAGGAGAGGAGTGGTTTTTATGTGATGAATGATATGTTGCTCGAGCAGAGAGAAAAGATAGAGATCTTTTCTCTTCAAATAGGGCCTTTTGTTGGATTTGATATGGACCTGTTAGGGGAGAACAGAGTAGTTGAGTTATGTGTTATGATACGTGTTTAGTGCTGTGAGTTGCGGTTAGAGGGGCGCCCGAGGGGGACCCATGCATTGTGTAAGACAAGGGACTAGTATCGGCACTAGGGGATTCATAACCGGCTGTATCTTGGCTCGTCACACATCCCATGTAATTCACTAGTCCAAATCGCCCCGTCCTGTGACCAAATTGCCACACCGTCCAAATTACCCTAGTCAATTTTTACACTATAGCCATCTCAGATATTGTTGCAACTCAATCCAATTGTTTCACTTTGCGACTCAATCCTAATGTTCTCTGTGTATAATATGAACAATACAACTCATATTATCAGAGACAAAAAGAGCAGTTGCCAGTTGTTCAAAAAGAATTGCCTATAATTTTGCTTCTGAGATCGCTCTAACTCATAAATTCCTGACTAATCAGTGATTAGTAATCAGTTCATACTCTAGCAATTCGCTAATGAATTAAGAGATATGTTTGTATATCAAAGAGAGGAGATGGTATTCAAATATGGTATAAACACGACAGTGATTGCAGCGTGACCACTCTGCTCTAAGCTACATCGAATGAGCTGTAAATGGTTCTCTCTACAACATGTCTTTTACAAATGTGGAAACGAATGTTACTTATAATCTATTAAAAGCTTATTATATTCCATTTCGACTCCATCTATACTGTATGCATGTTGGTAATGCCATCCCCTCTTATGTTATAAGCCCGCCTCGCGGGCTTCGTTTGCTGGTAGTGGAGGGGTGAATGCGTCACCAAACATGCATGCAACATATTCCATTTCAACTCCATCACTAGGGTCGGTGCTCGCGAGGAGGGGTAATTTCCCTGATAACCTATTCCTATGTTACATAGTACATACCCTGTTTGCTGGCTGATCTCTTGGCAGTTACAAGTAGTTCGCTAAACTGAGCTTCATGTTTTTTAGCGTATGCTGCCTTCTCTTTCAGTCCCGTTAACGCACTAACGATACTTGGCTGTGTCCTCTTGTGTAGACCCTCCGATCTCTCTACGTCCCTAGCTAGCTGCCTCTCTGGGGGGATTGTTTATTTTAATATTTCATACCAATTTGAGGTATTAGAAAGGACTCATAAAATGCTCGCGCTCATTGAATATTCTTGAACGTTGCAACAACACGTTGTAATATATCTGCTAGTAGTCACTTCTTTACCTTGAATTGTTCATACTTTCTTTCTATTCTAAAAATCATGCGGGAGCACGAACACAGTGTCAGGCGACTCAACTTAGTAGAGGGGGTCGAAGGGGGTACTTCTTTACCTGTTTTCTGTGCGGGCACGGGGTTGTCAAGTTGAGCATTGTACCGCAGTGCATACTCCTTCAGCCTGGCTACCAGTTCTGGCTTTCTACCCGTCTTAGCGAGGAAGTACTTCTTGCAGTGTTCTCTCAGCTGTTTATCTCCCATCACTTCCCACACCATCTTGATCTCTTTCTTTTTCTTCTGGTTGTTTCTAGGAGATTAAAACTGGTTAATAACCGTTCAAAATCTCTCGTGAAGAAATAATACCACCCTCACGCAACTCGTTATTCATCAACACCAGATGCGTGTATAAACTGTAATGGCATTAGCAAGAAGATACCACCCTCACGCAACTCGCTATTTGCCCCCCCCCCCCCCCCCATTAGCCATGGCCCACTTCCATTACCAGCCACCTGTGTAAAACTGTAACGGCATTAGCAACAAGATCCCACCCTCACGTACGCAACTCGCTATTTGGGCCCCCATTGGCCCACTTCCATACGACTACCAGCCACCTGCGTAAAACTTTATAATATAGGCCTAATTGTAAACTCAGACGTTGCTGATGAAGTTATGGGTGTAGGAGCCCACTACTGTTTGATTGGTTTCCTAACGTTGCAATTAATGAACATACCGTGCTTCTGATCGTTGAAGACATTTCTCCACATGCTGATTAATCCGTTGTGTAGGTACCTCCACCTCACAGACAGGACACGTTCCTATGGGATGAGAGAGAGGGGGTAATATGGGATGAATAAGGGATGAGAGAGAGAGAGAGAGAGAGAGAGAGAGAGAGAGAGAGAGAGAGAGAGAGAGAGAGAGAGAGAGAGAGAGAGAGCGAGAGAGAGAGAGAGAGAGAGAGAGAGAGAGAGAGAGAGAGAGGGGGGTATAGAGAGGGTTTAGGAGGAGGATAATTGATCTTTACACGGGTGTATAACACACATGCAAATATAGAAGATGTTCACTGAATAGGACTCCTATAGCGAGAACTGTAGTCAGAGCATTGGCCTGACAGCTGCTCTTTTGAGGATCCCAATTGATATGGCCTAATCTCTTTGATATGGCCTAGTCTCTTTGTGTGGCTGATCGAAGATCTTTTACCGGAGTAAGAATAGAACCGTGTATGTGTAATTTAGAGACCTAAGTTATATCTTGAGGTTTGTGCTTCCGGGTGATGGGAGAGAAATAGAGAGAGAGAGAGAGAGAGAGAGAGAGAGAGAGAGAGAGAGAGAGAGAGAGAGAGAGAGAGAGAGAGAGAGAGAGAGAGAGAGAGAGAGAGAGAGAGAGAGAGAGGGATAAAAATAAAGATACCATGTATGAGTACTATTTCCCGGATATTGGAGATGAGAGATCTCCACTCTCCGCCGCACGATGGCCTTAGTTTCCTATACTACAGACATCCCTGAATGGCTGTTTGTTTTATAGGACAGGAGTTTCCCCCTCTCCCACTCACTTCCTGTCTCCAGGACGGTGTTGAGTGTTATAGCGATCTTACTCACTCTGTTTACTTAGGTACTTCCTCTTTTTCTTTCTGCGTTGTGTTACTGCGTGCATTATTATAGATTTGTTTGAGTTGTGCTGCAACTGCGATCAACTTTGTCTCTGTCTACCCTTATCTTCAGACAATAACAGAGACTATATTATAATAATTGCCCATTTCCAGCTATGAAACTGCAACAATGGTTACCAAGACTGCTAGCAACGACAACATTTGTTCTTCTACTTCTCCTTCTCAGAGACCTAGTAACCCTTAGCAACCCTCCTTCAACAACCCCTCACCCGCTGTACTTCAACACCCATTCTGGGCCACCACCACAAGCAACAACTGCTCTCAGTTTAAGACACTCAACTCAGCGAGACTAAACTATTTGTCCAACCTTTGTGATACACTGGGTAACTCAGCAGGGAGTTCAGAGAAGACTCTCCCTACCTATCTATACTACCAATACGACCTCCAAGTATGTGGGACAAGTGAACCTCTGGGTACCTCCATGTACCAGACCACACCCACAAAACTAGCTACAAACACTGGTAGAAAGAAGAGAGTTCTATACACTGATGGCGACCCATTAGCTCGATTAAAGAGGTATCATTCGACAATTACAGATGGGATAGGGTATTATTTCCTGGGAGAGAAGATAGTAACAAAATATCGAGATAGAGGAGAGGGTCTAGGGGAAGATTTGAGGAAGTTATACGAAGCGAGGCTAAGTGCGGCAACTTCACTTCTTGACCCACCCGGCCCTACATTTACAGAGTTTCTCCAGTGGGTGGCTGATGCCCGTGATGGCTCTATCACCCAACTATACCCTGTAGTAGAGGGTTGTCTGCCGTGTCAGGTTCAATATACCCATGTAGTAGCCACTGAGATGGAGTTAGAGTGCCTTTTGGAGAGATCACAAGAGACTGGAGAGACACCAGATACTGTTGAGAGATCAGAGAAGTTACCAGTTTATATACTGGATATTATTTTTGCCAGATTTTACCACGATATTGCTATTTTAAGTTGACTACAGCCTATAATTTATTCAGCTTGTTTGACTTCAAATACTTTCCCGCTTTTTCATACGATTTTTGTCTTTATCAAAAGAGTTCAATTATAACTAAGTCACCACACAGACTGTATAAGAGGTGTTCGGTGAGGAAACGGGAAAGATGGGACAACGAGGTGGGTATGGGACCGGTTGACTGAACGACTGTTGAGTCGCTCACAGTTCACACACCCTGCTCGTCCCCTCAGTAATTCGATCTGCACATCTGCGCGTTACAGTGCAGCATGGCGCGCCCCTGACCCCTCTAAAACATTCCCGCGCGTACCTGTCGGTTCGTCAGTGGGAGCAGCGGCAGCAGCTGGGGAATTGGAAGACGGATCACGGGCAACAGGGGTGATTTCGGGACGGGAGGTCCTGGACTTTCCTTTATCCAAGGCCCTTAAAACAGTTCTTTTAGGAGAAGGCTGAACAGGGGTCTGGTTATCCGTGGTATCTTCCAAGCGCAGAATGTCATTCCTAAGGGAATTGATGAAGTTAGATCATTGACTATCCCACAGAGTTTAAATTCACAAAATTCTAGATGAAGACCGACCTTTTCCGTTTGTAGTGGAGGACGATTCCACTAATAAGGGTGTTTGGTCTCAGTGATCCTTCCTGACAAGCCGTCTTGCAAATTGGGCAACACTTCTTTCCCTCGACGTGACGCCGGATGCACAACGAGCAAACTGGAAAATGTTAATTATTGACATGTTTGGAGAGAGAGTTATAATGTTCTAACCGGGGGTGCGGTGAGAGAGAGGGGGGGTGCTAATAAGTGTGAGATAATTGGAACATATTATACTTACAAGAGTGAAGACAGACGGAAACGAGAGTGGAAGTTTCCATTAGTTCACAGCAAATAGGACATCTTAGTGCTCCATCGATCCCCTGGAAAAGAAGGGTTTATTATTTATGATAAAATTAGGACCCCATAATCACTCAAAGTTGAATCATCTCAATATTTAAGTTTGCAGGTTTAATGTTTACTAACCCGTAAATCGGGGTCAGTGAAGTCTTCTGGGCAGTCAACATCTATAAAACCCATGTTCAACCCTGCCTTACATCCTGAAAGGGGTTACATTGGAATGTTGTACATCGAGACAAGGACTTTCCGAGTATTAAAGCAGGTTTGTAGTATTTACAGCTGTAGGGTACATTGCGTAATTAACCTATTATACAGGAGGAGAAGAGTTCGCTTCTTATTGCCATAGCAACAAAAGAGCGAGTATGGGAGAGAAAGCACTGGAGAGATATAATGGAGAGAAAGAGAGGGAGATAAAGAAAGGATGAAGAAGAGGTCTGGAAGGCAATTTAGAGAAAAAGAGCCCAATAAGTGTCGCTTACTTGGCTGGCTGATATACACACAAATACACACACTCTCACAGTACGCTATTTAAATAGTCTTGGGAAGAAAACAAGAGATACGTATCATCAGTTAAAATAAAATGTTAATTATGTACAGTGCATAATAATAATACTCAAATATCAATATAGTGAATTCTCAAATGGCTCTCTATCTCTCTTTCTTTATTTTCCATCCCTCTCGCCCTAAATAATCACCAAGCGTACTTTAATAATCAGTTTCTTTGCTTCCATGCGAATCAGTGTCCGTATATCTGACTGTTTACTTCTTCAATTCTAGTACCAACAGCTAGTCAGCCCCTATTTCGAGGTCTGGGGAGCACCATTTAGCGTGATCACTATTTTCCTAGTTCCTGCACAATTCCGATGTTCGCACAGCCACAAACCCTGAAATAATTATAATCAGAGTCATATCTGCAAGTAGAGGATATCTAGCGCCACTGGATATCTTGGGGTAATTGCGTTACAAAGTGATATATTAATAATATTATGGCCATGTTATGTGTCAATTGGATTGGAATAATCCTGAAGCTGGCATCCAACGATAAACCCGATACCCTACCTAAGATACAACCCTTCACACACGACGCTGCTTCTCACCTACCCCATTTAACCGGACCCCATCTCACTGTTACCCATTCTCACCTGCCATCGACCGAGAGTTAGTTTTCCATTGTGGATTGGTATAGTCAGCTCACTGCCAATCATAGTACTCTTGACATGAGCGGGCATGTCGTCAGGACCCTCACAGGTGTGGGTATACGATACACCAGCCTCCGGGGCTATCTTATCTAACATCATCTCCATATCTTGCCTGAGAAGAAAAGAGAGGGAGAGGTTGAGGGAGAATCTGATTGAAAAACTAGAGGCACTAAAGTTGGCAAAGAGCCCAAGCTACGAGGCTGTATTTTGTAATAACTAAAATGATGTGATATAGGATCGGTGGAGTTGTCCTATTCAGACTCTTTATGAACTTTACAATGATGTAGTGCAACTAACCTGACAGCAGGATCCCAGTTTTCATTTAGTGTTAGGGAGGCGGAGGTATGTAGTAGAAGGATATGACACAATCCCACCTTGAACTGTTCCAGCTCCTTCACTTTTTCTATGTGTTCAGTAATTAGGTGGCAACCCCGGCCCTTTGCTGGCAGGGTCATTGTCGCCTGGAACCAGATGTTACCCGCCACTGGAGTCGGAGTTATCTTTTTGTAACTCATGGCTAGAGATGGGGGGGGGTGGTAAACGAATTGGTTGACCAGTTGGGACTTGGGACTTGGGATTCCCAAGTTGGGAGTAGGCTGAAATCAATTTAGGGAGGAAGGGGAATGATGGATATATTGGAGCGCAAACTAAAGTTGTGCATGACAGATATAAAATGAATATAAAATAGCAAATATATGGTTACAAAATATTAAAAACGTTGTGCAAAAGTTAAAAAACTACCCCATTTCAGCATCTCTCGAACACCTTGTACAAATTGTGAAGGTCCGCAATCTGAAGCACGGTCCCATCCGTAGTCACAGTCTCATCGGGGATATAGACCGTCCTAATTTGGGGCCACAACACATTCTCTAGGGTGAACTTCCAGTCCCTAATATTAGGATCCCCCTCCACAGGTTCGGTTAGGGTGTAAAACCTCGCTATCTCCCTGGATAAACCCTCAAAACACCCCCTCTCGCTGTCCCAGTCCACCTCTGTGGATAGTCGGAGTAGAAACATAGGGAGCCGCTGGAGAAGGGGCGGATAGTTATCAATCACCACTGGTAGACCAGTTAGAATTCCTTTCTCAGTGATCTCCAGACTGAAATAGTCACTCAACATCTCCCGTTTACTAACTAACAACCTCACCGTTAGGTCAGCTAGCTCCTCTTTAGGACCATGATCCTCTCTCCAGCCGCTCTCACTCTGGCCCAGCGCCAACAATGCCATCTCCCTGATACACGCTCCCTCACTCAGCCTAAAAACCGGCATGTTCCTGAAATCAAACACAACCTTCTGGTAGACAAGAGCCCGGGATAACCTTCCGTAGTCCATCAAGTACAACTTGGTTAGAACCTGGACTAGTGCCAGCTTTTCATTGACTGCTCCAACAAAGGTTGACTCTCGGAACATGTCAGTAGCACCTTCGTGGCGTGCCTTACAGATGTCTTCTTGGAGCTGGAGGACCGAGGTCAGGTATACCGGGACTCGTTCCTCATCTGATGTTTGTTGTTGGTCCTCAGATCTGCTGGGACCTGGTTTATCTGTATCCCCCAATCTGCTAGGACCTGGTTTATCAGATAGTGTTGGTATAGTTGGATTCTTGTTTGGAAGTGTGCCAGCAGGTTTGTTGTCAGAGAGGAAGATGTCTAACTTCTGCTGGTTAACGTCTGTTCGTACCAACTGGTAATCGTATGGAGCTGAGTTTTCCTTGTTTCCACGGGCTTCTTTCACCTCTTTCGAGACGTCAACACACGGTAATCTGAGATATTGGGATCAGTACCAACTTGTGTTTATAAAAAACATTTTGATAACAAGCCACTACAATTAGAACACAAGCCACGACACATACACTTTGATAATGACTCATTATCAACGAGGCACGGGTTCCGATTATGGTTGGTAACATAATCAGCTAGTATCATCAGCTAGTATATAATTATCAGTAACTATAACTCACTTGGCCTGGGTGTAATAGTTCCGAGAGCTAGTGCTACTGTATAGAGTTTGCTGGGCTTTAGCCTGTATCCCCGCCAGGATTGCCTCCTCGTGCAGAAAGTGTACCTCGTTCTTGGTGGGATGGACGTTAACATCCACATTACCCGGGTCTATCTCAAGGGATAGGTAGACAAAGGGGTAACTGTTCTTAGGGAGAACACTCGAATACACAGCCTCAAAGGCCCTTTTCGCTCCAGTACTCTCCACTAATCTCCCGTTTATAAACAGCACAAATCGGAATGATTTCCCTCCGTAGTTAGCGTTGGTCAGCAGGCCCGTCGAGCGAAATCCAAACTTTTTGTCGTCACAAGTAAAGGGTAGGAGTTCCTTGGCTAAGACAGGACCATAAAGGGAGGAGACGGTACGAGTTCGGTCTTCTGTTGGTGCTGTCTTCACTTTGGGGGTATTATCGCCTGTTTTAGATAGATATTGGGTTACCATAACAGCTGTAGTTCAGTTATCATTATCAGTGGCAATTGGTACCATGGTAACGGTAACTGTTACCATGGTAACTGCAGTTGTACCACAATTATACCTTGTTTCCGTAGGGTAAAGGCGATGTGAGCATTGTGTAGCGCATAACACGATATCACATGGGCTATCTTGTTCATTTCATCTCGACCGTTCAGGGCTCTACGGCGGGTTGCCATGTTGTAAAACAGGTCTTCAGCTGTTATTGTAGTGCCAACGTTACCTAGCGATGGTGGTAGTTAGAGAGGGGGGGGGGCTAATTAGGGGAGTCCTAATCAGAGAGGGGTAATTAGCATATTAGAGAGGGATAATTAACTAGAAAGTTGAGGGGTAATTACTAATTAGCTGAGAAATGTTGGATTTAGTAGCTGTGAATCAGGGGTTATTGCAGTATCTATAATAAAACAGTTGTTCAAAAGTCAAAACAGTATGAAAACACATATGATGAGTCCAAGCCATGTGTGTGTGTGTGTTATTGTGACGTAACGCACAGTAACATGACTCCAATCCCGCTCCCATGTGGTCCCCCGTTACAGTCAGCCACCCCCTCCTCTTCCCCCGGTACTACCTGCTATAGGACGGGGATCTGATCACTGATGTGCAGCCCTCCTTTCCCGAGTTACCCCACCCTCCCCTCCGCCCCAAGCCATCCCCCCTCCCCCCCTGCCCGGGTAGTGGGTACTACCTGCTATAGGACGGGGATCTGATGTACATCCCTCCTTTTTAGATACAGGTTTACCGTCCAAGTAGTTACACAACCAGGCACATTTCTCACTCGCTGAGGGAGGTTAGCAATCAATAATCATAAAAACAAAGACGAATTTTCACTGGCAACCCATAAATTATAGGCCACAATTTTTCGGCCCGTGTGTTACAAAACAAAGGAAACAGCGAATCTTTGAAATATTTTAATTGGTTATTGTTTACATTTGTTTACAGATTCTCTTACCTGTTCTGGTTTGGATGGAAAGATTGGACACATGACTAATTGATGCTAGTGCCTCACCCCTGAAACCATGTGTGGCTATACTTCTCAGATCAGAGAATGTCTTGAGTTTACTGGTAGTGAACCTCTCACAGACAATCCCAAGATCGTCCTTTCTTATTCCATGTCCTGTGAGAAACACTGTGCAAATATCACGTTACATCCCTATTCAATGCTGAACACGGGTCAGCAGGTAGGTAGTCTCCTCCCGCATTATTTCATATTCAACCCAAACAACAAGCACCAGATACATACTAAACACACATACTAAACACACATACCATTATCAGATATTTGTAGACACTTCAACCCTCCATCATCTACACAGACAGTAATTGATGTGGACCCTGTAAATTATCAGGAGGTTAGCATAACTAGGCCATGAAACTTATTGACAAACAATATGTGTGTAATATCTACACACAGTTCCGTGCGGGGTGTTACCTGCATCGATACTGTTCTCTATTAGCTCTTTAATGGCATTACACGGCCTCTGAACAACCTCCCCAGCCGCTATTCGGTTAATAACGACCTCATCAAGCTTACATATCTTTCGAACATCACTGCTCATAACTGATGTATTGACTAGTTCAGTACTTCTTGGAGACCCTTAAAATTGTTTTCTACTGCACGGAGTTGACGCTTCGCTTGTATTTGGAGAAGATAATAGAGGCTAAACATGCGTCCAGGCCAAAAGTAAATGGCATACCAAGTGACTATTCAATTTATAGGTGGGAGAGGTGCATAATGGTCAATGCATGATTTTCAGCTGCAAACGTCACTTTTTTCCAGGGCCCAACGATGGCCAGTGGGGTTGGAATACCCGTAATAGTTGTATGCTGTAGGTCGGCATCTAAAACCTACTCAAGTGGATCAGAGCCTTCCTCACAGGAAGATTTCAGACAGTAGTCGTTGACGGGCATTGTTCTAGACCTGAAGCTGTGATTAGCAGTGTAATTCAGGGGTCAGTGCTTGGTCCCCTCCTCTTCATCATCTACATTGCAGACCTCGCATCAGTTACCACAGGAGGTACCCTCACATTTGCGGACGATACGAAAATTCGACGCGCCATTGAATGGCTTGAGGATAAGGATACGCTCCAGAGAGACCTCGATAGGATTGCAGAATGGTCCAGAAGGAACAATATGCAACTGCATGCTGAAAAGTTTGAGGTGCTCAACTACAGGCTTAATCACACCAAGGAGCAAAGAGCCCTTCCTCACACTGAGGAATGCTACCAATATACCAGCTCATCAGGGGAAATAATTGACCCATCACGCTGGGTGAAAGACCTAGGGATATACATGTCCTCCGACGGAAAATGGGCAAAGCACACTACAACCATCGCAAAGGAAGGAAAAAGACTAGCAGGATGGATTTTGGGGGTGTTTAGAGACCGTTCGAAAGGAACGATGCTGACACTACTTAAGTCCCTAGTGCGGCCGAAGCTTGAGTACTGTTCTCCCCTCTGGTCACCATGCAAGATCTTGCATGGTGACCAGAGGGGAGAACAGTACTCAAGTCTTGCAAGACTGGGGAAAAACTCTAGAAAGGTTAAATTATTATTATTATTAAATCTTTATAACTTACACAATTAAATTGTATAAATAAACCCCTTTTTGTGGGCAAATACGGATCACCAATAGATATTCATTGAAGATGCCTATTATGTAAAGTCTATCACCCCTCTCCGTACCCGGAATTGTCCTCCAGGATTCGAATCCCTCAACTCCTTCAATGTTTGGTGGAGTTCTCTCCTCTCACTTCTCTCTGCGAAGGACATATCCCTTGCAAGATACACACTGCAGTACGATTCTGTCTGTTTTAGCTGTTTTGCCTTCTGGAGAAGGCTCAGCAGCATTTCCTTACTCTGTAGCTTCACAATCACTGGTCTCTCCCTTCCTCCCCGTTTCAAACCTACCCTTTTAGCGTCTATCGTCGGTTTCTCGCCTAGCTCAGCCAAAACATTTTCCATTTCACCCTTTAACACAGATTCAGTTTCATCCTCACATTCCGGTAGACCAAACACCATCAGATTTTTCGATCTGTCTGGGCCGGTATCTACTGGCTTGTGCGTAACTTTTTCCACGGCTTTCTGGATCTTTTTCGGTGCAAACGCAGTCCTGCAATTCTGTGTGACGACCGCAGAGAAAGTACGCAAATCTTTCTGTACCGTCTCGGTAACTCGGTGCAGTTGCTCGCCCTGAAGCTCAATAACCTGCTCTTGTAACTTGACAGTTCTTCTCAAAAGATCATCACACTCCACTTTCAACTTCTCCTCCTGCTCCTGCAACTCGACAGATTTTCTCAACAGTTCATCTCGCTCCTCTTTGAGTTCGTCGAGCTCCTCTTTGAGTTCCATCTCAGGGGATTTCTCGGCAAAGACATGAAGATGAAAGTGTTTTAGAACTGGAAAGATCGCACAGCACATTTCTTCTATCAGGATTTGTAAGGTTAAAGATCGAACTGGGAAATCTCCTTGAAACCATTCCTGACTACCCTCCCGTTAAAGGTTACTCCAGTCTTCGTAACAACTCGCTCGTCGCTCTGCTAAAGGAAGGCATATAGCAAAGCTCACTTCACAACCACTTCACGCGGATACATTAGTTGATAAACTTGATAAACTTGATAAATAAACTTCATTACAGAATCGTAAACGGTGTCAGTCTTTTCAGCATCCCCCTTTAGCTCGAACCTCCAAAACCCAGTCCATGATAGAATTGTTGTTCCGGGTAGAATAACCCTTCACAGGTGGATTGTCAGGGAAGTGGTCCAGCCAACGGCCCAGCAGGATCTTGAACGTATCTAAAGTCGCTGCTGTGTTAACCTCTTTCGGCAATGTGTTCCATAGCCGAGCGGCCCTTACAGCAAATGAGTGGAAGTATTTTGTTGAGAATGACTTCTGTGCTCCACTGTAAAGAGTAGGTACTTCGGCTCGGACGCCGAGCCGTTGATGATGGTAAAACCGGGTATTCGTGCTATTAGGTGCTGCACCATTATAGATTTTCCACATTTGTATTATCGAATATCGCTCCCGCCGACGTTGTAATGACATAAGTCTTAGCTTTGAGTGCGTGGTATATTTTCTTGTGTTATGTATACCGAAACTAATTTGTAAATCTTGTAAAATCTCTTTGTAAATCTATACTCCAAGATTGAATCTGTAAGCAAACACAAATAGAGCCAAAACTCCAACTCGAGAGTCGAGACGTCGAAGTTTGAAAACTAAAGTCCATTTTTTTTCAACTGTTCACCCAAAATCGAAATTTCAGTGAAATTTAGAATTTTTGTGGCGCGCGCTACACGTTAACATGTGATAGACGCGCAAAACAATTCCGCGCACGACTTTGGGGGGTGAACAGTTGAAAAAAAATGGAGTATACGAAATTTTAAATTTTTAAATCTTGCCGTTCAATTTTAAAATCCAAGCAAAAAATATATTCGCCGCGCCAAGTTAAAATATTTCGCGCGTTACAAACATTGCGTCGTTGCGCAGATTTGAAACACTGATAATTTTCAAAATATGAAATTCTCGCGAGATCTCGTTTTCAGGACCTTTTTTTCTCGAAAACTTGTTGTTTCTCTGAAAAAAGGGGCGCCTTTGGGTAATTTATACCGTTCCATAGCCTTTCTTTCATTCTAATCATGCTGGGACTTAAAATGGGTCCTATTTTCAACCAAAAACTATGAAAACACTACCAACCCCTCCGGGTACTCTCTCACTGTGAATGGCTCCACACTTGAAAGAGTTGAAAAAACTCCGGTGTCTTGGTGTAAACGTCAACGAGCGCTAAAGTCATTTCAATGACTGGTCATCGTGCTTAAAGCTCTATATGCCTCTTCAACATGGGCAGACAAAACTCTCGGAAGCACACTTCAGTCAATAAAACTGGACTGCATATCAACCCACAGCGCCCGACTGATGATAGGGACAGAGCAGAGGGCACCAACACACCTCAACCTCCAGATGGCATCTCTCACTCCCCTCAGTGTTACATACAATACAAGAGCTCAAATGGGCAAACAGCGACTGATCCCTCTGGCGGCAACAGAAATTGTAAACCAGTATGAGGCCAACTTTACCATGAACTACACCGTGGTCCCGTTAGGAGAAAATTACACAAATTGGACAAACGACGTCATAGTGTACAAAGATGGATCACGGTTCACCCAAAAAGGTCAGGGCATAGGAACATGATGCGCCTGGGTGATATTCGACAATTATCCATCTATGTACAGTGTACATAGATGGATAATTGTACACTACTGGATCCCTGAAGCTCGTTTCTGATAATTCAATCTATTAGGCCGAGGAGCTTGCTGTCTCAGCAAACAATCGGCTCTCTGGCAATCACTGGAAGCAAGTGAGTGCTGACGTGCGAGATGGCGGATAGGGCAGCTAAACTAGCGGCACAGGCTGATAGAGAGCCTGACATGTATCTACCCACTCCAAAATCATACTTCAAAGAGCAGCATAAACGTCAGGAAAGTCATAGCGCCGTCAATATTACAAGTTTACAAGTTTACAAAATTAGATTCGGCATACAATGCATAAAGACAAATATACCACGTTCTCAGCATGTTGCTTCTACGTACAATGATGTGAATGATGCAGTGACCAACATACACTACCCTTGGTTACGAAGTCCCCCCTATTATTGCATATAGGGGTGACAATACCGCCTACCTAAAAATGAAAATTTACGGGACCTTCTCATAAAAAGTTATCGAAAACTTGTCTAAAACCTATCTAAAACGTATGGTACTAGTTTGTATAGTAACCAGGACTTGAATTCTACAGAAAGTAACGACCGGTAGCGATTACACCACATGTTTAACAACAGAGGTGTGTCGCATAACTCCTTATATGGGCATAAAATTCCAATCTTGTGGAATTTTTTCTGACTCGACTATAGCTTAGTTATCAATGAATCCACCTCTAATACCTTTGGAATGGCATTTTGCACATTTCTGAAGGTTTTTGTAGCCAAATTCCAGCATCTTCATAGTTTTCCAAAAACAAAAACAGTGTTAATGGCCAAAATATCGAAAAATTCCGGTATGTAATGGTAGCTCAGACAATTTCCTCGGTATGTTCAAAAAATTAGAACTTTCTGTTTTATAGTTTGGACACAGGAATTTTTTTCCCGCCGTACAAGCGATATTATTACCCCTCCGTGAGCTAGCGCAGAGGGGGAATTTCATTACCAAACACTACCCAGGGGGGAGCAGTGTAACCAATGAGTTGTCGTTGGGACTCTTGTAGCCCCGAACTGGAGGGTGATCAGGTAGGGTAAACCGGGGCAATTCGAACAACCGGGGCAATTCGAACAATGTACTGCCCGTCTCTCACCTAGTTAAGCTATCATAATGACGTCATCCTATCTCCAGAAGAAAACTGCTCGTTCGAGCCTGCCCGTTACCACTAAATAGGCTCTAGATCCGGTTTAAGTTGGTCAATTTCCGATTTGAAAAAACCAGCTGAAAGCTAATAATATCAGCTTTCAGATGGTATAAAAATTATTTAAATATTCGCATGTTTTCATTCCAAATTCTGGTAAATTAAGATTACCGGGGCAATTCGAACAACCGGGGCAATTCGAACCGGGGCAATTTGGTTAACACCCGGGCCAATGATGTGCAGTTCTTTGTACCACGTGATCACGCGTGATACCGGGGCAATTCGAACAAGACCGACCAGCGTGTAGATTGCGTGTAGATTACATTGTTCGAATTGCCCCCACCTCTAACAACACCAGGCGGGAATCTTCTTCTGGTGTTGTGAGGACGTTCACGTGACTCCCACGTGACGAAATAAAGCACTCCTATTGGTGTTGTCCGAATTGCCCCGGTACCATTTTTTCCGACCAAAATTTTTAAATTAGTTATTTAGTTTCAAACTTTTCAACACTACTTTAAACAAATTAATTTGAGTTTGCCGTCAATCGATCCGATAACTGTGTTAGCATCTATTCTCTAATCTTTTAGATCTCTGTTAGGCCTACTTTAACTTAACTTACGAGTGATATCAGTGAAGAGTTTGTTGTTGGCCGGCGTGCAACGGGTGTTTTAGGATGACCGTTACGAGTAATTATGACATATGTATCACTAAGAGTGATTTTGAAGACGTGTTAGCAGGAGAAGTATTTAGTAATGATTATAAGGGTAGTGATTTGTTAGTGTGTCTAGAGAGAGGTGACGCTGTTTGTCCGTCGTCTGTCCATAAACCTCAGTTGTGGCACCTTCTCAAAGCCTGCTACAAAATGCTTCCGGCGACGGCACCGTTTTCTGTTCCTGGAGACCAAGCTGATCTGAGAGAATCGTTTGCAAAGTTACACAAAGATCTGGTCTCAACCATCTCTGCACTAGTAAAACCTGTGGAGAAAGGGAAAGATGATGTTGGTAATGGTGAGCCTGAGGAACCGGTTACACCTACGATGAAACACTATGTGAACATTACCACTGGGAACAGCGGAGAAGGAGAATCAGCGTTCTGTGCTGATAAGTGGAAGAATGTGGTCAAACCAAAGGTGGAAAGTGCTTTGAAGACTATACCGGTAGTGAGATCCAGAGTAAACAGTGACCATACCCGATTATACTTCCCTAATGAGGACCAGATGAAGGAAGCAGAGAAAGTACTGACTCCTCTTGCACAGGATTGTTCAGTGTCATTTTTCTCAGAGGAAACCAAGAAGCTTGAACCAAAGGTGACGATAAATGACTTGGGCCCCGACCTACTTGAAAAGGAAGCTATCCTGGCGGCGATCTTGGACAAGAATGAGGATATCAGGAAGCTGTATCATGAGGATAAGAAGTTAAAAGTGGTGTTTGTGAACGAAAGAGACAGGTATGCAGTGATCCAGATGGCTCCAGAGATCCGGCGGCTTTTGTCTAGCAGTGGGGATAGACTTAACTTGGGTCTTCGGCAACATTTTGTCAAAAACAGGTATCATGTGATTCAATGTTATCACTGCCAAGGATTTGGTCACATGGCGGGCTCTGTATATTGCCCTCAGAAGGATGATCCTGTATGCTGCTTTTGTGCTGGCACACATCAGACGAAGGATTGTAGAGCGAAGAAGAACAATGAAACAGGCAAGATGAAGTGTGTGAATTGTGAAGTTGGAGGATCACGAGAGGACAAGAAGTATGCGAAGACCCACACGGCTTCAAGTATGTGGTGCCCTTCGTACATTAACGAGCGAGCACGGCTAATGGAGAGGACTTCAGGTGTGAGCAAAGAGGAAAAAAACATGTACTGGACGAGGACCAAAGAGGAACTACTCAGGAAAAGACTTGGAAGATTGGGACACTAAATGTTCGCTCTCTTGTTAATAAAACTGGAGGTGTTATTTCTCATCTGGAAGAAGAGGATTGTGATATCTGTCTCGTACAGGAAACCTTTTTGAAGTCTACGGATACTGGGAAACTCCAGGAGATTAGGGATAATGGATGGGATATTTTATCATGTCCACGAGGAGACAGAGGAGGTGGAGGAATAGGAATTCTTTTTCGGGACGGTATAGTCCTTCGACAGTGCCCAGTGAAGACAAAGTTTAAGTCTTTTCAAGTGCAGGAGGTTCTCATCAGTGACAGAGATCAACCAAAGAGACTCTGTAATGTTTATCGTCCACCATACACAACTAAGTCAAGACTCACAGAGGCTACATTCCTATCTGAGTTCGGAGACTATCTTTCAGAACTTGTTATGAAGCAAGGTACTCCAATTATAGCAGGGGATCTGAACTTTCAGGTGCAGGACAAGAACAACTTCTACTCGAGGAAACTATTGGAGCTTCTAGATTCATTTGACCTTCAGCAAAGAGTACCACTATTGCCTACTCACCAACTTGGTGGAACCTTAGACCTGGTGATAACTACAAGGGAAACCAATCTAGGAGATTTAACAATTTGTCCTAATGGTACTACTTCGGACCACTTCCTGGTACAGTTTGGGCTTGAAGTGAGACAGGACCTGTCAAACTCTTGTATGCGGAAATCAATGTTTCGAGAATACATGGACTACAAGTCAATGGACAAGGAAGGATTCAGAGAGGACCTCCAGAAAGCGGAATTTGAACCAGGCCGGGATCCAGAGGAGAGTATTGTAAACTTCTATCGTTGGTTGGAAAGTGTAGTGGAAAGGCGAGTTCCGAGGAAACGGGTGAGGACAGGGAAAAAGTTTAAACCGTGGAGAGATGAGGAACTAAGAGGAATACTACGTAAGAGGAGGAGTGCGGAACGATACTGGAGGAAGCATGGAACTGAGGAAGCGAAACGGAGATTCAATGATTTGAAGAAGCTCTATGGAAACATGGACAAGGAAAAGAGAGCAGCTTTTGTTAAAGAGGACTTGGATGCGGCAAAAGGGGACCCGAAGAAGCTACAAAGAAAGTTACAGAAACTCCTGGGAAAAGCGGAAACTATTCTTCCTGAGACTACCAACAACAAGAACCTGGCTGATGATTTTTCAAAGTTCTTTAGTTCAAAGGTGACCAAAATTCGGACCCAAGTCAATGAGGAGCAGCAGCAGGCTGGCGATTTTGTGGAATCTGGAAAATCCTGTCATACAACATGGAATGAATTCAAAGAGATATCTGAGGAGGAACTTGTTTCATTAGTGAAATCGATGTCCAGCAAGCACTGTGACCTGGACCCGTTGCCCACTTGGGTGGTAAAGGAGTGTATAAGTGATCTGGCTCCTGCATTAACATCAATAGTCAATCAGTCTCTACATCAGTCTTCGGTCGCAGAATCTCTCCAGGAGGCACTTGTCTTTCCTACCATCAAGAATATGTATGGAGATCGTGAAGCTCTCAGCAACTATCGTCCTGTTTCGAACATCCCATTTCTGTCTAAGCTTCTTGAGAAGGTAGTTCTCACGCAACTCAATGACTACCTGGATCGCAACTCTCTTTTGGGCAAACATCAGTCTGGCTATCGTGTTGGTCACAGTTGTGAAACGCTATTGGCAAGCATGTTCGATGACATTCTAGGGGAAATGGATAAAGGAAACGTAGTAGCTCTTATCTGTCTAGATATGAGTGCTGCTTTTGATACGGTTGACCATGGAAAGTTGTTGGAGGTGTTGCAGAAACGGTTTGGAGTGGATGGTGAACCTCTCCGATGGTTTAAAAGCTATTTGAGTTCCAGATCTTTTAGAGTTTCGGTCGGTGATTGCCTTTCGGAAACCCTTGCTTTACTTTGTGGAGTCCCTCAAGGGTCCCTCCTTGGTCCTATTTTGTTCCTACTCTACATCGAGGCTGTACAAGATATTGTGGAGCCATATGGACTCCGGATAAAGTTATATGCAGATGATTCCCAGCTCTACGTGAGTCTGGTTCCTACGGATGCTGCTGGCTGGGTTGAGGCAAAGGTGGATATTGAGGAGTGTCTGGCGAAGGTGAAGAGGTGGATGGTAGGGCAGTGGTTGAAGTGTAATGAGGCCAAAACGGAATTCATCCTGCTTGGAAAGCGCAGTTCTCTAAGCAAAGTCTCTTTTGATCCAGTTATTAACTTTGGAGGAACGGAAATCTCCCCCAGTGAATGTAGTGGAACAGATGGTAAAACCCTGGGAATTCTCTTGGATCATAACCTTGGCCTTGAACGACAGGTTAACAATGTGAGGAAACAGTGTGGACTGATGTTACGAAACCTTTGGCAACTGCACAGGTGTTTTGATATCCCAACAAAGATAATGTTGGTCAAACAGTTGATTTTATCGAGGATAGACTACAGTAACATTCTGTATTGTGGACTTCCTGGTCGAGTTCTCAGTGGGCTCCAGAAGCTTCTCAATGCCTGTGTTCGTTTTGTATTTAACCTCCACGGACACCAGGACAACTACATGGAGTATTTCAGGCAATGTCATATTTTACCGATCTCCTACAGGTTGGACTTCAAAGCATGTTTGATTGCCTACAAAATAGTCAATGGAACAGCCCCGTGTTATCTCCAGGATTTGGTGCCACGTGATGAGACTTGGGGAACCTCTAGGACAACGAGGATGACTAATGTTCCGGATCCCTATAGGTTAAAACATCCAAAGATGACCAGTATCAATGCCAACTCTAAGTTGAGACGTAGGAGGTTATCAGTATTCCTGCCCTCTGTCTGGAATGAGCTTCCTCTTGAGCTCAGGTCAATCCCCAATGTGGATACTTTCAAAACCCGGCTGAAAACACATCTCTTCGTTGGTGCATTTGGAGTGGGTGATGGGGAACCCATGGCTGAGTTGTAATGTTTGTTGTAGTTGTGGGGCCTGCGGGCAATCAGTGTCATCCTCTCTCTAGCCATGTTATTAATTCATTACCTAGTATCCTTTTTTCGAGCAGGTGTGAGTATAGTGTGTTTTAATTTATATCTACAGGATTATGGGACCAGTTATTCCCTCAGTTTTATAAGTCAAGTTTATTTAGTCGTCTATATATTGTTTTTCAACCAGAGCTGTTCGAGTGTGTCATATAAGTAGTCGAGGATATACCGCTCTGATGATTCGGCGGAACATCGTCAATATTTTGACATGTCTCTGTCGGGTATGGGCGGTATATAAGCGCGGAATATTATTATTATATTATTAGTTAAGTAAATGATGGTCCCTAGAGTTGAAATTTATCTTATTTGAAAGATAAAATAATGAACTTTAATCCTATATAATTTTTTTCATTGTATCTTTTTTAAATGGGAGTGAGAACCGATTAAGTAAAAAGTTAACCATTTTGCCCCGGTTTACCCTATACCATCCAGGAACTTGCCGAGAGAAACTTTGAGATCCTCTAGTGTTTCGCATCTTCGAACTTCTTTCGGCATCCTGTTGAAGAGCTTGACTGACCTCACTGAGATCCTTCCGGCTTCGGACAACACAATCCGTCCCTTGGCACTCAGCAGACAACTATACCCAACCATTCAATCTCGTAATCACATAAAAATGATTGCAGACATACTGTCAAACAGGGGACCACTACGATACTGGCAACACACTGGTGCAAACAGAGCTACCTTTCCTTAGTGCCTCAAGTGCGATTTGGGAGAAATTGAGGACAACCGCCACTAACTGACAAGTACTCTCGATCAGAATTACTGAATTCAGACAATTATATACTCTGTTGTTCCATATCATTCACATATCACTGTAAAATATCTATCACCTCGTTTGACAACATTTTCCGACTCATCAGTCATCACTCACCACCGATCCAATCTAAAAGCTAACAACACCCCATCCCCCTCCAAATACACCAATATTTACACTAAAATCGTTTCACTCACACCTTCCGCCATCACAGGTATAGCAATGAACCTATCCCAACTCAGTAAGGAAATCTCAACATTAAAGTTCCTGCAAGGCAAAACTGCAACAACGCATCAACAAAGGAAGAAGAAGTTGGGGGCAGGGAACTCGGAAACACGGCACTATGGATAAATAAATCCATTTTTTCAACTGTTCACCGCACACGAAAAGGGGGGGGGGGTGAACAGTTGAAAAAAGGCTCTAGTGCAATTAATATTCCTGTTAATCAATGTACAGTCGGACCCGATTTAACGGCACCCTCGGGGAAAGGGTTTTGTCCGCTAAATCGGGGTTAAATACTGTTAATTTCCTATATCGGGGGAAGATTATGCTGCCGTTAAATCGGGGTGCCGCTAAATCGGGGGACGGGGGCCGTTAAATCGGGGTGCGACTGTAGTTGCACCGGGGGACCACTGCTCGCTCTCGTACCAAGACAGGTGTATGCTCGGCAAACAGAAGACCCGTGACGTGGATAGCAGTTCTCCAGTAGTAGATGGATTTTGGCATGGCTAGCATTCACGTCCTGGAAGATTCAGTTGGCTGTACAGTTGATCTTGGAACTAAGATCTTGTCCAAAAACTTGCGACAAATATATAATAGACTGGCCATTTTGTAAAAGTATAGGTACATTTCTCATGATCTGGCCGCTTTCCCCCGCTCCGAGCGAAGCACGCAAGTAAGGGTCACTGGTCAGCACGATGCCTGATAGGTGACAGGGGAGGAGACCACTTGTTCAATATAGTACAGAAGTCTTTTGGGATGCATAATATGATGCATAATATCATATTTTTCATATTTCTAACAAGCTTTCCTTATTAGTTTTTCTCTCTCGGCTCATGTGTCACACGCGGCCGAATTACAACCTCTTTAGTGAGACACGTATTTCTATTGTCTCGTCAGACATTTTCCTCTCAGAAAAAAACAGACAGTTTTGAAAACTAGAGATTCAATGGAGAAAGATTGTTGTAAACTTGATTTAGGGAATTGAATTGCAGTTATTGTTGTGTTAATATTTTAATGTTGATTCTTGTTCTCGAAAAAGTTTATCGAGAAACGCACAGTACAGCGGCTCTTCTTTGCCGTGACTGCGGTCTGGTTCTAGATCCTGATTAACAATATTCATCACCACCTTTTTTACGGCCCTCACTAGATGCCTGCACTGAGTGATCGGCCCTCATGCAGAGGGTCCCTAGCAATGGTTCTCGTCCATAACAAGTGCTCAATCAAAAGTTTACGAATTTCGGGAGTAAAACCTGTTTTAACCTTTTGCTGCTATTTTGCTGTGTTCCTAAGAACTGCTTCAAGGGCATTCTTCCCTTTACGCTGCCTGGTGATTTATCATATTTGATATGAAACAGTCCAAAAAACTACCTTTTTAAATACTTTCTCTCATATTAGGTGCCATGAAATGAGGCGGCGTTTTTAACATTTTACACAAAACTGATTCCTGAATCACCATAAAATGTAAGTTATCCACCCTTATCATTTCTGATTTGTGATTTCTGACATGACCCGACATGCGTGTCCCAAATCCCTAACTCGTGTTGTGGTTTGGTGCGCGCGATGTCACGGCTGTGTAAAAAGCACACCACTCTTCGCGCGTTACTATGGCATTCAAACTAAAATCGTACATTTCAGATGACAGAGGAACAAGAGGCAACGCCTGCCGTACCAGTGGCCGAACCAGTGGCTGAACCAGTGGCTGAACCTGCTGAACCTACTGAACCTGTGGCCGAACCTGAACAACCAGAGGTTCAAACCGAACCAGAAACACAGCCAGAACCAGAAACTCAAACTGATGGCGAGGCTGCTCCAGCAACAGAAGAGTCTGCCGCTGCTCCAGCAACAGAAGAGTCTGCCGCTGCTCCAGCAACAGAAGAGTCTGCCGCTGCTCCAGCAACAGAAGAGCCAGCAGCTGAACAGGAGGGCAAGGAAGAGGCTGAACCAGATGTATCCTCCGGCGAGCAGTTAGACCCAGATCGTACCAATGTGATCGTGTCTCAGGGACGGGTCTCAACAGGAGCCGATGATGTGAAACTAATAGACTCAGATGCTGTGTTGATTGATAGCCTCCAGACAAATCTCTCCCAAGAAGCCCTCACCCCACAGCCGTCCATTATTAAAAACCAAGATGGTCAGGATACTCTGACTGTAACAATTAAGAAAGACAATGGTACCACCGAGACAGTGACTGTCGTTATAAAGCAAGAAACGGTCAGGAAAGCCTTCCTGGGTGGTTGGAGGCACCGAGAAACTGGAAAAGAGTACCACAACTCATCTGTCCAGACCATCCCAAAACGAAACTTCGACAGCAACATGACAAGGAGCTGTAGGGAGACACAAACTGTGACACAGAAAAACGAGAGGTGCCAGACTACCAGTGACACTTCGACCCAAATGACGAAAACAGGCTGCTGGGTGTCAGACAGGGAGGACAAAATTATAATTCCCGGAAAATACGTTTCTGCAGATGACAAGTTTGCCTACATGTTGCGACAGGTGATTATTCTGCAGTCGTATTTCCGCCGCTGGAAGGCCAGGAAGTATGTGGATTCCATTCGACAAGATCACATCAGGAGGATTGAGTGGGAGAAGAAGGAGGAAGAAAGGAAGAGGAAGGAGAAGGAAAGGAGGTTGAGGGAGGAATATCAACGGAGAATGCAGCCTCTTGGAAAGGAGGATTTCGATCTTGTCTACCATGCCCTTGAGCTGTGGAGAAGGGAAGAGGTTGAGAATATCAATGCCACTAAGAGTGGGCCTGAGAGGAAGGCTGCCCTTGCAGGTCTCATGGATGAGGAAACTCAACTGATTGCATCAATTCAGCGACATAAACTGATAGCCAAGACTGAGACGAACAAGAAGAAAAAGAAGGGATTCCTTGATCGGTGTGCTGCCCCTAAAGAATGGATAGGATTTGATGGTATGCCGACCAAAATGGACACCCCTTACACCATGCGGGCCTAAAGACCTGAAGATGACTTACGAGAGTTTGGACAAGCGGTACCTCACCCGAGAGGAAAGGCTGGATATTCTGTTGCAGCTGAAGCTAACAGTCAAGGAGCACGACTGCAAGCTAACCAAGGATATAGTTGAGCTGATCGACCGGGAAGCTGATCTACTGATGAGAGGTACAAAGGAGAAGAATCTGGAGGGACTCCGACAGAGGATCTCAACGCTCTTCCTGCAGTACATCAAGACGCCTCTCTTCAACCCCGAGGCAGCTAACCTTCTTAAGGTTCCCGAGGATCCCAGCAGCCTCAGGAAGAATATCTACTACTGCCGCGGTTGTGGCAACTATCTACCCTCCACCGATTTCGAACTTACTACCAACGCCCGAACGATTGGTCGGTGTAGGAAGTGCAAGGATCTGGACGGAGAGGGTAGGCTCAGGGAGGACTTCTCCCGCTACCGATCTCTCCTTCAGTCTATCCGGGAGACAGAGGAGTCATACAGTGACAGCTCTCGTATCATCTTCCTGCTTACTGAGGCTGATCTACGGTATCTTGCTGAGAACATCTGGGGAGCTCAGTCTGTTCTTTCTCAATGGGAGGACACCTACGATCTCACTTTGGTTCGGTGGAACAAGCGAAAGGAATGGTCCCCCTGGAACTGTATTCTCCTCACCAACGAGGAAGCCAGGGCTCACTCAAAACTTGCTAAGCCCGAGGAGGCCTATGGGACGGTGTTCACCCAGAAGGTCAAATACAGGCACATCTTGGGCAAGCAACACTTTGCGAGCATGCCCAAACTGGCTGACTACATGAACAAGAATTTGAAGAATGTCAACATGCCCCTCCCGTCAAATGCTGATAAGGTTATGTTTGGAGGGATGAGGAAGAAGGACGAGGCTCTGAGCTTGCCACCCCTTGCCGAGGGTGCCATGTAGGAACAATTACTAAGGAGTGAGAAATTTTATACCAATGCAGCTGATTAGAGAGTGTGTACAAATGTAAAAAGAGTATGTTTTTGTTCTAAAACCATTTAACCAGTTCTCATTACATATTTCAGTTAAACCTGCTCAAACATGATATTTTCTCTCTTCAAACTTCTCTCATATATTGGCAGGTTGAGCAGGTTTAAAATAAAACAGCAAAAAACTTTGCACATATGAAGTTACCGCTTCCCGAACACTGAAAATCTCCTAGTTTTCCCTTTGGGTGTTTTCCCTTCAGGGGTTTTACCACGACCGGAAGACGTCGACCTTCTCCTTGACGGTCCTGGCTGGTCTGCGTGATGATCGCTCTCTGATTCACTGCCCTTGCGAGGACCCCTATAGGCCCGGGGCATGAAGCTAGGGCTGGCTGGTGGTTCCGCCAGGTGGTCAGTCGGTGGAATTGTGGTTGTATAGCTCATCGTACTGCCCTGGGACGAAATTCTCTCCCTTGGTGAGGGGTAGTAAATCTGGTAAGATGAGTTCTGTTTTATTGTCTCTACCGACTCCTCCAACTTTCCCATCCGAGCCAATATTTCACCCATTTTTTCAGACTGCTCCCTGATTGTTTCTGAGAGGTTGTTTGAGAATGTCCGGTGAAGTGTTTCCCTTTCCTTGAAGTCAACAATGATGGAACTCAACTTTTTCACCTGCTCATTGATTTTCTTCGTCATGAGAGTAAGTCCGTGAATTTCACCGTCTTCACTATTGGTAGGATCATCATCATAAAACACAATCTTGGGCGAGAAGTTTTTCCGGATGTATTCCAAGAAGTTCCGTCTCTTTTCCTCCACCAATTTCCATTCTAGGTTGATGACTGCCTGGGCTCGTTCTAGGGCTGCTACTTCAACTGCATTGTCGTAAACTCTCTAAGGGGGTGTTAGAAAAATATTACTACCAAACCCGTCCTTATTTTGTTACTAATTTATCGCTCTCCTAGGAGCACAGAAGAAGAAGAAATATAGTACAAACCTGGAAAGTATCGGACATGAGAGCGATAAAGAGGTTAAGGAGGACAATAGAGGAGACCAGGAGCCAATATGCCACCAAAACATGAATCCACCACTTACCCAGCTGCTTCTTTTCTCCCCACTAAAAGGTACAGGGTGTTAAATTAGACGACATTAGTTGTGTAATGTGTATTAGGTCATCATAGAATGGATAGCCATGTCCTGTTTAGTGCTTTGTCATTTGTTGTGAACTAATTGTCTCACTCACTAACCTCGATAAGTTGCTTATACCCGTATTCATCCACCACAATCATCCTGAAGACAGTGAACATGGAGGTAGGTACGTCACTAAACGTTACCACATTGCTCATCCCGTAGAATTGGTGAAAGACACACACCATTGGAATGTAGAGGACAAAGTAGACAAATGCTATCTTCAGACAATCGCCCAGTGAGTTGGTGATGATCACCACAAAGGGCCCTATCGACCCGAAAACCCGGACATATTTGAACAGTTTGAACCAGGAGAGCGTGAGGGAGAGAGATAGGAGCCGGGATTTGTTGAGGTCAACATAATCATTGTATGCAGTGTACCCGAACACCTCGGTCAGCCTACAGGAAAAGTAGACCAGTAAAGTGAGCCCCATGAGAGTCAGAGAGCAACAATCGTAAATGTTCCAATAGTCCGCAAAATAGAGAGATGTAGTGCCCTCAATATCATCAATCATGCTCTCCAAAAAGGATCTCTCGTTTTGATTCCGAGCAGTCACATACTGCAAATCGGCCATTGCATTCCTTTTCTTCCACTCCTGCCAGCGCCGGTGTTTCTTCAGCCCAATCCTCGCCTCAATTAACTCATCATATACCTGTATACCATAAAAAGAGAGCGATGCCATCTCGATGAACAGGTGGAAGGGTGAGCTGCTGTCAATTGTTGAGCCAAGCGGCCGGATCAGGACCATGATACTCCAGGCAATCAGTGTCAACACATAAATTGAGATATCATAAATAACCCCAAAGAGTCCAAACTGATTCCATTTTGTAAGTATCATCTCCTTGATCATGGGGTGTTTCACTAGGTCCTGATTTTTAGTTTTCACCACTTCTTCCAACACGGTAAAACCGGCACCTGTTTCACCTGAGATCAGGCTCGGTTCAAGGTAGTTCAACCAGAAGAATTCTTGTCTGCTTGTCCGGTTAATCTTGTGGAACTGGTCCAGGGCTTTGTCTGCCACTCCTGGCATCTTGCTGATCATGGCACAAGTGGCGTGATGCCCTGTGAAGTCCATTGCTCTCCCGGACGCCCCACAATCGAGCAGAGAGTTTGCTGAGACCGACCTGAAATGAATTTTATCATGATTATATGGAGACGTCTTATTGGTATATCAAAGCAATTCTTCCCCAAAAGAGATACCTGTCAAGATCGGCTGCTAGAAGTAGTGGGGTCCGTCCTCTGTAGTCTCTGTACTCAATGTTTGCCCCACATTCACACAAGGTGACACATGCGTTACCTGAACAATCAACAATCATAGCATACAATGGGGAAATTGAGATTTAGATAATGTGGTAGTTGGGTGGGTAAACCAAAAGACAGACATTGACCTACCAGAATCATTTCTAGCCGCATGATGAAGTGGTGTCTGGCACTCCCCGTGTGATGTTGCATCTATCGCCGCCCCACGGTCCACCAACATTGGGATAATCTCATGATTATCGAACGCAGCTGCAATGTGAAGGGGAGTTCTTCCATATCGGTCTCTAGCATTCAAATCTGCACCGAGATCTATAAGAAACTCGCACGTCGCCACATCCATTTCCCGGCACGCATCGTGCAGAACAGTCTGTCCCAGATTATCCTTGGCACTTATGTCTCCACCCTTCTCAGCTAGACCTCGGACCTCTTCAAAGTCAACCTGGAGACCCAGGGACTTCTGGAAGGATAGAGAGATGAAGTAGTAGAGAATGAGCTGAGATGCTGGCGGGTCAAACATGACATCCAGTTCAAGATATGGGTCGTCGGAGTGAGAACCAGAGACGATGCCTTCTTTTGGAACTGCCTGGTTTAGAAAGCGTTCCAAACGCCCATATTTGGACTGAAAGAAGTTCCTTATTCGGGACAGGGGGCTAACTCTGTTACTCGACCCACCCGCCTCCTGAGAAAAAGGTTTGAGTTTAGAATATCTATCAGATTTATGTCGGACTTAGGAAATTCAGTAGCCTAGGTATTTTGATCCCTTTTCTGATTTTCTGTGAAAGTATGGCGAGAGTTCTCAAATTTAAACCTACAATGTCAATATGTGCTGCGGATCTCCGGGGTACCATTTTATCAGAAATAATGATTTTACATGGTCCTGAATAAGTAGCACTAGAATCTTGTTAAGTAAGGGGTTATTCAACAACTAGAATTAGGATCAATATCATGAGGTGACAGGGCAATATATTGCGGAACAAATGTAAGGTATGGTGATATAATAGGGCAATATATTGTGGAAACAAACAAATGTAAGGTCTGGCAATGGCCAGGAAGTTGGCCTATCGAATTCGAAATACAAAGGATCTACCAAAATAGGATAGTCATATCGGAGAAAGAGGAGAGAGAAATTGTGTGAGAGAGAGAGGTCGTACGTGTGAGTGAGAGAGAGAGAGAGAGAGAGAGAGAGAGAGAGAGTGGTAGAGAGAGACAAGCTTGTAGGAAAGAATTGGGAAGGAGATGCTCACGATCTCTCACAGCACATTTTAGCTCTTTGCAATCATCATACAATGCAGAGAATTAGAGAAGCAGGAAACACCACACTCATGTATGCACTATGTGCTATATTAGACAGTGCAAAAGTGCACAATTACATCGTAATTTTAGGGTAATGGATATCTATCATTTTTCGGTTTTCAGTAGATCACGAATGAGATACTGGCTAAATAATTGGTAGTTCATTTTGCTTTGTCACCGAATGGACAAAGACTGTTAGAAATATGAACCACGTATTTGATCAATGATGTAGCAGTGACAGACAAACAGACAGACAGACAAATGACTGGGAGACAGAAAGACTAATGACAGACAGACAGACAGACAGACAGAAGACAGACAGACAGACAGACAGACAGACAGACAGACAGACAGACAGACAGACAGACAGACAGACAGACAGACAGACAGACAGACAGACAGACAGACAGACAGACAGACAGACAGACAGACAGACAGACAGACAGACAGACAGACAGACAGACAGACAGACAGACAGACAGACAGACAGACAGACAGACAGACAGACAGACTGACTGACTGACAGACAGACTGACAGACTGACAGACTGACAGACTGACAGACTGACAGACTGACAGACTGACAAATGGCAGACTGACAGACAGACAGACAGACACATGACTGGACAGACAAATGACAGAATGAGAGACAGACAGAGAAATGACAGACAGACAGACAGACAGACAGACAGACAGACAGACAGACAGACAGACAGACAGACAGACAGACAGACAGACAGACAGACAGACAGACAGACAGACAGACAGACAGACAGACAGACAGACAGACAGACAGACAGACAGACAGACAGACAGACAGACAGACAGACAGACAGACAGACAGACAGACAGACAGACAGACAGACAGACAGACAGACAGACAGACAGACAGACAGACAGACAGACAGACAGACAGACAGACAGACAGAAAGACAAATGACAGAATGAGAGACAGACAGAGAAATGACAGATAGACAAATGACAGACAGACAGACAAATGACAGACAGACAGACAGATGAAACGCAGACAAATTTCCTCCAATCTCCCTGCCGTTAGCCACACCCGGGGGATCACAGAAAAACAATTATATAACTGAAACAAAACGTAATAAAAGGAATATATAGGAACTTCTGGTAACAAAATAACACAACATAACAAACTTCTCTCCAATATAAAACCACGCAAATAGCATGTCTTGATCAACGTGTTGATTGATCCACAGGTACTGTCGTTAAATTATACGATTAAATGCTAATCAATGATATCGCTTGTGGTGGGTGTGTCTTTTAATACTCACTCACAGGCTAGAAATAAAAGATAATTGTCCAAAATCACATACACTGTTGCTCAAAACTGCACAAACATTGAGTCAATAAACCACTTCAACGTGGTCTGCCTGATCGAGGGGATGGTAGATCGGGGATGTTGAGTGGGGAACATAGTTCCGAAACACATTCCTCGAGGCAAGGACATGAAACCTGTTGTTCACATGGAGTAGATCTATCTCGTTATCTTGGTGGACGTACTTGCCTTCATATAAACAGGTCCCTCCCTCAGAAAAAACCACACACCTCACACCCAACTTCATCTCCAGCTGTGGGATGTCCTCGAAGGTCCAGGTATCCTCAATTGTCTTGTTCACGATGTATTTGTTCAGTACAGCCTGGGTCTTCTTCTTTAGAGACTTCCTGCCTGCAAAGGGAGAGAAAACAGTGTTAGAGAAGTTGAGCAGCTTGATTGGCTTTCTGATGTACTACATCATGTAGGTGAATCAAACCCAAGAGCGCTGGCGAGCGCAGAGAGAATTTGTAAAAAATAATTTTTACCTTTCCTGTAGATGTTGGTGAGTTGATTCTCCAGCTCTTTCCGACGTTTTGGATCTCGAGTGGCTTTCTTCTGACGGACGATGGCGTTTCTTCGGACAGCAACATAGAAACCGTATATCAGTGATGCCTCCTTCCTCTCATCTATGGTAATTATCGATCTTTTCTTTTTCACATCATTGTCTGACATGAGTTTCACAGCAGGCTCCTGGTGGTGGACTGTCATCCTCAGTGCGGGCTGGTCAGCCTGGATACATTCCGGGTAGTGTGTGAACAGGTTGTAGATATCAGTGGCAATCTTCTCTGGCGTGACATCCCATAACCGTCCCTTGATGTGATCTCCAATGGTGGTCCTACTCTTGCTCTCAAGGTACATGCTGAATCTCGAGTTGATGTTGGAGTTTGTTCTGCATTTGGAAAAAAGGCTCTCGATTGTCTCTTTTAGATTCAGGAAGTTGATGTTGCCGTGGCTGAGCCCGGTAACGAACCAAGTACTGTTGTAGGGCCCCTCAATTGACAACGAGGCCTGCTCGTATGAGCTCAAAAGGCGTACCACAGTATCAACTGAATCTGGTAACGGGGCATGAGACGACTTCAATCCTAGCGACTCCTCTGTCTCCCTTTTGATAGCAGGAATCGAAGACAAAAACTTGGAAATTGAGTCCATTGTATACCCATAGGGAGTGTTTAGCGGAGAGTTGTGAACAGGACTAGGAGGCTCTTGGTGCAAGCTGTCTGGTTCACGTTTCAGTTTTGGAACACAGGTCTCGATTGGCAATGGAACGGGCATTACTGGGTACTCACAATTATAGGGGCCGGGTGGATGAAATGGCCAGTGTGTAGTAGGGAAAGCAACATGTTCCTCTGGATGCTCATTCCATTTTATCTCAAAAGCAGGTGGGGGTGCAATGTATCCCGGTGAGCTGTAGTGATCCTCATAGTGGGATGGTTGTTGAAGTACTTCCGGGTATATCGGGCTAGATGGTTCGTCACAAAGCAGCTTTTGTCGTTTTGACGGATGGACAATAGCGTCCTCGTAAATATCTCGGTCTGATTGAAGCATAGTGTTTACAATAAACAACGGCGAAACAGAGGTGCCTTTCAAAGTTGATAACTGAACCATAGCGAGTGGCGCGTGTGTTTTTGCTCCGTTGCGATTGGTCAGAGACAAGTACAGGCGTGTGCTCGAGTGCGGGAACCTTGCCAGTGAAAACAGAGTTGTGGCTCCCCAAAGGTGCGGCAACTTTTCCAGAGAATCACGCAAGTGCTGTTATAGATCCGTCAGTATAATTAGGGATAGTGCCGGGAGAGAGGGCCCCGCTCTGGAAAATAGCCTGCTTCATGGTAAAGAAGTAGTCAAAACGATACCTAGCACTCAAAATTAGAGATTTAGCGATCGCTGTTAATTCAAGGCGAGTTAATCGATCCGCTCATCTGCACATCAGTCACGAGTCACATGGGGTAAGGATCCTGATTCACGCCCTAGCTTCCATTTATAGTTGTACCATCTTTCACCCGGAATATTCGAACCATTCAGTACTTAAAATCATGTACCGGTATCGGAAACTAAATAATTGAATATTAAGGTGCAGTCGCTCATTACAAAATGTATACAAGTTAATAAGGAGCTGACCCTTTTTTGTTCTCAATGAGACAGTTATCTTGATTTTCACACCCTTCTCCCCAATTCACTGCCAAAATGTCAGTTTAGAATTTATTAGCAATACAGGTTATATGTTTGCCTGAACATACTCCCTGTTTGGCCCAATCGGGCTGAAACATGCCAGAAAACGTGGACAACTTTTCACAATCAATTGCCATGTTTTTGGGCATGCTATTGCTAAAAACTTCCATTGCATGCGTGTGGTAGAAAATTGAAAATTATGCCCATCGGTTAATCCAAAAATATATCAGCAAGTCAATGCCGTGTTTCATTGTCAGTGAGTAAATGAGGACTGTCTCAGTTCTCACGATCTGTCATTCTGTCTGTCATTCTGTCTTTCATGTCCCTCATGATCATCACATAATCTCATCTTTCCGGCCTAGCTTTGTCATTTGGTATCCCTTTCAGCCTGTTTGTCTGTCTGTCTGCCTATCTGTCCCTCAATCATTCGGCAAGTCTTTCTGATTATCTTTCTCTCCGTCTCTCTGTCTGTCTCTTTGTCTGTCACTCTGTCTGCATGTCTCTCTATCTCTATCTCTCTGCCCCTCTTTCTTTCTGCCTCTGTCTCTCCGTCTCTCTGTCTATCTGTCTCTCTGTCTGCCTCTCTGTCTGCCTCTCTGTCTGTCTCTCTGTCTGTCACTCTGTCCGTCACTCTGTCTGTATGTATCTCTATCTCTCTATCTCTCTTTCTCTCTCTCCCTCTCTCTCTCTCCCTCTCTCTCTCTCTCTCTCTCTCTCTCTCTCTCTCTCTCTCTCTCGCTCTCTCTCTCTCTCTCTCCCCCTCTCTCTCTCTCTCTCCCAACATGAACTATCTGTATCCTTCCTTCCTTTTCTCTCTTCAGGTTTTTCGGGAGTGAAGCATTCTCGGCCAATTTTCTTTTCAATCTCTCAGTCCCGGTTGAAGTTTGCAAACAAATATTATAAGGATTTTGAAACATCGCCTTTTGCTTATCTTGAAAGATTTCACTGCCACTCTCACTTTGCGGTTGCTCTATCACAGGAAAATCGACTGTAGAGTTAGGTGATGTATTTGTAAAATGAAAACACTCAATGAGGCAATACTAACTGAGCTCCTGGCCCTGGGACAAAATATTTACAGTTTCCCATTTCCATCCTATGAGCCTGGAACACGATGAACTTTGTAATTAGAGAATGCGAATCAGGCCCTGAGGGGAAATTGAGACATTATACCGCTCAAAATACAACTTGGACGCCCAACCATTCTCTCTACCCCCGATTCTCTCAGCAGTCATTGATCATTATAGCGGTTGAATGTCACCACTAGATGTCAGACTCATAATACGGCTTTCCTTTGTTTTATCCTTTCTGGGATAACTGCCCCCCCCCTCACCCCTACCTTTTCCCATGTACTTATTGCATGGAACTGAGATGGAACTCCGGGGCGCAAATTGGTACCGATGCAATCCTTGGCCTTGAAAAGATAATTGAAATTGGGAGAGAAAGAGAACAAGAAAGATCCGATAAGAGAGAGAGAGGGGTTGGAAAAGGGTTTATAAACAAAATAATTGCAAGGATCAGGGCTAAATGGAAGGACTTGTAACTCAAAATTACTTAATGAGAAAATTATAAGGGGCAGGTGCTTGAGATCCTCTTGTATTTATCCCTCTTTGGAGTTTGTGATGACAGCAAACCAATGTGCTCATGTTTACGCCTGGGTACCTTGCACTTGTGTGGAGGATATAAAATGCGACAAATTGCAAAATTGCGGCTGTTTACAACCCGGTAAATGACGGGATGGCGGCGATGCTTAGCACGGCGAAGTAGCGCACTCCAAGCATAATTACAGTGGGCTCAATAATTATAGATCAAAGGAGGGAGAGCACTCTGTATCAGTTTGTCTGTGCAGGAATTGGGGATTGGTGATGTGGAAAGACACGAAGGAGTTGCGATTTGAGCCCAGGTGGGCCCATTTGGCTATCTATCATACCAATTTCTCCCTAGTTTGAGTTAGAAGTGAATCATGTAATCACGTGTGCTTAGCATTGGCGGGACTTCGATTGTCGAATGATACAAAAAAAGCTAAGTCGAAAGCGGTAATTATGAAATTAGACAGTAGTTATTTACCTTTGATCTCACTTTCAAGTGCCCTCCACTTTCGCGTTCAGGAACTGTACCTACGTGTCGACCACATGAGTGATGGGGGACAGTGAAAAATACAAAAGTACTTTAATCATGATAGTTCCATAATTGCCGGTCGTATATCGAGAGTTTCTCCAGCCGGATCGTCAAAATGGTACCCATGGTAATTACGCTAGACAGTATGGGTTTTGGAATCACGCCAAAACTTTTGTCGCACAACTGATATAATTTGACTTTGCTATTATGATCATAGCGTTGTAGGTATATCACTAACAAGTCTAGACGCTCTCTTTCTCTCTATCTTTCTCTCTCTCACTCTCGCAGTCTCCCTCTCTCTCAGTCGATCTCCCTCTCTTTCTGCTTCTAATGACTAGTGCAGGGTGTTATAATTTACCCAGGCTGGTATATAATCCCCGGGGAATTCCTAAATAGTTAATTATCATGTAATGACTTAAACTAACGCCGTAATAATATTCAACTCGTGCCAATTAGCTTCTTCATCACACTTCTTTAGTGGGAGATGGGACCCTGTTCGACCCTTTCTCTCCACACCCCCAAGGGAGATTGTTATGGATGGATATTTCACCAGCTTCTCTCTCTCAGTCTATATTCATTCCTGCCGTGCCGCCGTCAGTTGGCGGTTGTATTTGACTGCCTCCTACAAACCGCTATCCATGGGAGCTCAGAGATATATTTGGCAGTAAAACTAGGATGGCACACTATGATACCCCCACACCTGTGCGTTTTGTAAGTTCGAGGGACCATGATATGAAGCACAAAATAAACGATAGCAAACACACTGTCATTTTCATCTTTCCCTTCTCCGATCCCCCAAATCTTCCGCCCCTTTCCCCTTTTTCTATATGCTATTACATACTTCGGTAGACAAGGGTCACCCCGGCCCTAAAAAATCTCCAAAGAGGTATTCATTGGATCACCCTATCAGGGTGACCCTGAACCATAAAATCAATCATGCAATGAATCCATGAATTGACTACACTTTTTAGCCACTTAAATTTTGGCCCGGCCATGATATTACATTTGTTTACAAAATAGAGTACCTGGCCGCACCCCAAAGGTTTTTAACTTCCAAAACTTTGTTATTATACGGATAACCATGTCAAAACAAGATGATACACACCGTGCACCCCCATCTGAAGTTGCTCCAAGATTAGTGGAGGTGATGAATAAGCCATTCATTGGTAATTATCGTTCCCTAGCTCACAACAATATTTTTAATTTTTGGCAGTTTTTGTGTGGGAATAATCAACACATTGGCACGGGCAAAACTCCCAATTGCATGGGTGGCTATGTGATGTGTTAACACTCTAGTTTGGCACGTGTGGGGGTGGTGGTTGTTATGTCGGCGCCTGCCCTCGGCAAAAAACACACTTCGCAGCACAAGAGAGAGCGGCATTCTGGGGCTTCTAGTGAGAACCTTCACGGAACCGCAGATCGATGCCAAGTAACGTGTGAGAACGTGTAGTTTTGACAAAGTTTGATAGGTGTGGACATGAGATTAAACAAGTCGCCACACTTAACAAATTATAGGAAGGCCATTAAGCCATTCAGTCTGGCGCCTCAAGGACAATGCAGCAGCTGCATTGTTCTAGGGTTGTCATGCTGGCCCTTTCTGGGGCTAAGGAATGGTAGCCTTGATAAAGTTCACATTACGTCACTGCTACTACCGGTTACAGTGTTCAGACTGTCTCCCTCAGAATCAGTTATGAGTTAGGACACAGTTAGTGCACAGTTAGGACACATTTAACGCACAGTTAGGACACATTTAGGGCACAGTTAGGGCACATTTAGGACAAATTTAGGGCACATTTAGGACACAGTTAGGACACATTTAGCGCACAGTTAGGACATATTTAGGACACAGTTAGCACACATTTAGGGCACAGTTAGGACATATTTAGTGCACAGTTAGGACACATTTAGGGCACAGTTAGGACATATTTAGTGCACAGTTAGGACACATTTAGGACACAGTTAGGACATATTTAGTGCACAGTTAGGACACATTTAGGACACCACTCACATGAACCAGTTATGACAATGGTCGAAGTAAGGACATATCTCACCGGTAAATTTAGGGTGACAGTCACGACACAAGAACAAGCTTCGAAATGTTTCCATTTCTTGAATTACTCTGAATTAATTCATGAAGTTTGGGAAGCTTGTCCTTGTAGAAATGGAAAAGTCGAGATTTTATCAAGTAAACGAATCCATCCATCAAGTAAGTATATAACTGTCCAATTAAATAGATCAAAATTGACCATAAAAACAAACTCATTTACACGTAATCCTCCAGGCGACTAGATCACTTCCTTATCAATGAAAAAGCAAAGATGAAACATGAAAAAAAACTAGGCCAAGTTTCTTAAGTTTAGTCTAGTCACCGGAAAAGGAGATAATGGGTATATCTTGGCAATAGGCTTTCTTTGGGGTGCAAAAAATAACGTATTGATCTCATAATGATGCAAATTTTCTCCACTCTTCTTTTTCAATCTACAGTCTCTATCTGGCTCGGTCACATTATATTTATATAATATATTCTGATGGGTAAATGAAACATAACAACAACAAATTTAGAGTCCATCTCTGTTTTTCGCTCTCTGATCGAGTCTCTCGTTCTCTGTCAGATACATTTATCACTGTATTACAGCTCTGGTCGTCCTCTCATGCGTGTCATTCAACACGTCGAGACTCGTCACAGTTCCGTCTCCTCCGCGTGGCTGTGACTCCCCACGCTACTGCAGCTTCGCTCCTCGAAGTACGATAACCTGGAAGAACGGGTGGTTAGAATGAGCGATACACCGAGAGAAGGGACCGACTTGACTTGACGGATTTGGTAAAGACGGATTTGTTAGAAAGAAGAGACGGAAATGAGAAATTGAGCGCTGTTTCAGAGGGAAGAGAAGGGTTGAGGGGAGGGTTGAGGGGTGGAGCCAAAAATCTGGATCTAATTGGTGTTGACAAGAAACTTAAGTAGCGGAATGTTTTACAGGCTGAGCTAATACTGTAACGTGTACTGGACGTCACGAAATACTGCTACACAGAGTACTGGAAGCAGCTCAATCTTGCGGCAATATTTGGTAACGAAGTTACCCCTCCCTTGCCAGCGCACCCTACGAGAGGGTTTATTTCGTATCCAACGGCAATCTACGCAGTATGATACCGGTAACTGACTGAACAGCTAAACTGACTGAACAGGTACTGAACTGAATGACACAGTGTCAGGCGACTAAACTGACTAAACAACTGTACCTGTTATTAGACTCTGAATCCACTGCTAACGAGCTGGGAGAACTCTTTTTAGAAACGACATCCTTCTCGTGCTGGGCCACCAACTGAGTGATCTGTGCTTCCAACTTCTTTAATGATAGAGCGTGCTTCTTCTTACTCTTATCGTACGCACTGATAGGAGATATGAAAATCAATAAAGAGAGAGAAAGGAAAATAGATCATAGTGATGAATATGACCGCGGAGAAAGATTAAAACTGGGGGGGGGGGGGGGTGATGAAAACTGCAACTCTTACCATGTAAGAGCATTGTTGGTTCGTTTCAGATCTGAAATATACGAGTCCTGTTGCATGTGCCTCAACTCAGCGTTCCTTGTCAGTCTGTTTATCGTTTCCGTCATCTCACTGACCCTTCCCTTCAGCTTCTTCTCGCGTTTCTGGGATTCCATCAGCTCCATTTCAATTTGCAGCTCCTCTGGGTTACCATCCTTCCCTGATCCCTTCACCTCCTTAGCTAATCGTCTCCTTTTCCTCATCTCCTCCCTCCACTCCGATTTGTAGTAACTTAATTTGACTCTTGAAGCCTTGCTCCTGGAGTTTCGCTGCCTCTAACTGTAACTCAAGGGTTCGGAGCTCCTTGTTGGGCAAGGTAGGCCATTGCTCGCATCTCCGCTCTCTCCTCCTTGGCGCAGTTCAGTTCTTGCAGCATGACTAGCGTGCTCTAGATCCAATCTGAGGTCTGTCTTGGAGTTGGATTTGGGCAGTTCGGGGGCCTCCGTCAGGATGCTCGGTATCAAGTTCCAAGATGGAAGCTTTCAGGGCATTCTTGTGGGCCTTTAGCTTGCTCCTTGAACTTCCTTGAATTTGAGTATCTCCGTCTGAGATATCTCTATCTCTACAGGGTGGGAGTGTTGTGAACTATTGTTTGTCCCATTGCTGTGTTTACTGGTTTGTGTACTGTTACTCATCGTCTCCCATTGCACCCCTGACGGATCCTCCAACGTCTTCTCCAGCTTCTGAAGGAGAGATTTAGCTCTCATTTCAACCTGACGCCTGCTGTTATTTGCTCTTCGCCGCTCGGTAGTCATCTTACCGACGCTCTTGTCAGCGCCCTTGGTGCAGTTAGCCAACATCACTGACTGTTCCGTGTCTGTTAGTAGAAGGAGGACCTCAGATACTTCTAATGCCATTTCAGAGTACTTGAGGGCCAGACTGAGGGCGCTGTTCCCCGCATCATACTGGCCCACTAACATACTCAACTTGTCTGCATACCACTTACTCTCCGCCAGAGTGAGGGCCATAACATCAATCTGGCTCTTCAGATGTTCGATCTTAGTGTTCTGTCGCTCCAGCTGCAATTCTCTCTCCTGAAGCTGCTTCTCCACCTGGGTGCTGTTGTGACTGAACAACGTCTTCATGACGTCACGGACTGTATTACAACTCTGCAACGCCTCAGAGAGAGATTTGGCCGTGTCATTATTCACCAGACCCGTCTCGGCAGCTTTAGTGACTTCTTTGTTTAGTAGTGCCTTATCAGAGAGTTGCTGTTCTAGACTTCCTCCCTCCTCTTCCTTTGCTGTATCTTCCTCCGTGTCTTCCTCTTCTTTCACTGCGGGGACTGCTGACACTGTCTTCTTGTTTCCCTTTGCCAGGGCCCTATTCTCATCAACCAGTTGGGCAACGTGATCCTCAAGAGACTGGATCTTCCAGAGTAGCTCTTCTCGGGATTCGGTCTCAGGTCCTGCCTCATCCAGTGTTAAGGGCTCCTTCATAACTCTTGTTACTCCATCTAGACTTCCTGAGAGAGAGAGAGGAGGGTTTAGATAACTCCTTAATGGTACAATCGGAAAGAGTTTCTTACTATCCAAAATTGGAATCTTACAGCAATAATACTGCAGTACTATTCATCATTCAATCATAAGTACAGTTGGACACCGGTCCCGATTTACCGGGATGCTCGCGGGAAAGGGTTTTGCCCGGTTAATTGGGGGCCGGTAAATCGATGTTCGACTGTACAATTGGGTATCATCTCTCACTGCACCTACCCTGATTAATCTGATCCTCGATGTCCTTCCTTTGTCTCAGGTACGCCTCACATTTCTTCCTGTACACATCCTTCAACTGATTCGCCTCATTTTGACCCATTTTTGCAGATCTCAGATCAGCAACCGCTTGTTCCAATTGTGTTTCTGATTGCTCTAACTCAGTTTCAACTCGAGCCAGCTGGGTCTGAAAAAAGAGAAAGAGGGTTAATTATTTGATTTTATCTTCTTTCGCTTTTTTCATCATTTTTCAAACCCCATCATTATTATGCAGATGGTCCACCCCCACATATATTTATATTACATGGTGTGGTACATACCTTTAGACTGTCAAGTTGGCGAGTAGCCTGCCGCGACTGTTGGACCTCATTCAGAATATTCATCAGCTCATTCTCGGTTCTGGCGAGTTCCTGCTGTAACTTGTGGCAGCCCCTACACTTGTCGTCTGAGGACTGGTGGTGGTGGTGGTTCTTGTTGAATAGGATCATACTGTCACCGGGCTCTGGGTACCTGGGTAGGAGGGAGGGAGGTGGTTAAATAATCAGGGAGAAATAATATATTCCATATAATCATCATGGAATTTTGTGGAAGTCTGAGAACTCATGTGGTTCAGGGAAGGTGACAAATTTTTGAAACGCGGTCCTGGACCCCCAGACACTAAGGGAAAATTACAGATAAATCCAAAGGGTGACAGGCAGGTGGTGTCACAATTCGGGGACCGACATATTCTGACAAATCAACCCCACAGACTACCCCACCCCACAGCCTACCCCACCAGCCACCCCCGAGTCGGGGGCCCCGACCATCCCAAACTATCCCGAGCATTATGAATCCACCTCGAGTTCCAAAAGAAATCACACCTTTTTCTCCGAGTCCTTCTCAGGTTTTTGTTAGCTGTGGTTTCTTCGGCGTAACAAGGCATTTTCAGCTAAAATATCACGAATTCAGCGATGAAGAAAACACAAATCAATCTCAAAACAGTATAAAACAATGAACCAGGGAGATTGAGAGTGAAGAAGCTCTACCGTTACAAAACAGAGAGAGAGAAATTGTGTGACTCCGATAAGACAATTGGTAAATTTCAATGACCATTGTATTACTATCAGGGGAGAAAAAAGGGAGGGAAGTAGGGAGAGATAATGAAATATAAAGGTGAACAGGGCAGGAGAAAAGAGAGAGAAACAGAGGATTTGAAAATGGAGAGAGTGTTTCGATTTTCTCAGGTTGAGACAATGTGCCGAGGAGGAGGTGAGATAAAAGGGGGTCACGGTTGAAATACTGGAACATGAGCCAAGAAGAACGAGATAGAAGTTGCAACACGGAATTGTGGGGAGACAAATTAGGATGAAAATTGAAACTCAACAACTGTTTAGTAGCCCCACCCGACAAAGCGTGTTGTTACACGAGACAAAACAGAGGACTTTTTTTTTTTTTTTTTTTTTTCGTATCTTCTCCGCATCCATAGTTTTGCAAGGAGTTAACCTCTGTTTCTGTATCTCAAGGGCTGCCTTACAAAACATGAATTCACCGCGCCCCATCTTGCCCTCTGTCTTTTCGACACGAACACTGCACAGCCCTGCTCTCTCCGTCACATGAGTATAGACTGCTAATTGAATATCAACATTGATGGTTGCTCTTCAATCAAGAGTCGCACGATAGAGCAGCGTGGTTGTACAGCTAGACAACATAGTTTGGGATGGCATTAGTTCCGACGGCACAACCTTATACAGCGCTTGGCCAGCGCGGGGTGAACCTGCCAGGGCCGTCCCGACCACTCTCTTTTTTCAGAAAGAGCCTAAATTTTACGAGCTACGTACGGTAATGTGGGTCGGGACTGCACCCTAGCAGGTGTTGTAAAACGATAGAAGTAAGGGAGAGAGAGAGAAAGAGAGAGGGGGGAAGAGAAAGATAGAAAGAAAAGGATAAAATCAATATACACAATGTATAAGGACAAGATCCGATCCTGGCTGGCTCCCATTGACATATTAATAATATTATTATTATAATATTGTTATGACAACAGCGAGAGGGGAGAGAGAGAGAGAGAGAGAGAGAGAGAGAGAGAGAGAGAGAGAGAGAGAGAGAGAGAGAGAGAGCGAGAGAGCGAGGGAGAGAGAGAGATAGTGCTGAGAGAAGAAGGTCTGGAAGGATAAAAAGAGAGGAGGACTTTCAGGTATCAGATATCTCTCTCTTTCTCTCTCTCTCTCTCTCTCTCTTCTCTCTCTCTCTCTCTCTCTCTCTCTCTCTCTCTCTCTCTCTCTCGCCCACTCATGGAGGGAGGGATGTCTAGACATCGTATAAACACTGGCCATCATCACACGGAATCAGATCCGGTAACAAGTTGTAGCAATCTAATCAGAGCCATCAGTCCTGCTGCAAGTCCCTGCCTCATAGTACAATACTGCTGTATGATGTATCTGGTTTACACCTTGGAACACGGATCTTCTTGAGAGAAACACTAAACAGAGAGAGAGATAGAGAGTCTCACTGAGACAGAGAAAGAGAATGGCGAGACTTGGGGTTCAAACGGAAACAAATAGGCGGGAACACTACATTGACATACTGCAACACTCACACAAGAAACACATGTATTATTAGTCGCTGCTCGACTAGTAGTAGTAGAGCCAGGAGGAAGGAGGCAAAGAGTGTAAAAAGTTAGAAATGTGTAGAACGAGGAGAATTACAGAACACGCCACTTCCGAGACAAGAAAAAACGAACAGCAACATCAATATTTTTGGGTAGTTCTAGAAGTATTAAGGGTACGCTAACCAAAAATTTTTTTCGAGTGCAGGGAAATCTCTCACCGTAGGGTTGTAGGCCATGCCAAGGAGACCTCAAATATGCAATTTGAGCTCTCAAGTCGAATTCATATTTTTGCTACAGCTGCTTGAAAAATGAACTGAAAATAAGTTTTTGGCATCTCAAAAAAATTTTTTTAAAGATAGGAGCATGAAAATTTGGGGATTTGAAGAGGACATGAAGGTGAATAACCACAAAACTTTTTTTTGCAATCCGTGCTGATTTCCGGTCCTGAGATGGATTTCTTTTTTTCCACTTTAACGCCCTATTTGGCAAAGTTCCGAAAACATGTGAAAGCTGTAAATTGGTGAAAAGTTGCGTCTAACGATTATCTAAGTGGCCATAAATTTTGGGCGTGTCCTTATTTGAGATAAGCTGTACAGAGTTTTTTTTTTTTTTAAAAAAAAATTCCCCCGGAAACCCCGGAACAAACCTAAAAAATTTGTGCCCCCCCATAAAAAAGGGGCGGACCCAACAAAAAAAGGAAAAAAAAAAAACCATGAAAAAAATTAAATTAAGGTGGGGGGCCCTTGACTAAACATAAAAAACCCCAAAAAGTGGGACTATGGAGAGGGGAAAGGGGCAAAAAAAGGGGAAAATTGTGGAACGAGGAAAATTAAAAAACCGCCATTTCCAAACAAAAAAAACAAACAGAAACATAAATTTTTTTTTGGGTAGTTCTAAGTTTTAAAAGCTGGGTAAATTCTAGAAAATGACGAAAACAAAAGAGGGCTGGGAGGGTGCCAATTTAGTTCTAGACTGAACGTGGGCAGCAGGAAAACGGTCTTGCTCTGCAGGTCACGTGATACTGATTCTTGGCGCTGATTGGCTGGAGAGCAAGCAGGAAGGAACCCCCATTGGTAAAAGGGGGGGGGGATCACTGGAAACCCAACATGTGTGTTACTACACACCTCCCCACACCAAAGGAAGGGGAAAAACCCTTCAAAAAAAATATTCGATCTTTTTTTACAGCATCAATCATGATTGCGGTTTCCCCCCAGGGGGAAACGGCTAGGGGGGAAAACTCAAATAGGAAAACCCCCGGAGAAAAATAGTTTTTAGAAAAAAAAAAAAAATGGAAGAAGGAAAAGAAATTACGGAAAAGATGAAGAAAGAAAAGAGGGTCTAAGAAGGAAAAAAAAAAAGAAATAAAAGCAAAGGGCCCCAAAGGTGAGGAAGATATTTCAAAAAATTTGATGGAACATGTCAAGGGTAATCGGGCACAATTCAAAAGGATTATCCCCCCCCACGGCTTTTTCTTTTTTTTCCTCTATCTCTTTTTCCTCTTCTCTCTCCCCTTTTCTCTCCTCCCTTTTCTTTCTCTCCTTCTCCCCCTTTCTCTTAAAAAAACCGTTTCCCCTTTTTTCCCCTGTTTCTAGGGGTGTTCTCGTTCCTGCTTTCTTTTTGGGGCGGTCTTTCTTTCCGGGCCAAAAACCTTTCGTTTTCCCCCGCCCCGGGTTTTTTCCCTCTTTTCTCCCTATCCCCCTCCCCTTTTCTCCCCTTCTCTTCTCCCTCTCCTCTTCCCCTCTCCTCTCTCTCGTCTCTCTTTTTCCTCTTCCTCTCTCCCTCTCTCTCCCTTCTCCCCAAACCTTGCATTATAAAAAATACCCATTTTTAAATACACGAAGGACATGTTTATGTTATGGAAACTTGCATTTTCCCTCTTTGTTGGGGGTATTTTGCCTCAGACGACATAGCAAAAAAACCTGTGAAAACAGGGTAAGGGGAACAATGACATTTTTTTTTGCAAAAATTAATATTGGGGTAACATAAATTTAAACACCATAAAACAAAAAATTTAAAAACCCGGAAAACAGAGGAAGGTTCCAGTACAGTTCTAATAGAGTTAGGCATGACACATATGCCGCCATCTACTACCCAATCTCCTGCTCCGAACTAAACTACCGGGTCTTTCTTAATTTTAAAACCCCTCGCAAATCTGATAGAGCACCAATCGGAGAGAAAAAGTGGAAATGGGGAATGTGGTTTTGGGGGAGCTGGAAAATGGAAGTGTCGATTTTGGGGGAGCTGGGAAAGGGAAGTGTCGGTTTTGGGGGAGCTGGATGGTAGAGAGAAAGCACAGAAATCAGAGATAATGATTGACAAATGCACTCTTTGACACCAACAGTTGGGTTTAAAAGAATAAAAGTCAGATGAGCAAGAGAGATGCAAGTGATCATATCTAAGCACAAAACAGCCAGAAAAGGTTTTAAAACAACTCCTTGTTTGTTTTCTCATTCTCTCCCCCCCCCCCCAAAATTGCTATATCTGGGGTCTCCCCGATAGGATGGGGAGAAGGTTTTTTTATAAGACAAAAACCCGCATGGGGGGGGGAAATGTAATTGGGGGGGGGGGGGGGGGGGCCGGGTGAAATTTTTAAGTTTTTTTTAAGTCAACTTCAAAAACTTCAAAGAGAAACTTGGGTGGAAAATTCAAAAATTCAAAAAACTTCAAAAACTCATTCTCCTAAACCCTTGGGGGATAGGCCCTATGTTCTTTATAACTCTAATAAACTTTCATATTCCCCAACAAGATGCCCCTTTAAAAAAAAACTTATAGTCCCCCCATAAACCATAAAAACTGGTTAGGGGCCCAAAAAAAAAGGGGCATGCCCACCCCCACTTATGAAAAAATTTCCCCTTATCCCTCCCAATTAGAAGGTGGGACTTCATTTTGGGACGTACCCCCACTAACTCGGGCCGCTGATATTTGGTGTCCATATTTTTTTCACTACTCCCTTCATAAAAATTTGCATTTTGTGAAACTGGCAAAAGGGTGTGGCCCAAAAAAATTTTTAAAAATTTACTTCATATTTTTAAAACACTTTCTTAGCATTTTCTAGGCATTTTTTGAGTTTAGATGAAAATAAAATCGTTTTTTATACAAAAAATTAAATTTTTTTTTCACTAAATTGTGCCATGGATTTCATGGCTATTTAATCATTGTAAATATCCTAATTTGTGGTAAAAAAAGGGCAGACAAGGACGGATAACTTTCCATAATATGTATTAACTGAAACTAACCAAAACAATGTAATAAATCACTGAAGCATATAATTAGTTTAGAGTTTTTTGAAAAAATTTTTGAATTTTGAAGTCAACTTCAAAAACTTCAAAAACCTTTAAAAGTAGGGTGAAACTTCAAACTCAAAAACTTCCAAACCGCCCCCCCCCCCCCCCCCCCCGTGTAATTAGGACAAAATTAATTAATGAGATTTAGGTCGCCAGTCAATTAGGCGAGACAAATATCAAAACATCAAACAAAACCTACTTTGACCAGTCGAGATAAAAGGGTGAAAATTAGGAATGAACAAGAAAAATATAAGAGATGGAAAGAAAAGGAAAGATAGAGATGGAAAAAAAGGTAGGCTGACTGCAGCTGAGGTCTTCACGTCTGAAGATCTTCACAGTTCACTGCTTCTACTTCCTCGCACGAAATTTGCCAAAGATGCGGGAAGTGTAGCCAATAGCCATCTCTCTCTTCTCTCTCTCTTTCTCTCTCTCCGGTCTCCTCTCTCTTCTCTGGTCACGGTTAATGTTTATGGAAAGGGTTTAACCCAAAAATGATCCGAATGGAAAAGGAAAGGATAAAAACAAACTTCTTAAAAATATCCTTTGAATGAAGAGATGGGGGGGCCCCTTTCTCCGGAGGTCCGCTTGCTGTCCCATCTCCTTCTCTTATTCTTTTGCCTCTTGCGCTATTCTTTCCCTTTTTTTTCCTCCTTTTAAATACCCCAAAAATAAACTTTACCCTTCTCTTTCCTTAAAACTTTTCCCTACTTCTTCCCCCCCCTATTTTTCCCCCTTAAATCTCTTTAAAAAAGGGAAAACCTCTTTTCCCAAAAACCCCTTTCCAACCCTCCCCTCGGGGCCACAAAACCCAAAAACCCAACATCCCTTTAAAAAGGGCAAACTCTGATGGAAAAAAAAGCCACTTCAACACCCCCGCCCCACCAAAACCATCCATATGGGCAGGGAAAGCACAAAAATTGGGAAAAACTTTTGATTAAAGGAAAGGGGTTTTTGGGGCACCAAAAATTTGGGAGAAATTTTTTTGGGGGGCCTCGGAGGAAACGAAAGAGTAAAGCTAATGTAAAAGCTTCGAGGCACGACCATGTTTTTTTTTTCCCTCCCCCCCCCTCTCTCTCTCCCCCCCTCTCTCTCTCTCTCTCTCTCTCTCTCTCTCTCTCTCTCTCTCTCTCTCTCTCTCTCTTTCTCTCTTTCTCTCTCCCCTCTCTCCCCCCTCTCTCTCTCGCAGTGGTGTTGACACGAGAAAGAGAGTTAATTGCTTGTTCGAATATGCTGCATGTACGTTAATGCATGTGACACAGGCAACATAAAATACAGGAGTTAGGACACTAATTGACGAACCCTGAATCCGGGTTTAGGTTTCAAGCCCACTTCCTGAAAGGGCCCCCCTAATATGGAGGGAGGGAGGGTGCTAATTGACCTGTCATAAAACCAGGTCTAGTAAAGCTGATTGGGAAGTAACGGGAGAGAACATTTGTTGTTCGGTGAGTTGTATCGGCCACCTAAAAACTTAATCAGTTCGAGTAAGGTATAGTTAAACTGGTAGATGCTTGAAGTTGCCAGTTGGGCAAAATAAGAAGGAAGTCCGTACAAACTGAGGACAAACCAACGAAGCAGTAACCGAATTAAGCTGAGGACCTCATGTTAATGTTTATAAAACTGTTTGAGAGATTGAATGATGAAGCTGATTACTGAAATACTTCCCAATACTTACGATTAGCCCATTGGGTCAAATGATGTAGGTCACCGTCACACTTCTGTGAGCGGTCAAGTAAGATGATCTATGACTATATTTAACCCTCTCTCAATAAAGCACTGTCAGAGACTGTGATCGGATCTTGAACTGTTCATACTGTCATCGCAGAGACAGTACGAACAGTTCAAAGAGTCAAGAGATAGGAGTAGAGAGACCGACCTTACCTGCTGTGATCGAATCGGGCAGGAGAGACAAGGGCGCACAATGTGCGGCGCGCATCTATCCGATACCAACATCCCACCTTTACCTGTAGACCATTCACCGCGCCCTCCACCACACACCTCCAACCACCTCTACCCACCCCCACACTTTGTCAAGCACAAATACTTGGACCCCCAAATTACAAAGTGTAGTAGCTTGGCCACTGACCCCCCTGGTGACATACCTGTTATCATTTACTCTCCCTCCTTCTCTCCCTTCATCTGGTTTACTTTTCTTCTCGTACAACTCCTAGAAGAGTCAAGGGGTCAGTCATGTGTGTAGTAGGGGCCTGAATTAGTTGCCTAGGCAACATTGTAATATCGATGTGTGAGTGGGGAGAGAAGAGATAGAGAGAGATGGAGAGAGAGAGAGAGAGAGAGAGAGAGAGGAGATGAGGAGAATCGTCTTTATGTGCTTTCTAGTGTTTAACGTGAGATGGAGGGTGTCGAGAGCGACGAGCGATTGAGTGATGAGTTGTTTGTAACTGATAAGAGAAGCAGAGAGTCAGAGAGAGAGAGAGACCCATGGATCGTTTGTCAGATCGATGCGTTGAGCAGAGGAGAGAGGATAAGAGAGCCGATTGATCTGGAGATGATGAGATGGAGATAGGAGAGGAGAGGAGGAGAGAGAGAGCCCCACCCACCTAGGAGAGGGTTGTAAGCGATGCGTAAGAAGGGCGAAAGGAGATGCAGTATAATAGAGAATGATGGGGACGCCAAATTAGACTTTGTAAAGGCATGTTCCAGCCAGCCTCTTAGCAGGTTCCAATATCTGAGCCTAGTTACGAAGTATTAACGAGGATAAAATAGTTCCTCCCTAAATGACTTTAGTGGTTCGAAAGATATGAATAAGTTTCACAGTTATTTTCAAAAGTTCCCAAATTACATATATAAAAGTTGTATATATGTCAAACGTTAGACTTGCAGGTCAAGAAGGCATCTTAAAATTGTATACCTCAGTGGTAAAAAGAGCGAGGTTTGACTGTGCAAAAGCCTCATAAGATATCAGGCCGTTTTTCCCCCATCTGTGCAAGGAGTTCATCCGCATAATCGTCATCATAACCCATTGACCTACAAACCTCCACCAGATCAGTCCTGAGAGGGGTGCAAGGTGTTATGAGAAGGGGTATTTTGAGAGGGGAGGCTAGCAATATTATAGGGGTTTATACTTTATAGGGAGGGGTATTATGCTGGGAGGGGTGCAAGGTGTTATAGGGGTGTTATATCAAGGTGTTATTATTATGGAGAGGGGGATCCTGGAGAGGGGTGACGGGGGTTACCATGATTTTTCTACACTGACTAAAATACGGATGATATGTTTGGTTTAGGAAGGAAGGAAAAGTTTTTTCTTTCTTTGGCCCTTCACACAGGCAGCCCCCTCTCTTGCTCTCTCTCTCTCCCTCTCGCGCTCTCCCTCCTTCTCTTCCCCCTACCCTTTGAGGAGAAGCGCCCCGGGGGCGAAGATTTAATGAGCTTGACTGCTCATGTACACACCAAGACTTACCCAAGCAGACACAGTGATGCACAAACTGATGCACAAACTGACACTCTAATGTTTGTGGTGCAGTCACACATGAATGTTTAGATAGATCGAAACGGTGAAACAGTACACTTCCTTACCATTGAAACGAGTGTAATTGCATGGCGAGGGAGTGGGAGAGAGTGGGAGAGAGTGGGAGAGAGAGAGAGAGAGAGAGAGAGAGAGAGAGAGAGAGAGAGAGAGAGAGAGAGAGAGAGAGAGAGAGAGAGAGAGAGAGAGAGAGAGAGAGAGAGAGAGAGAGAGGGAGAGAGAGAGAGATGGAATCCTGATTCTTGTCATGTATGTAGCCCTCTAAACTAATTCTCCCTCATAACATCGTATCTCGCTCTCTGATTGTAACAATTTTCACCGTCTAAGAGCCCTGGGAAATATTTCCTATCCCTCACAAAAATTATTTTCATCGTGTTCATTTCTTTCATCCCATACCTTCTTAAAGCTACCTATCGTTCAAGCCGGGAGTCCTAACTGATATATTAGATTGGAATACAGTAGTGGTATCGTGGGATGATGAAGGGAGGGAGAGAGATAGCTGTACATACATTCAACTAGTAATTGCACACAAAACAGTTTTCTCGATATCTAACCGATATCCATCCATATCCATCTAACCCATACAAAAATGAAGACGAAAAACAAAAATAAAAAAGAAGCAAAGATTTACCTTGAGATTGTTGCCATCTAACTACAGGTCACACACAGAGAAAGTCACACATGCAGGTAGCAATGCAGCTAAAGAATGAACTAACACCCACACACTTCCTCTCTCTCTCTCTCTCCTCTCTCTCTCTCTCTCTCTCTCTCTCTCTCTCTCTCTCTCTCTCTCTCTCTCTCTCTCTCTCTCTCTCTCTCTCTCCCCTCTCTCTTACTTTCAAGCACACAAATACGGTGGGTAGGAAGCTCTGCCAATTACAAAATGCTGCTCCGAACATATTCTCTTTCTCTCCCTATTTTCTCTCATTATCTCTCCCCTCTCTCTCTCTCTCTCTTATCTCGTTCCTGTACTAATTCGCTATCTTTCTCTCTCTTTTATTTTATTTGGGGCTTGTCAAGTCTATAATTGCTGGTTATATTATTACTGCCGTGTTATTGGCTGAACGATACAGGTTACTTATAGGTTCAATTGCTACAATGCAAGTTCTCCTGCTGGCTAATCACCGGCCCTTCATTAGTCACCGCCAGCCGTCATTAGTGGTTACCTGTCAATGAATCCATCTCCGTCAGTGTCGAAGCAATCAAATATTCCCTTGAGGTCCAATTGGGGCATGTTGTTCAGATCAAACTCACTCTCAGAGGCCTCCCCATCGCGACTCCCCGAGTACTCAGGTGTCTGCTCAACCTCACTCATACTCTGTGATCTTCACATTTCGCTAAGTGGGGAAGATGAAAAGTGATGTCTTTAAATTAGTTAGTTGGTATTGACAGTTATATTTGTAGAGGGAAGCAATAAAATATAGTGCATATTATAACCGGGGATATATTGAGGTGCGAGTTTAATTAAAAGAGCTCAGCTCGGAGATCCTGCCTTTGTTGTTAGTGATGCCGCACCTCCGCATCTAGACACGATCCTCTTGCTACAACGCATGAACATTGTGTCCAAAGGAGCCCCTTGTGGCTTGTGTACCCTTATATTTTAACAGATTGGCGGTCACTCGTCGTAACTTATCCATGACTCTTGGCTCTAACTACATCACTGTTTCAACTCGGTCCCTTCCTACAGTAACACCCCAGTCCCCAGAGCCCCCAAACTATGGCAGTGTGTACGGTGGTATCGAGTTTCCAATATATTCACGATAATGTCATAGCTGTGAATTAACTACGAGTAATATTATATGCTCCCTTCATACGCAACTACGAGTTTCGAATACACAGAGAGACCTACCATTCGAATATGTTATGTGGTCAACTCTTAATGTCACTTTCTCTCTTTCTCCCGTCTCAATGGAATTCAGGGGAGGACATGACAAATTACAATTACACACCCAACTCATAACTTTCAAGACTGTCTCGTTTTAGATCAGTCCCGTACAGTGTACAATGACGTATCATATGAGCAACTATACGAAATCTTTTCTCGACATGGGACTCTGACCTTTTTCATAGTAGCATGACTGAAGCAGCGTATAACCTGCCTGATACATTCAATGGGATGTGTTTCCACTATTAACTGGATAAATGTGCATAAAGGTACACACCATTCAGGAGCGGGTGTAAACAAGGAAAACGTTTCTCTCTCACTCCCCCTCTCTTTCTCTCTCTCTCTCTCTCACACACACACACACACTCTCTCTCTCTCTCTCTCTCTCTCTCTCTCTCTCTCTCTCTCTCTCTCTCTCTCTCTCTCTCTCTCTCTCTCTCTCTATCTCCTTCACTCTCTTGATCTCCCTCTCCTACCTCTCTGTCACTATTTCTGTAAGTGTTTCTCTATCTTCATATTTCTACAACTACAACTTCCCCAGTTCATACCAGTCCAGCCAATATACTTTCTCTCTATTCACCCCCATGTCTCTCACTAAGGGTGGAGTATCTATTTGTTACGTCATTTTGCTGCAGAAGCCACCCTGCAACCCGCTCGATTAGGGTAATTGTCCCAGTCTACATCACCAGCAACTGCAGGGGGACAACATATAACATGTACTATGGGGGAACATATGTCATCACTTGAGAAATGGGCATGTTCGTTATCTGAATATCTATTAATAGGCCGGGGAGGTGAACAGAGTTACTCTCACCAAACAATCTTCTTACATCGTTGACTCTGATTTCTTCGGCAAAAGTAACAATCTCACTTTCAGATTTGAAGATTCCCATAATGCATAGTGCATGTGACACTTGAATGTGTCCCAAGTAAAGCCTTTAGTATAGGAGAACTATCTTCCGAGGGGAAAGAGGTGTATAGCACTGGGTAATTAAGAATACGACATCAAAGGCTGGCCAACACTTGAGTCGCCTGACACTGTGTTCGTAAAAAGAAAGTATGAACAATTCAACACATGCCGTTCTATCTGAGTATGTATTTTCTGGCACTACAATACCTTGCCTTGAATACCGAAGTTTCTCCCTGGGATTAATTTTCTATCTTATCTGAAAACGGAGTTAATCCTCAACCATCTGTACCCTCTTGGACCCTTGTCTCGAAGACGCCTACTTTGAGTTCAACGATGGGTTCTCCTCTGGCTATGGTCTTGGCTGATAATCGTGTAACGGAACAGAAGCAGCACCCTCCGAAACCCTTCTCTGACCCTCGTACCACTTCTTACTTCGTAGATTATAGGACTTCTATTTTCTAAGCCGAGCCTGTCTTTTCCTTGCTCATGATCTCAAGTACATCATTTAGCATCCTAAGGATGGTCTTCTCCCCTTACTCGGCTTCCTCCCCCATCCCAACCTCTCTACATCTTTCCACCGGAAACCTACCCATCCCAACCTCTATCTCAATTACAAATCCTCCTGCTTCAATACACCACTCCGTCATCCAGTCCTTATTATTATTATTATTAAATCTGTTTACAATAATTTGACACTGTCAATATTGTCCTCCTATTTGCGAGGAAAATGGAACTCTCTAGGTCTCTTTCACACTTTCTCAGCTGTCAGATCATACAAAAAAATATAAAATGTCGATTAAAATACTGATTAGATAATGATTGTGATTAAAATATATTGTAAATTGATTAAATAAGTTAGTTAAAAATTCACTCCTTGGAGTGCGATTCGTACACAGTGTGTACGTCTCGTGCTGGTCAGTTATACATTTACAATTGATTAAAATTTAAACCTATTACACAAGTAGTTCATCTCCAAATAAAGATTGTTCTATCACAGCTCTAACTAGCTTTCTAAAGTTCGATTTTACCTGTTTGTCTTTGGAGAAAATTAGTGGAAGATGGAAGTTCATTTCATAGGAAGATATCACCCTTAGTTCCTCACGGAGCTCTTCCACATCTTTTATCGCAGAACATTCGAACAATTTGTGGGATGTTGAATCTGGGAGTTGGCCACATTCAAGACAATTGGGAACTGTGAGTGATCGCTCGTATCTCAGGTAACTGAAGCTGAAGTCTTGAAAGCGTAAGGATCTGCCGTGTACAAAGTCTAAGACCTGAGATGAGTTCTGTCGGGACATGTTTCTTGGAACTATGGGGAAATCCAAAATGGCCTCTGAGTTTATAAGGCTGGCGAGCTCTTCTTGAGAGTGAATAGGAAGTATGCTGAAAGGGTCATCTCGAGTCAAATGGTTAATCGATGATTTGAGTGACCGGTCCCATAAACTACATTTGTACTGTCTCATTTCCTCTTTTGAGTACAGGAAAGTGTCCGGCTCTAAACTTCCCAAGTTAATAGTTCTGATTGAATCTCTGTTAGAATCCTGGATCTGCACACCGTCTAGTTGATTCGACTTCCAAACCAAATACCTTTTGGTAGCAGCAATCTGCCAGAAGAACACATGATTTTGTTCCGCTTCAATTTGTAGTAGTTTAGCTGATATATTATCTTTAGCTGCAAGGCCTTTTAGGACAAATTTGGTTACCACTGTTTCCACAAGAACGTCAATAGGAGGTACGCATGCTAGGAGTTCTGACAGAGGTTTGGCTATGTGAACTTGTCCCCCTGTTATCTTCAGCCGTGCTCGGGAAAGAAGATCTCCGAAGAAGTCCGTTCGCTGTCTTAACCAAACTGGTGCTGCATAAAGGATCTTTGTCAAGATTACTGTTCTGAATAGTAGCGAAAGCCCCGAACTGTTAATCCCTGTCAGTCGACCAGTCATTGAGGTTAATGTGTTCCAGTTAAACCAGCATCTTTTCAGTACATCAGCAGCATGAGTCATGAAATTTAAGTTACTATCAATGTAAACCCCAAGGACTTTACTATTCTTGGCAAAAGAGACAACTTTATTTCCAATCTTCAGTTGCTGAGGTGATGCACTATCATCTGATGAACCCCTTGGTCTGATGATGACAATCTCTGTTTTATTTCTATCGCAGTTCACCGCTAGTCTCCACTTCCGACACCAGTTGTGAATGTAGTCCAAAACTATTGCCATAGTTCTCTCGCATTGAGTCTGGTCTCCAAAAACCAACACAGATCCGTCGTCGGCGAACTTAAATGCTTCAGTCCTACATCTCACCTCCTCCGGCATATTTTTGGTGCAGAGTAAGTCAGAGATGTAGAGAATGAATAGGATTGGAGAGAGGACTGCCCCCTGGGGAAGGCCTACTCTTCCACATCTACGGAGTGGGCCAAGAACTCCATTGATCTTCAAACGAACACTTCTTTGTGAAAGCATGTTGTCGATAAGGTTCAACAGCATTCCATTGATTCCAAGTTTATGGAGCTTCACAATCAAACACTCATGGGGAACTGAGTCAAAAGCTTTTTGGAAATCTATACACAACAGAAAGGCTGTCAGCTTTCTTCTGCGTGTTTCATGAACGGTCGATAGCAGCTTGAAGAGATAGCGAGTGGTGTTTCGTGCCGGTAGGAAGCCCTCTTGTTCCTCATCTGGTATTGATTCCATGGCGCAAAGATCTTTAATTCTTAGTCCTTAACCCATCGGGCCTACAATATCTGCCCTCCTCAGCACTTCGAAGGGGAACTCGGCACGGTTTATAACATCTCCGTAACAGAATTTCTCCTTACGAAATGTCCACTGTCGAGACCGCCTCCCAAACCGACTAAATCCACGCCCCTTCTTCTTTTGTCCATCGTGTAGTATAATTGTTTATTGCCCTACCTCTATCATCTCTGACAGCTGACTGACCTCCCCTCTCGACTCAAAGTTTGAGTCTCAAACGAGTGACATATGCAGTGCGGGAAGGCAGCACTTTTCAGCTCAAATGAACTGTCAGCCGCTACAACAAATATGTAACCTTCTCCTCACGACTAATCTTCTACCTCACGGATATTCAGAGTTTTTGTTATTCTCTCTGTGGCTGGACAAATGAATCAGACGGGTATAATGACGCTACCAGTTTCGAGGATCTACCTCTTCATCGGGCTACAAAAATAAATAGTGTTAATTATAAATATATAGTAAAAACTAAAATCACACACGTCAATCAACATAAAATTATAAATCAGCACTTTAATAATAAACTAAACACTGTACAGAGGAGCAAGTCTCATATGAACAGTACAGAGTGAACTGAAGTTACCGTTACAATACAGCAGGTGAGATGAAGTGATAAACAAATAGGGCGTGCATGAGGTGATACACAAGGACTATCACAAATTAATACAAACTATTACGCACACAAACACACGAACCCACTGGACAACAACAACAACAGCAACTAAATATTAAATTAAATATCTCGTAAGTTCGGAACATTCCTCTTTATTGTTCATACCAGGTCTCAGTTTCTGTATATACATGGCCTCTAAAATTTTCCTCTTTAAAATGTTTCTCTCGGTGGTTAATATCTTAAAACTGAGTTTAGGGGGTGTGTTTTTATGACGTGATGTGTAATGAATGGCTAGAGGGGTATCAATGTAGCTCGGCGCATTAGGATTGTTAGCATTGCGGGAATGTTCTGACAATCTGTCGTGTACCGACCTACAAGACTCTCCCACATAGATTTCACCACACAATAAACATGTTATCTGGTACACTGGTGACATGGTGTTACACGAGCCCTTCTCGAGTCTTTCACAAATATTACAATTTTTCGCAAGACACTCTAGATTGTCGTGAGGACGTGAGCTACATAGCATGTCTCTCAAGCGGGTGCCTGGGGTGAAGACTAAATCGATTGGCAGAGCTCTGGCGGTGATAAACTTACGTATTTCACCACTCACAGTTTCAGAAACATACGGTAATTTCAACATCACATTGTTATTACCCTTTGTCAACCTACCCCGGGTTCTCTGTTCTCCAAATTGGAGAACAGAGAACCCGGGGTAGGTTGACAAAGGGTAATAACAATGTGATGTTGAAATTACCGTATGTTTCTGAAACTGTGAGTGGTGAAATACGTAAGTTTATCACCGCCAGAGCTCTGCCAATCGATTTAGTCTTCACCCCAGGCACCCGCTTGAGAGACATGCTATGTAGCTCACGTCCTCACGACAATCTAGAGTGTCTTGCGAAAAATTGTAATATTTGTGAAAGACTCGAGAAGGGCTCGTGTAACACCATGTCACCAGTGTACCAGATAACATGTTTATTGTGTGGTGAAATCTATGTGGGAGAGTCTTGTAGGTCGGTACACGACAGATTGTCAGAACATTCCCGCAATGCTAACAATCCTAATGCGCCGAGCTACATTGATACCCCTCTAGCCATTCATTACACATCACGTCATAAAAACACACCCCCTAAACTCAGTTTTAAGATATTAACCACCGAGAGAAACATTTTAAAGAGGAAAATTTTAGAGGCCATGTATATACAGAAACTGAGACCTGGTATGAACAATAAAGAGGAATGTTCCGAACTTACGAGATATTTAATTTAATATTTAGTTGCTGTTGTTGTTGTTGTCCAGTGGGTTCGTGTGTTTGTGTGCGTAATAGTTTGTATTAATTTGTGATAGTCCTTGTGTATCACCTCATGCACGCCCTATTTGTTTATCACTTCATCTCACCTGCTGTATTGTAACGGTAACTTCAGTTCACTCTGTACTGTTCATATGAGACTTGCTCCTCTGTACAGTGTTTAGTTTATTATTAAAGTGCTGATTTATAATTTTATGTTGATTGACGTGTGTGATTTTAGTTTTTACTATATATTTATAATTAACACTATTTATTTTTGTAGCCCGATGAAGAGGTAGATCCTCGAAACTGGTAGCGTCATTATACCCGTCTGATTCATTTGTCCAGCCACAGAGAGAATAACAAAAACTCTGAATATCAAACATGAGGCTAATAAACAGTTATCCGATCACCCAACTGTCAACCTCACGGATAGATGTGCGAATTTTCTATGCAAATACACCCTCACGCCCCTTCATTCGCCAACTCTAAAGACATGTAAAGATATGAGTTTAGCAAGAAACAGCCGTAAGGGTCCAGACTCCAGTTAGAGATTTTGCGACTGAAGTTAGTTACAATGAAGCAGGCCCCTACTGACACTGCTGACACTGCCGCGCGCGCTACTTTAGATGCAAATCACATCGAAAACCCTGCTAGTCAACGAAGATTTGGCGCGCACAGGGACTCTCCCAGCTTGCGCCAGTTGCAGATTGGAGGCTGGCGCCAGAAACTGGAGCCAGCCTCCAATCTGCAACTGGAGCGTACGGCTTCTCTCCGTTAGTAATGGATACAGCTAACGCGTTTCAGAAGGTCCAAGGTCCTGGAGACACTCTCATCCCAAATTTCCAAAAAAAATTGTCAAACGCGGCTGACACATCCGACAGTGCGGGACGAGCCAGCGCTTGGCCTATGCTACAGGCCCTAGAAGCCGTGGAAAACGCGCGCACTTGGGGTCTGCAGCGCATGCCAAAGCCAGCGCTTTCCAAAAGAAGAAACTTGAAAAACTGTTTGGCTCTGTTTAAAAAAGTTCTGAGCTTCTATTTAAAAACGCTGCGCGTTTCAGCTTTTTTGAAAAAGAGTGCTGCAAATTGGGTGAAATGAGCGCTGCGGCTAAAACACATTTCGAAAACGCTGCAAATGGCGAGCCGCGCAGTATTTTCACTCGGCGCGGGTTCGGTTAAAGTCGGATTTTTTGAAGTTGTCACCCCCCTTCTCGTGCGCGGAATGTTTTTGCGCGTCACATCACATGTTAGCGTGTGGTGTGCGCGTCAAAATTGATAAATTTCACATGCGCGGTCATTTTGGGGTGACAACTTCAAAAAATCCGACTTTATCGTAATTTTTTGCCTGAACCAAATTTCAAAATCAAGAAAAACGACCCGTTTCCTCCTGTTTTTTCGACTTTTAGGGCACGAAGGAACGGGGAATAAGCGAATTTTTCATTCTTGATGAGCTGTGGCAAAAGCAACATTGGCTTGGATCATCACATCTGCACTGAAATCAGTTCAAACGCTACGAAAAGCATCATTTGCTTAGCGTATGAACACCGGAAAGTCTTGGCATGCGCTGCAGGCCCCAAGTGCGCGCGTTTTCCACGGCTTCTAGGGCCTGTAGCATAGGCCAACGGAAAGTCCGGAGACCAAATCCGGAGACCAAATTCATAGCACCTAAATTGCCAAGTTAGACAATATTTAAACGCGATGACAAAAATTCGCAGTAAATTTCTGCACCATCTCTCTGACCTCAAACCTGTTAAAACAAGTTAACGTTGACGGTTGAAGTTGACATCTTTTACTTTGATCAGCGGACAGTGGTGTTTGTCAGCCTGACGAAGAGGATTGGCCCACTGTCCCCTGACAATGTCAGGGGACAGTTGGCCAAATGCCAATCCTCTTCATCATTTACATAGCTGACTATTACAGCGAAAAAGGCTCGCTTGCAGAAAAAACCAAGCTACTAAACGAATTTGTGTCCGAACACTGTGACTCGGAACTACAGGCAGATTTGGAGCGACTTGTGGTCCACAAGTTGTGGAATGTTCTGCATGGTGATACACGAAGATAAGTCCGAGACCGATGTGGAATGTGGATCACTATGAACTGAAAAACATCACGCTTCTACGAGCCCTTTACCAATGAACTACGATCGTACTTCACACCTCGACAAACAACATCGATCCAACGAAATAGGTTAGAGATCTTGGAGTCTTGCTCTCAGATGTCTGCTCTTGGACACATCAAGGATGGCTGCATGAGTATCAAATTCAACCTGACTTGAAACACTGAAAACGCCAGCTTTACTGACCGCTCAGTAATTTGTTTGCCTTGTTCGACCCTCCCTGAACAAAACAACAATTATGTTCTAACCCTCCTTAATATTTGTATCAAAGGATAGGAATGAAAGGAAAAAGTGGTTTAAAATTATACTGATAACAGTCAAATTATATATAAACACACTGTGGCAATAAATTAAACATACTATAAATTAATATTTATACTACTAGAATAGAAAGGGGTAATTGTCTTCCCACGGTTACCCCGGAGGCTGATAATGAGAGTTTTGAGGAGACAAAGATAGCCTCTGCCGGATGTAGCGCACCGCATCAGGGATAGATTGTTTGGTTTTCCCGGAAAGGAGAACTGCCAGTCTGCGGTAGAACCTTTCTGCGTCGCGTCCCATGGTTCCGGTGGTGGAGAACACAATGGGTGTGAAAGAGGCTTTTTCTACTTCCAGGGTTCGTTCATTATACACCCTCTTTTTCTCTTTTTCGTGAGAAGCCAGGGCTGATTTCAATGACTTTTTGATGTTAGAATCGGCACGTGAGTTAAACACTCCATGTCTACCCATACCTTCCTTGCAGACACGTCAAGCCTGGCTTGATCGTCGGTGTTGGCACTCTTGTATTTGAAAGATAGAGAGATTTGATTTTTGAAAGATAGAGAGATTTGATTTTTCCGGGAAAAGCAGGGGTAACCGTTCTAATTAAAACGGAACAAAAATGAGATTTCATCTAAGAATCGGGTCACTGCGTAGCTCAGGCCTTCTAGGGTAGGATGATAGTAGTGCAGGCTACAAATGTTTAGTCGCTAGAGAACTTACACTCTGGGCTGCATGGTTATGGAACACATTACCGAGAGAGGTCAACACGGCAGAGACATTGGATATATTCAAGGTCATACTGGGACGGTGGCTTGATCAGTACCATGACAATCTACCCGTTACTCCACCCGTTTTTAAGAATTATAGTTCTTAAGATTTTGAAGAAGTAATTCGAGTTTAGGGGGGAGGACACCGTTTATATTTTGTAATAAAGTTGTTTCATCAATGGATATCAAGTTTATCAAGTTCAAGTACTTCCCGTTCCTTCACGCCAATCATGTACTGCTTAGTCTATTCAGGCCACGTGCGTGTAACCCACCCGTTGATGTCCGCTGAAACTTCGATTGCTGCCCTTTAGTATTCACATGATTTTAGGGTCCGACTCACAGTGTATGATACTGAATCAACCATATTCATTATTATTTAAAAGATGTAAGTACAGTTTTGTTACTATTCCAGTTCGGCTGGTAACCATCTGTCTGGTCCTGTCTCTAACTTTTTAACGTTAAGTGTGCTCCCTCTTGCTTACCCTCTCTCCCTTGTTGTCCCGCTCTCCCTCTCTCTTCTGTTGCTCTCTCTACCTCTCCTACAGTCATTGAGGATTCGCTCTTTCATTGATATATCAATATGGGATCTCTCGCATTTAATTGGTAATTTTGTAGTATGCAAAAAAGAATAAAGAGTTTATTTGAAAATTTTATTAGGATTTGTAACTACTTGTCTACTGAAAACTGATAGCCATGTTGGTAACCATTATGGTAACCACTTGGTTTATTGGTTACCAGTATTGTTGAATCCTGCCGAGAACCCTTCAAACAACATAACTACTTGCCAATTTTATCAATTCTACAGGCCCCACTCCCTCCCTACATTTGTATCTCTATTTTCAATGTTTTCTTTCGAACATGTCACTCTCTAACATGTCACTTTCTAACATGTCATTTTCTAACATGTCACTTTGTTTTATAGGCTAATGAAAAACACTGTTTAGCTGCGAGACATGAGCAAAGGGCAGGATCAGTTCTCGCACGCTGAGGTTAATGGATATGGAATGTAATGGTAAGTTACATGACCCTCCTTTTAGTTATCCACTCAACTTTTCAAAATCAAGTTATTGAATCAACCTTTCTAAAATTTCAGCCCCCCCTCCCATTTCACAATTGCTGATAAAGTTATCGTATCACTTCCGTAGAAACAATTATTTATTCTCACCATTCTCTGAATGAATTTATCTTCCCAAAAGTGCATTCTCGAAATATAACTATTGTCATTTCCCCACTACCGCCCCTCCCATATATTTTACTCGCTTGAAGTGTGTTACACTTCCCACCATCTGCTCAGACGTTAACCCCCTCATTTTCTTTATCCTCTCTCCTTCTGTCTCTACTTTTTCTTCTCTCTCTCCCTCTATATTTATTTCCGAGTAGAAAGAGATATGTCCCTAATCCCCCTGTAACCCCGTCTCCCCTCTCCCTCCCAAATCCCCCGTCTCCCTCCCTCTCCCCCTGTAACCCTCGCTCCCTCCCCTCTCTCTCTCTTTGTCCTCTTCTCTCTCCCCCTCTCTATCTCTCTGAAAATCCCCCATGTAACCTCTAACTCCCCCATCCTGTAGAGCGGTTACCCTCAAATCAAGTAGCAGCCACGTGTCAGTATGAGAAACGTTGTGCGGGTTCCCGGGTTAATGGAAGTAGATTCTGCTCCAAGCACCTCCTCCCCGGCAACTCCCACCAGTGCACCCACATACGTAACGGCACCCAATGCAAAAACAAGATCTCCGCAACTGAAAATAGGACGTAAGTAACGGGTTAATTAATTAAATAATCGATTGGGAGAGGGGAATTGGGCGTTGGCACCTAACTTTTGCTGTACATGTACTTTCTAAATGTGGTTAATTATGACACCGCTGCCAAGTTGCAACTCTCCTCTGTTATAGCCTGAGATTTGTTCTTGTAAACACGCTGAGAGATATAATGTTGGGCTCCTTGTCAAATTGTTGTGACAGATTAATGCTAAATGTTGTATGCTTTTTTGCTGGATATTCTCTGTGTGTGTTTCTCTCAATCCCTCATAGACCACAACTTCTGCGACTTTGTTTCTTTTCGATCTTTGTTAGTTATCTACCTCTCTCTCTCTCTCTCTCTCTCTCTCTCTCTCTCTCTCTCTCTCTCTCTCTCTCTCTCTCTCTCTCTCTCTCTCTCTCTCTCTCTCTCTCTCTCTCTCTCTCTCTCTCTCTCTCTCTCTTCTCTCTCTCTCTCTCTCTCTCTCTCTTCTCTCTTCTCTCCTCTCTCTCTCTCTCGTCTCTCTCTCTCTCTCCTCTCTCTCTCTCTCTCTCTCTCTCTCTCTCTCCTCTCTCTCTCTCTCTCTCTCTCTCTCTCTCTCTCTTTCTCTCTCTCTCTCTCTCTTCTCTCATCTCTCCCTCTCTCTCCCCCTCTCTCTCCCTCTCTCTCTCTCTCTCTCTCTCTCTCTCTCCTCATCTCTCTCTCTCTCTCTCTCTCTTCTCCTCTCTCTCTCTCTCTCTCTCTCTCTCTCTCTCTCTCTCTCTCTCTCTCTCTTCTCTCTCTCTCTCATCTCTCTCTCTCTCTCTCTCTCTCTCTCTCTCTCTCTTCTCTCATCCTCTCTCTCTCTCTCTCCCTCTCTCTCTCTCCTCTCTCTCTCTCTCTCTCTCTCTCTCTCTCTCTCTCTCTCTCTCTCTCTCTCTCCCTTAAAGATGCTACATTCTTGCCACGCATCAATGCTCTGCTATCTTTGTGGGGCCTCGTCGTCCTAATTTATCAAGTGCACGCACCCCCTCCCACTGTTTTTCTCCGATGTTGGCTGAAGTTTTCCGAGCCTGTGAATTGTGAATGTGCCTATGAATTCTGTGACACACCTGTTTTTGAACTGTTTGTAACAATTCCGTATAGCTGCTGTGTTCATGGTCTCAGTTTATACGACGAACAAATTTCCGCTAACGCTATCAATTGCTCTGCCAGTGTTTTTAACTTGTTTCTCCTACTCTTTAACTCAATTTTCCCCCCGAATTCTGCTCATTTCGCTGTATTTTGGGCGATTTTACCCACTATTTGTTCTCCATCCCCAGTGTTCCGCCACTTTTCTGAAAGCTCTCGCTGTGCCTAACATTTTCGTTACATCGGATCATATCCTATCGGTTATCCGTTTGTGATAAAGACTGGATTTTGCTAAGTTCCCTTCGCTGCCCATTTGTTTTCCAAGTTTCGCGAAATTTTCCCGCGCGCTCTATGGAAAGTAGTTTGGTGTTAGCACTTCTCTCGCTCGTCATTTGCCTGGCGCGCGGATGACTTGGATCTCAGGGGGCAATGGCGCCTTAGTTACGTCATATCTCCAAGTGACGTCACATTCCTTTCCCAGGTTATGTTCCACCCATCTGGCGGTAAAGGCGTCTCGGAAACGGCGGAGAACAGAGGCCCCCGCACACAAGGACCAGCTCAACAAGACACCACCTCTGGCACTCCATGTTTTCCGGATTATGACCCAGGATCGACAGAGACTGAACATAAAACCGAACATGTACAAGCGGCCATTGGAACACCTGAAGTGGGTTATAAAGCAGCAGGACCTTGAGGAGAAACCTATCTATCCATCTGGTAAGGGCTCTCACTGTCGTGATCATCATTTTTACTGTCCCTATTTGTTTATCTCTTGATCATCATTTATGTTTTGCGATTTAATTTATTTCATCCCTTTTTCATTTTGACCCTTTCTCTCAGGTTTGGAAGCCGATTGTTCGAAACACCAATCACCCCACGAGTCCATGACACTTGACAACGAAATACCACTCAACTCTGAGAGGTAACTTGCTTCTTTGTCAATCTTGTTTAGTTTCCAAACAGTTTAATAACAGTCTCAAAAACTCTTTTCATTTTCAGTATGGGAGATGAGACGTGTCGAGGGGTCTACCTATCTCGTCTGGAGGAGCGGTTACATCGAAAAGTTGATTCTCTGATACATCAAGTTAACTGCCACAGGTAATTTAATTAACCTACTTTATTAGTCAGCTTATTAAACAGATCAAAACCTCTAATTTGTTTGTTATGATCTAGGATCGAGCAAGATCCCTAATTCGTTTAGTCACTTGGAACTGTATCCTTTAACTATATCCTCATAATCACCCCCCCCCCCCCTTCAGAAGGACGTCAGTAAGGTTACCAGCGTGCACAAAAGCAGTGACAGCAGCTGCCCGGGCAAACGTTCAAAAGACGACGGCGCTTTTGTTAGGTGAGATCTATTTATAGAAATCAGATCTCATCCCTTCAGAATAACGCCTTCACAATTTTCCTCAAAAACTATATTTTCTCCTCTACCATTTTCCCCTAACTCCTCCCATTTCTCCCTCATTTCAAACACGCACTCCGTTTAGGTAAAACTACATCAGTTCCTGAGGAAGAGATCTCAACCGAGGATCACTGTGCCTGTTCCCTTCCTAACAGAGCCACTAAGTACTGTTGTAGTGTGTGCCAGGGTAGGGCCCTGCCATTCACCAAGTACTGTATAAAACACATCTTACATGATCCGTCACAGCTACTCTACTCGTCCTGCCGGAAGAGCCCCTGTCCTGCTCCTGCTATCAAGGATAGGCCATGTCGTGTTCATTCTATACTTGAGGTAAGGTTGGGGCGAGGTTGGGGTTGGGGGAAGAAAGCACACTTTTATAACCTCTACAGTTTTGAAGATGCTCATTGTGAAGTAGAAATAGTTTGATGCTCCAATATATAATTTGCTAATATACCCCTCTCTATTTCACAGCGGTACGGTGCCACGGAGTCAACTCAAATTGAAACTGAGCCGAGTAGTAGCGAGAGTGAGGGAGAGGAATCTCTCTCTACGGCACCCCTCGAAGCTAACATTAACTCCTGGCCCCCGTCCCCATGGCTACGGAGAAAGATTGATCCTTCAATACCTGTTCCACCACCACCACCATCAGAAAATCATCAAACTCCCCTGGTTAGTGGAAATATCATGTCCCTGGTTTTAACCACTAAACTACTACTTCCTACTTCCTATTTCCTTGGCAAATATTCAAATATTTCAATTGCAATCATAAAAAGTTTCGCGGTTAGCATAACTTCCCCGCTCCCTCTCCCCTCCTTAAACCTCTCAACTACCCACCACCCTCTCCCATTCTAAAGACTAAAACCTCTCAACCCCTCAGGCACCTGAGCTGGATATGTTAGCGGTCCAGCCGGATAATATCCTGGACACGGAATCCCTCCCAGAGGAACCTGATATCCCGATAGCAGTGCGGTTCCTGGAACCATCACCACAACCAACTGTCAAACGACGCAAGGAAGAGGTGAGTTATTCCAGCCTTGTGTATGACTCACGCCGCCTTTATTTTCTGTGAGGATTCGTTAGATCAAACCCTCCTCCCAGATCAGATATCCCCTCCCCAATTGCCCTCCTAACACCCTCTTCTTTTCAGGAGATGCAGGCCCGGTTCCTCCAGATGATGAAGTGTGCTCCCCCGGGTTACTACTACCCCCACCACCCCTTCCCCTATCCGGTGTATGTGCAGGGGTACACCAAGGACGGTGAGCCTGCCATGTACCCACCACCACCACCTCAAGGACCAGTGAAGCAGGAGCCACCACGCTTCCAACAACAACAACAACAACATGGGAACAGCAAGAATGGCAGCAGGCCGGACACCCCGGTAACTTCAACAACCAGCAGCATTGTAGCCCCTCCGGAGCAGCTACAGGAACCGGACACCCAGCAGCAACAGGGATCACCAGCCAGTAGCTCCACCATGGCCCTTCTCAAGTCTAAACTGGCTGATGGGGGTGTGAAGAGGGAGCCGGATCAGCAGGGTACACCTCCCAAGCAGCAGCAACCGAAACAGGAAGTTAAACCACCACCGGTACCCCATCCTGGACACCAGGTGCAGTACCCGCCCATTGCAATGCAGTACCCACAGCAATACTACCTCCAAATGTACGTGCCCCCTCCGTCTCCGATGGTGGCCCCTCAACCTGCCATGCTGGCAACATCATCGGAACCACCTCCACCAAGCCCGGCACCTGCCACATCTAACGGTCCCACATCCAGGAAACAGGAATCAGAGGCAATCACACCGGAGCAGGATTTCCAACGGCAGGCTATTCTACAGCAGCAGAGGCAGAGACAGCGGATCTTGGCGGCTGATCATCTTCAGGCGCAACAGGCAGGGCAGCAACAACAGTATTACCAGTTCTACAAACCCTTCCCTCCCACCACTCCCACACCTACACCAACTACCCCCGTTAAATCGGACCCTCCTAAAAAGAAAAAGAAGACGAAATCAAAGAAACCGTCTCTGAGCAGCCCTGGTGCGACGAAAGATCAACTCTCATCCGTTCAAAGTCTCATGACGACAGCGTCCTCGGGGAGATTACCACCGGATACAGCGCTAGTGGATGGGGAGCCCACTCCCAGCAGGACCCCCAAACGGTCCAAGAAGGAAGCACCCGTTCAGCACCCTCCTCCCCCTCCTCCTCCACAACACCCAGCCAACTATGGTCCACCTCACCCGGCCTTCTACCACGTACCAAATCATCAGCTGGTCATGGCGCCTGCAATGAAACCCGCTCATTATGTGAACGGTACGGCGGGTAATCACGGGGGTGGGGTGTTCATTCAGCGGGCTGATGATGGGAAGGAGATGTTGGTATCCGAAGCTGTCCTATCCCGGTCCCGGCCCTCCACCATTCTAATGCAGAACCGGGAGTGGGTGGAGAGGTATATGAAGAAGGGTGGTCCAGGGGGAGTTGGGGGTCACCATCCCGACCCTCCGCCCTCCTCTCACCATAACAACAACAACAACAACAGGAAAAACAGTTCTCCCCAGAAGAAAAGTCCCTCTAAAACGCCCCGGAACCTCATTTTCCACAACACCGAGGTGACGATGATCAGCGATAAGTTAGCGAAACAACAACGCAATGCGGAGGAGAAACACAAAGCGAACTGCACGAAAGTAGGGAAACAACCTGTTGTTAGTTCTGCTCCGCCTCCCAAACAAGTCCCTCCTCCTCCCCCTCCTCCTAATCCTCCATCAGCAAACCCTACACCGAACACGACAGACTCTAAAAAACCGGCCGAGGGGATCACGTGATGAACTGTGTTTGAGCTTTCTCTTTTAAACTATGTGTATCTATGGAATTTTAGATCATAGTGTGTGCGTGTGATGAGTGTTCGGTGGGTGTTGTTGGTTCATTCCCACTGGAAGAGATGACAGTTATAGAACATGATCCGAATCAGGAAACACTGGTCCCTGATTGGCTGATAACCAGTCAGGTGACCTAAATAACGAGTTCTGATTGGTTGTTTACTTGTTTCGGTCATGTTCCCTAACTGTATCCTCCCTGTGTGGGATACCAAAAACATCCCCTTTCTGCTGCGTACATGTGTGTGTGTGTTTTTTCGTTAGTCGTATTTGATGTAGGTACATGTATAGTGATCTTGAGGGAGTGATTTTTTTATTGGGAGGGAATGAGAGAGAGAGAGAGAGAGAGAGAGAGAGAGAGAGAGAGAGAGAGAGTGGAAGAGTGAGATAGAAACTAGAGAGTGGGTGTGTGAGTGAGTGAGTGAGTGAGTGAGTGAGTGAGTGAGTGAGTGAGTGAGTGAGTGAGTGAGTGAGTGAGACTGAGTGAGTGAGTGAGTGAGTGAGTGGGTGTGTGAGTGAGTGAGTGAGTGAGTGAGTGAGTGAGTGAGTGAGTGAGTGAGTGAGTGAGTGAGTGAGTGAGTGAGTGAGTGAGTGAGTGAGTGAGTGAGTGAGTGAGTGAGTGAGTGAGTGAGTGAGTGAGTGAGTGAGTGAGTGAGTGAGACTGAGTGAGTGAGTGAGTGAGCGAGTGAGTGAGTGAGTGAGTGAGTGAGTGAGTGAGTGAGTAAGAGTGAGTGAGTGAGTGAGTGAGTGAGTGAGTGAGTGAGTGAGTGAGTGAGTGAGTGAGTGAGTGAGTGAGTGAGTGAGTGAGTGAGTGAGTGAGTGAGTGAGTGAGTGAGTGAGTGAGTGAGTGAGTGAGTGAGTGAGTGAGTGAGTGAGTGAGAAAGAGTGAGTGAGTGAGTGAGTGAGTGAGTGAGTGAGTGAGTGAGTGAGTGAGTGAGTGAGTGAGTGAGTGAGTTAGTGAGTGAGTGAGAAAGAGCGAGAAAGAGTGAGATAAGAGTTGTGATTCCCAGATTAAACACTTGAACGGATTGAGACACCCCTTTTTCTATCTATCTTTTTTGATCATGAAAAGCAAGATAGAAAGGAGTGTAATACAGTAATTCGTTCCCATAATATAATGTCGTTCTTTGTGTTATATATAATATATCAGAGATCTCGTGTCAGTGTTATCGTCTTTCTAGATTTTTACCAGGCTTCATTTTTATGCAGCTTCCATTATGTTCCTGTAGAAAATTAATTAATTAATTAACGGTCATTTGGTAATAATACACGTCGTTATATTGAGCAGCCGTCACAGGGAGAGAGAGAGACTTTAGATTTATCATTTTGAGGGTTGAATACCGTGTGTCATATACAAGATATAATATTGTAAAACGTTAATGAGTACACACACACACATAATATATGGGCCATGATATTATCTTAACCCCTTCAGATCTTCCAGATTCATTTCACTTAAATAACATTACGAATAATATATTACATACATGGGATATGTTTCTATAACACTTATATATAGTCGGACCTCGATTTACCGGAAACCGGGAGGATAAACGTCCACCGATATATATGAAATGAACGGAATTTTGCCCGAGAATCTCGGTAAATCGGGGTCCGACTGTATAACACTATTCAGGTGTCTTATGTGACCCTAATTCTTTGGGGTTTACAAGACGCCTCACAAACTGCAGCGGGTGCTCATAAAATGTAACATATTGTGCATTGTAATTTTAGTGTGATCGTCATAAACAACTGAGAAGTATCGAACTGAACCACATGATTTGTTTTTGGATAGGAGAGCTGAGAGAGATAGAGAGAGAGGGAAAGAGAGATACACAAATATTCGATTTCTTTGTGTTTGATATTTCGACGTTATATATACGATCTACTTATATGCTTCAATTTGATGGTACACACGTTTTTTGTAGAGATTTTGTGGTGTCAAAAGAAAGTGAAATTTAGAAAGAAACATTGCACTACTACCCCTATTATACAACAGTAAGATTTCTTGTTTTATTTCTACCCCCGTCTAACTAACAGGAACCGACCGAATCAGTAAATACTGGTCCCTGATTGGCTGATAACCGGTCACGAGACCTAAATAACGAGCTCTGATTGGTTGTTTAACTAAAGTCAAGATTTTAATCATGTGAACCCGTGGCACGCAATTCTTTCTTTTTCTGTCAGAGCATTGGCCTGACTCTATTCTCATTTCTTTCAAATAAACGGACCACGCGTGAACTGCGGTCAGAGCATTGGTCGGACAGTTGTTTTTGGTTACCACTCCGGTGACTAATTTGTGCCCATGGTTCACATTATTAAAATCTCGATTGGAACAAACATCATCGATATTGCACACACCATTTGGCCAAAATTTGGGGTTAACATTTAGCCTAAAATGGACGTTAACCCCAATAAATCAGGACTGGTGGGGTCTAGAACATCCATCATAAGGGGGCATCCGGTTTTAGACAAAAGTAAACACGTTGGTTTTCCGGTCTTAATGAATTAGTAACGGTGTTGACAATCACATGTAATCTCATAGAACTGAATAAGTCTGAATCTCACGAAGTGACGAAGAGTCCCGAACACAAAAACTCTGTACCCTTTATACTCTCTTAGAGAGTCTCTATCCACGTGGTCCCTAATGGGCACGTGACCTGCAGTAAGCTGTCTTCGGGTTCGGGTTACTGACTCGAGGTGGTTTCCTGGAGATAATTGGGTCCATGGGGGGGGGGGGTCGTGGGGGTCCATGGTAAACCATCTCGAGTAACACCTAGCTAGACATCGCCCTGATTGGGGAGAGTCACGTGATCGGTCTAAGAGGCCGGCTCATGTGACACCCACCCAAAAAGGGTTACACATAGTACAACATTGTACCAAAGGCTTCGTCTTGCCTTGATAAAACTTGAAACTTCCTGCAAAGTTTTATGTCGTTACTCCAACTACTTTTTGATTTTTTGGGGGTTTACAAATATGCCGAAGATGCCCTTTTTGCCTCTAACTTGTCTCTTTTTTGAGACCTCGTGCCTCACTTCCTGAGATAACGGTGCCGATAGGACTCAGACAAGTAGTTGATTAAGAGACCATGCCGCACGTGCCAATGTGCTGCGCACAGCAGGCGTTCATAACTACAAACGCCTGCTATTTCTCGTCGAATTCCACGTCGAAGTTCACGTCGAGATGTGGCAATTATGTCGGATGACCACTGTGAGATAACGGCGCGGATAGGACTCAGACCTTGCCGTTTGGCAAGTAGTTGAATAAGAGACCATGCTCCATCTATTTGGTGTAGCGTTATCTCAGGAAATGAGGCACGAGGTCTCAAAAAAGAGACAAATTAGAGGCAAAAGGGCATTTTTGGCATATTTTGTAAACCCCCCAAAAATCAAGAAGTAGTTGGAATAACGACATTAATAAGGCAAGACGAAGACTTTGGTACAATGATGGATATTCTAGAGCCACCGACCAAAAGAAAATTTTCAAACCTGTTTCAGAAAATTTCCGAAATTTTTTCGGAGGGCCAAATTTGCAAAATTTACCAAAATTTTGTCGATTTACTTTTAGGGTACCCTCCAAGGACGCAAGTTAAGGGGGGGGGGGTACCTAGCGGGTTTCTGACCAATAAGCAAACATTTTGGCATGCCCCCTCCATCCCCCGAAGAGATGTTAGCCCCGTACTTCTGGCCTCTTTTATTTCAAACTCATACTGAGGGGAGGCCGATCTGACCACCCCCTAATTTCATATCTCAGAAAATATTAGACGTACAAAGCAAAGCAAAAGCAAAGCAGGCCGGCTAGGATAAATCCAGTGCCGGGGGTGCTGATATCCCTTTCAGCCACGGTCTTTCCGGTACAGATTTCTCTGCAGCGTAGCCAGGCGCCACCCCACATCATACGCACTCGTGTTGCTTTTTGTCCTACACTGACTGTACTACGCGGCCTCGTGTAGCCGCACCGGGCCTTCGGCCCGGTGCGGAGAGGAGGGTCTCATATGAGACAAGTTGCTTTCGGGTCTCTCAAGAGAGCCACTACCAATCATAGCTTGGTGGAATAGACTACATGTGCTAGACCAGGATCGAACCCTGGACCTAATACATGGGAGGCGAGTGTACTGGCCATTACACCACCCTGCCGTCTAGACGTACAGATTCCCAATAAACGGGAGCTAACTTTGCGTTACAAAAAATAGATCGTTATCTCGTCATTTACACGATTAGATTCCCCAGAATAGATCATTCACATGAGCCATGATTAGATTCCCCAGAACACCTGTTTCTAACCCCTGCACAGTTAAAATACCCCCAGAACGCCTGTTTCTAACCCCTGCACAGTTAAAATACCCCCAGAGCAACTCAACTAAAACTCGTCCTATTTCTCATTTTTAGGAGAATGGAAAAAAGGAAGCAGCCTACCCGAAAGTGCAAGGATTTGTTGAGTAAGGGGTGGAAGGAGACAAGCAAGGATGGCAATTTACAATCAGCCGATATTTTACAGAGGGATGATCCAGATCAGGGTATTACTGATTTTTCTCCACGACCTTTCATAAAAACAGAACAGATCGTAGTGAACACCGACCCACCAGTGGAAACAGAACCAGCTGGCATGTACCCTGGCGGAATCAAATGTGAACCAGACGTTGATTATAAAGTTGAACCTATTTTATTAACTCTCAAAACGGAACCAGTTGACCCTGAACATTTGGGAATCTTGCCTAGTTGTGATAACTTGGAACCGAGTGCATGTTCTTCTTCCGTCCCTGATTCTTCTAACCCATCATCTCTTTCATTTCCACTTCCAGAAAATGGTAAGTTGATTGATGTTGGATGAGAGAACTTCAACCCAGTAGTTACTAAATTATTTCTCTATCTGGTTTCCTTTTCAGGCGGAGGAAGTGAAGAAATTAATTTCTCTCCAGATGATTCTCAAACAGAACTGGCAGGCCCGAGTGAAGTGAACATTGCACCTACACCGGTTGATAAACGACTATATCAATGTGGTGATTGTGGAAAAAGGTTTACCAAGTCTAATTACCTCAAAAAACACATGATGATCCACACTGGAGAACGGCCACACAAGTGTGAGATTTGTGGTAATGAGTTTACTTGGTTATTTAGCCTCAGAATTCATATGAGCCATCATATCGGGGAAAGACCCTACAAATGTGAGGCGTGTGGAAAAGGGTTTTTTAGTTCTTCTACCCTCGAATGTCATATGGCAGATCATGCCAGAGAACGGGCACGGCTCCACAAATGTTTGACATGTGGTAAAGGGTTTAATAGGTCTTCTATCCTTAAATCTCACATGAAGACTCATACTGTAGAACGGCCGTACAAATGTCAAGATTGTGGCGAAGGATTTTTCCGTTATCCACGCTACAGGAACCACATGACGATCCATACTGGAGAACCTCCTCACAAATGTGAGGTCTGTGGAAAAGGGTTTTTAAGTTCCTCTAACCTCAAAAACCATATGATGATTCATACTGGAGAACGGCCCCACAAATGTAAGGTGTGTGGGAAAGGGTATATCCAGTCTTTTAATCTCAAAACCCACATGATGATTCATACTGGAGAACGGCCCCACAAATGTAAGGTGTGTGGAAAAGGGTTTACGGAGTCTAGTTCCCTCAAAAATCACATAAGGATACATACTGGAGAACGGCCGTACAAATGTGAAGTCTGTGGCAAAGGATTTACCCAGTTATCTAACCTTAAGATCCATGTTAGAATCCACACCAAGAAATCTGAGTGAACTTCGAACTGTGAAAGTACTAAAAAATGTTTCATCGTTTTCTATTGTCTTGATACTGATAGGCCCATTAACTACCTATACAGGACAATAAAGCTTGACCGACAATCTAGTGCCTCCACAAAGACCACAAACAGTATCAGAGAAGTTTCATTTGATTTTGGTGCTAAGCTTTACTGGTATTTTAGCGATTATGTCTCATACCAAAGCTCAGACCACAGACTTTAAATGACGAAGGTTACGCTCCAGTTGCGCAAAATTGAAACTGACATCAGTTTCAAATTTTGTAGTTGGTCCAGTTGCAAAATTGAAACTGACATCAGTTTCAAATTTTGTAGCTGGTATAGTTGCAGAGTTGAAACTGACATCAGTTTCAAATTTTGTAACTGGTCCCTTATAACCCACAGAGTTATTATTCCCCCTTGAACACTTTTATGTAATCAAATTAATTTTTTAAATCATTCTTTGTTTCTTGGTTTCTGTACAGTTATAATACCCCAGAACGCCTGTTTCAAACCCCTGTACAGTTCTAATACCCCAGAACGCCTGTTTCTAACCCCTGCTGGCACAGTTAATAGTTATAATACCCCCAGCGTGTTGTAAAGCTCAATAGCTCTACTAAGGCTCCTATTTCCCATGTTTAGCAGAATGGAACAAGAAAATAAGCCAGACCGAAAGTGCAACGATTACATTCAGCCGATACTTAACAATTCGAAGGTCAGGGTGCAGCTGTTTTTTTTCTCCACGACCTTTCATAAAAACAGAACAGATCTTGGTAAACTTGACATAGACACCTGGCGCGACCCCCGCGACATGTGTGGGTCGCGCCAAGGGGTCTATGTCACCAACTGATAGCGGTGTATTAGCGGTATGTTAAAACCATGCCCATTCAGGTACGAGGAAGCACCAAGTTGTGATAAAGTAGTGGTAAAAGAACGGGAGATGCAACTGAAAATGAAGCGCGGAATCTCTACTCCTCTAACCACCAGAAGTTGTTGGTAACGAAGTTACCCCTCCCTTGCCGGCGCGGCGTGCGAAGCACGCCAAACGAAGGCCTCACAGAGTGTGAGGTGTCTTCGATACCAACAGAAGTTGTAAGTTTGCATGCTTTCAGAGTCATGATCATATTCCGTTGCCATAAATTAGTTTTCTAATTTTCATACGTTTGTTGATTTAACAACAGGGCCCTTTCTGATCCCCACCTTGATTCAGATCGTGATTCATGCAATGATCTCCGAATGACTCCCTTTCTATTCTCTATTATCCCCTCCTACCTCACCTTATAGTCAAATGAAATTTAGGAAACATGATCACGCAGCTGTATACAGCTCTTTTCGAGATGAGAAAAGGAATAGTGAGAGGGAGAGAGAGAGATAGAAAAGAAGGGAAAGAGAGGGAGAGAGAGAGAGAGAGAGAGAGAGAGAGAGAGAGAGAGAGAGAGAGAGAGAGAGAGAGAGAGAGAGAGAGAGAGAGAGAGAGAGAGAGAGAGAGAGAGTGAGAGGAGGAGATGTTGTGTATTTGGCTGCACTGTTACCGTGGTGACGTACAGCCATGTGCAGAACTTCTTCACCTTCCCTTCTATCTCTCTCTCTCTCTCTCTCTCTCTCTCTCTCTCTCTCTCTCTCTCTCTCTCTCTCTCTCTCTCTCTCTCTCTCTCTCTCTCCCTAGATTTCTCTCTCCCTCTCTATCTAAGTTGCACTATTCTAAACCGATGGGGCACTCCTCCCGATGACTCTCGAGCTATTACGTCGAATGTTTTTTGCCCGCATAGTGATTTATTAGCGAGATCGAGAAGAGAGAGGGAACACGAGAGAGAAGGATAGAAAAGGGATAGTGAGGGAGGGAGCTAGAGGATTATAGAAGCAAGCACTTTTGTTTGGCAGCATGTGCACGGACGATCACGTGACCTCTCTGTCTGCTTGTCCCCCTCGCACGCTCTGAGAAGGATAGTCCCTGCTCTACGATCAGACCTGAACTTGTGCCATTGCTTGTGCAGTTCCGAGCGTGCACGTGTTGATAAATTCTTCGTCGTCAAATCTCCCCTTTTTTTTCTCTCTCTCTCTCTCTCTCTCTCTCTCTCTCTCTCTCTCTCTCTCTCTCTCTCTCTCTCTCTCTCTCTCTCTCTCTCTCGCTCTCTCTCTCTCTCCCCCCTCTCTCTCTCTCTCTCTATCTCTCTCTATCTCTCTCTCTCTTTCTCTCTAGCTATTTCATGACACGAAGCTCCTGAATAATCTCAGTTTGCACTATTTACAATGGTGGCTTGTCAGGGGGCTCATTTAGCAACGCGGCGTCAGCTTGTTTTGTTGCGAACACAAGCACATCATGTCAAGAGAGGGAGGGAGAGGGAGGAAGAGGGAGGGGGAGTGAGCGAGAGGGAGAGAGAGGGGGAGAGGGAGAGGGAGGAAGAGGGGAGAGAGAGAGGGATAGGGAGAGAGAGAGAGAGAGAGAGAAAGAGAGTGAGGAAGAGGGGTGAGAGATAGAGAGAGAGGGAGAGAGATAGATCCCTCCGATCCCCTTCTTTGAGTCATTCTTCTCCTACACAATTGCTACACAATTGCTGCCATTCCCCCCTGACACTGTAATTAGTTTTACTCTGACTTGTAATATATCTTTGTTTAATCTCATAGCTGAATTTAGGATTTCAATATGACCTTGTGTGAGAAGAAGTATGATACTGTCGTTGGTAGTTGGGTAAGTTTGTGTTTGATATGTTCATGCTCTCTCGCTTGAAGTTCAAGTTGAACCTTCTCTCATACTATCCAGAGCTGTCTGGCGGAGCCAGACCCCGTTTTGGCAGCGTACTCAGATCGGGTCGGCGCTGCCAGACAGATCTAGGACGAAGTGTGATGCTGTTTCACAACGTAATCCCAGTCCTCCATTTCAGTATAACTCCGGATTCCATGGACATTCCCGAAGTCTCCCTCGAAATTATTACAACACATTCAGAGAAATATCCAAACCAACTCCACCGAGACGGTTCTCTAATAGGATTCAGGTTTGGACATATAATGTATAGCATATATCCCGGCGCCTGCAAGATTAATTAAGCCGGTTTCTGTCGTCGGAGGCAAGAACAGCTTATTTAATCTTGCTCTACGGGGTTTCCGTACGTCACATATGCTGCACAAACCCCAATCCTAACGTATAATTAATTGTTTTTCTCTAATCAGGAGGGAACCTACTCACACCCCTTCACCAAACACGACAACAAGAAGACCTTCACAAATGACATTGATCAGCTCGCTCAGTATGGACTGAGAAAGGATCCAGCGCGGTCCCAGGGGAAGTTCAACAAGGGATTCATCTCATGGGATAAGAAACACGACCCTAAGAGATACATGTCCTGTTATCGGATGGACTCGAGGAGTGCTCCAGTTAACTTTAGTGTCAGAGAGTGTATGAAGGATTGGGAGCCACTGGGAAATAAGATGGAGCTGACGAGTATTTATAAGGAGCATTTTTGTAGGCAGGCACCCCGGACACATGAGTTGAGGCCCCGGACAGCCCATAGACAGCCAACACCCCCAACGGAGCCACAGCCAAAGAAACAGAGACCCTTCACAACTAGCCTAGGTCAGTTGACCAATCAGGTGGTCGATTGTAACACGGCGAATTGCGGTTCATATACTCCTATAATCCTTTGTCCAACTCATATAACCCAGCTATTGTCCCCCGTCATCTAGGTAAGACAAGGGAGCGAGAGCGGCTGATGGAATTACGGCCCGAGTGGATGGGTAGTAGCCTTGTAAAACAGCGAAACCAAAGCGAGTTTTCCATCGCTAACGAGTACCATGGTTACCATGACAACAACGCAGACCAGCAACGACAACCCCGTGAGTAGACCCCGTGAGAACTAGGAACAACCCCGTGAGTAGACCCGTGAGTATAACTAAAAACTGTCCATATCTGGAGTGAGAATCTGAAAAACTAGGTCCATGTGAGTCTGAAATACCGTAGCTACGGTAATACGTGACAAGATTGAAGTGAAGTTTCCACTTATTAATCTCATGAGGCGTGTTTCTCAATTCAAGATTAAGTAACGTACTAGTGGAGACTTCACCATCCTTATCTTCTTCAATCTTCATAATTAGTGCCCAGCCAGAAGTGGTGCCGACCAGTTGGTGTGTAGTCGATCTCGAGGGGGAGGGTTCCTAAGAAGTGTGTCTCCAGTGTGCCGACCAGTAGTCGAGAGGGGGGGGGGGCTTTCTTGTCAGTGTGCCGACCAGTAGTTGAGAGGGGGGGGGGGCTTTCTTGTCAGTGTGCCGACCAGTTTGTGTGTATGAAGTATGTATGGCAGTGAAGTTTGTGAGTTATCATGGCTATGTGAAGTATGTATGCAGTATTCTGAATCTTCAGAATTTCAGAAGAACTAGAATACCACATACGAAACAAGAGAAAGAATTTGAAAAAGTAAGAATGCTTTTATAGCGACACTTATCAGTCCTAAATAGAACAAGAACTGTGCTATTTCCCTCTGACGTCTCCTCTGACGTGTTATTAACCTGCCGATTATAATACACAACTCTTGCCTGTGCTCTGTCTCCCTCTCTCTCTCTCTCTCCTCTCTCTCTCTCTCTCTCTCTCTCTCATCATCTCTCTCTCTCCTCCCCCCTCTTCTCCCCTCTCTCATTCTCTCTCCTCTCCCCCTTTCCCCCTCTCTCTCCCCTTTCTCTCCTCTCCTCCTTCTCTCTCTCTCTCTCCCTCTCTCTCTCTCTTCTCTCTCTCTCTCTCTCTCTCTCTCCTTCCCCCTCTCTTCCTCTCCCCTCTCTCTCCTCTCTCTCCCCCTCCCCTTCTCTCCCTTTCTCCCTCTCTCCCGCTTCCTTCTCCCTCTTTTCTCTCTCTCCTCTTCTCTTCTCTCTTTTCCCTTCTCTCTCTCTCTCTCTCTCTATATATATATATATCTCCTCTCTCTCTCTCTCTCTCTCTCTCTCTCTCTCTCTCTTCCTCTCTCTCTCCTCTCTATCAATCTATCTCTCTCTATCAATCTCTCTCTCTCTTCATCTCTCTCTCTCTCTCGTCTCTCTCTCTCTCTCTCTCTCTCTCTCTCTCTCTCTCTCTCTCTCTCTCTCTCTCTCTCTCTCCTCTCTCTCTCTCCTCTCTCTCTCTCTCTCTCTCTCTCTCTCTCTCTCTCTCTATCTCTATCTCTCTCTATCTCTCTCTCTCTCTCTGTGTGTGTAGTCGAGTCTGTGTACACTTACTGGAGTGTGCCAGTGTGCTGCAAGGTGGACCGAGGCTCAGTTGAAATATTCAACAGGGTGCAATAGCCAGCAGTAGCCAGGGAATACACTTCACTCTTTATCATAGCCCCTCTCTTCAACTAGCTCTCTCATTCTCAATCCCTCTCTCGTCCCATTACTCCTTCTCAACCTAGCTGTTATAGCTCTCGCTGCTTCTCATACCCTCTCCCTATCCCCCTACTCATCCCCTGATCTATCTCTCTCATCCCCTCTCATCCTCCAACTCTCCCTTTGTTGTAGGACGGAGCATTAGCGAACCTAGAGAGCTGCAGCAGCAGGGCTACAACACTGCGCCAACAACAGAACTTCCAACTACAGAGTAACTCCTCCGTTCTACTGATGTGTTCAGATTAACTCTCTCTCTCTCATTGGCATCTTGTTTCTAGTCGTGACTCTCCCACCATTGATATCACTTTCTGCTGTATATATATATCCTGCTCTCACAAACTATTTCATTCTGTTCCACGTGTGTTTATCTGTTTTGCATGTGTACCCATTCCCTGTGTATTCCTGCTTGTAATCTTGCATGAACTATTAAATGCAGTTGCCTAATTTGATGTGCTAGGAAATGTTGCAACATGTTGCCTTGTCTGGCGGTGCCTGCCAGATTAGATCTTGAGATTGGAGAATTGCAAGCTCTGACACCCCGCCTAGACATCAAATTCGCCCCTTATTAAACGTTCATGTTTATTGATGTTTACTGTCGCTCCATGTTATAAAGAAGCAATTCATCTAATGGCTACATAATGAATAATTGATAATTTAGCCACCCTCTAATTCCCACTCTAACTCGCTCTTTATCCATCCTCTTCTTTTTTGTCTAATACTACTTCGGTCTCTTTTTTTCCCTTTCACTTCATCTAACCGATCAAAAAATTATCTCCACGACTTACACTCTCTGTTACACACACTTTCCAGTGCTCTCTAATAAAGTTCCTTTTCTCATCGACTTGACCTTCCCACCTCCCTAGTTGCACGTGCTAATCTGCTGGTCCTGAAAGGAGATCTAGGCTGGGAAATGGGATGATCTGGCCTCATACCCCGAAACACACATTCTTTTTCGCCGTAATATACGTCTTTCTCCCTGTATCTCTGTATCTTTCATTACATGAATTATATATCTTTTCAAAACTTTATTAATGATCAGAAGTTTCCTCCCTCTTGATCCACGTGCCGTAGACCAGAGCATGCATGGGGTAGATCAGACTCAGAGCATGCCAACTGAAGCATAATAATGGCTTCTTACAGCTGTTTCATCTCTACTGTTTAGAATGTCGAGTACTCTCTATAGCATTGTGGTTCGATTCCCTCTCGTGCAGCATGTATAATGGTAAAATAGAGACTGAGAGAGAGACGTGTGATAAATACATGCAAATAAGTGTCTCCCTCCGTATTAACTATATTCAACGTGTTCTCATTATAATGAAAATATTCAATACATATATCTTGTTGTTGTGTAACTGATCGGAGTCATTAATATTATAATACAGAGCTCCTTTGAAAACTGAATGTTATCACGCTTTTGTCCAGGAACCGAAACAAGTAAACAACCAATCAGAACTCGTTATTTAGGTCACGTGACTGGTTATCAGCCAATTAGGGACCAGTATTTCCTGATCCGGTCGGTTCCTGCTTTTATCAATTCCAGCCTCGAGTTGCTCTTCTATCTTCCACGTTTACTAAATTCAAATTTGAACAAATACTATCACCATCCACTTGCAATTGCATTGGCCTGGCCCTAATATTCACATTTCTTTTGAAGAGCGCGAGAACTGTGGTCAGAGCTCATTGGCCTGACAACTTGCGAAAACTTCGAAGTTGATCGACGATGAATGAAGCTTTGCATCATACGGGCATTGCGCCAGGATCTATACACCAAATATATATTGGCACACAATAGTATCGATCACAGCTACATATATTGTGCTGGTTTATGATGAACAAGAGGTTACGTTGCATAATAAAGGATGATACTTGGAGTTGTGCCAGCTTCAAGCAATTGATCGGCGATAAGGACTGGAGAGAGTGAATTATACAGAGACAAAATGAGAGTGAGAGTGAGAGGAGAGAGAATAGAAGAGAGAGATGAGAGAGAGAGAGCTAGAGACAGAGAGAGCAGGAAACCCCTTTACTTGCTTCATACAATGCAGCTGTGGTGGGGAAGAAGGAGACGCATAATTTTCTATGCCTCTTGATTCATCTAGCTGATTAATTTCCATTGCGTGGCCTCTCCAGTACTGCAGCAGTGAGAGAGAAGGGTCAGGAGGGAGAATTTGATTGTCGACTTCTCCTCACAAGTCATCCCATCTTACCATGACGCCCAAATCATATGTTCTTTCCAGACAAATTTGACACACTACGTCACAGCCGGCCTTCCTTTGGGGAATTAGAAAAAATATTTTAATAACCGTATATACAGTATGTTTTAGTAGCAACGCAAGTTAATTTGTCGAATCTTGTTTGAAGATGTTGTTTGAAGAAATTGCCCCGGGTCAGGAATGAAAGGAGAAACAGAGATAGAAACAGAGATAGAGAGAGAGATAGAAACAGAGATAGAGAGAGAGAGAGAGAGAGAGAGAGAGAGAGAGATCACATTCCTGAGGAAATTCATGTTTGAGGAATTTGACATAAATCTCGATTTGGCGTGTCAAAACGTTTATAATTTCTACTGTAGAGCTTGCTTATTTTACCCTTCAAGAAGTTGCCCCCTCCTCCAATCTATATAAGACTAGTCGAGGGGTGGGATTGCAATATGAATAATTTGTCGAGACAGCGGTACCATATGCATGATATGATGAATTCCGATTAATGGCAAAATCAAAACCATCTCAGATTTATGTTTTATTTCGTCATTTCGATTTAACACCTGTACCCAATATATGACACCCACTGGAGAGATCTCTTGCTCCCTCTCTCTCATCTCTCTCTTTTCCAATTCATCTCTGCAATCAATGATCAGGTCGTATAAGATCGTTTGCCGCTTCGACTCTTGACTCTTTCTTAAGGTCTGAAAAGTGAGAATCTCTTGACAAACTCTCTCTCTCCACTTTATATCAGTTAGATAAAATGGGTAGAGAGAGAGAGAGAGTTTGCTGTATAAACGACATAAACCCGTTAATAGTGATCTGTGCATAGTTATACGTCTGAAAACCACATTAATCACACCTGTATTCGCGCTGCCTTGACAATCTCTTGAAGATTACTTTCTTCCTACACTCCCACATCTTGGGGAACCAAGTTTGAGGTTAGCAACTACTTGTGTAGCTCACACTCCATATTATTTCAATTGGGTTGGCGGCAGTTCAAGTAACTACTTGACATGCAGTCCCAGTCTGCGTAGCAGTTCAAGTAGGTACCTATAGGTAGTAGGTATACCTACTACCAGGAAGTCGCCCAGCGACACTTAGTTGAATATTTAACGATGAAATTCTTTTGTTAAGTCGTTAAAGTGTCTTTCTTTATACCCTAGCAAATTCTTATTACCCTGGCAAATAGCCAGGAAGATTCGCACCGCGTTCAGCATGAGAAAGAAGAATATTTAAACTAAAGATCATTTGCTCGACCCTCGATCACTTGCTCGACCCTCGCCAGTGGTGGTGGATAAATTTCCCCTGATAATAGGGAATCAAAAACATTTCACCCCGAATCCAAACATACCGGGCACCCGGATCATTTACCGGGCAAATCCTTTTACGCGAGCATCCAACTGTATTTTGAATCAAAAGCAATTAATCAAAATTTGATTAATTGTTTTGTCTTTTTGTATTCGGCATTCACCCAAGCAGGACAAAAGTGGCATACAGTACAGCTGCATTTTATTTGCTGATTGACCGTTTTTTAAACAATCAGACTCTGTTAAATAAGATATTATTAATAATAATATGTCCAGCGGAGTAATAACTTTACAATTATTCTCATGACAGTAGGTCAACAATTTTTGTTATGTGCGAGATAGTGTACTATTATTGTGGGATATTATACAATACTATTACGTGCGTCAAGCCATCACGGCTAATGCCCGCATACACATGCTATAGATCTACTGATATCTAACATTATTGTTAGCTGTATTGTGTCTTCTAACACATAGAATAAACTAACTTTCATTTCTTTAGCTCTCGTATTTCTCTAGCTCTCATTCCTGTTCTACAGGGTGTCCCACTGTCTTTGCGTGACCTACGATTACTGGTCATGACCGGGTTCCGTCAAATTAATCAAAACTCATCGAAAAATTGGTCAAAATGGTTCTAACAAAAACCAGTGTTCTAGAGAATTGTCTGGCGAACATTTTGGTTGCAAGATTGACGTTCCAAGTCTTACCAATCGTCAGATATATCGTCGTCAAAATAACGTGTTCATGAAATCCGACCGGGGTTCACGTTTTGAAAAATTCACAAATGCAAAGTTGCTCGGATCACATTGCATCCCTCATAAGAGGAAATTGTCTGGCGGTCATTTTGGTACCCGGGTTTTTGTCCTAGCTCAATGTTTAGAGTGTCTTATGACAGTCTAAAGACGAAATTCAGCCAGCATTTTTGAGGGGATCACGTGTCATCAACAAATGGGTAAAATGATTTGAAATTTACAAGAGCTTCATTGGAATCGTCTAAGGTTCATTTTGATACCATGGTTTTTTCCATAGCTCTACGTTTAAGTTGCGTTATGACTGTAGGAACATAAAGATTTTTCTATGCTGAGTCTTAGTTGGTATCGGCTCACAACCCCTAATTAGGTGGCTCGGTGTCGTGTGTAATCCCATGATAATCAGCACATATCGTCTCAATTTCATCTAGATACTTGACAGGGTTGTTATGACGATTTGGCAAGACCCCTGTTAATGTGTAGGATACGCAAGTGGTCTATCTCAACCCTATCATGCACTAAGATGTTATTCAAGCAGCTATGAGCTTCATAACAGGGCAAAATGCAATGCGATACCTGAGACCAATTTTGAGAAAATTCCAGTTCTGACAGTCATAAGACACTCTAAACATTGAGCTAGAATAAAAACCCGGGTACCAAAATTACCGCCAGACAATTTCCTACAACTCTTATGAGGGATGCAATGTGATCCGAGCAACTTTGAATTTGTGAATTTTTCAAAACGTGAACCCCGGTCGGATTTCATGAACACGTATTTTTGACTTTACGACGATATATCTGATGATTGGTAAGACTTGGAAAGTCAATCTTGCAACCAAAATGTTCGCCAGACAATTCTCTAGAACACTGGTTTTTGTTAGAACCATTTTGACCAATTTTTCGATGAGTTTTGGTTAGTTTAATGGAGCCCGGTCATGACCCAAAATCGCAGGTCACGCAAAGACAGTGGGACACCCTGCAGTACTTCTATCAATTTGGTTATTCAAAAGTACTCATTTAATTTGGTTATTTATTGTTGGATCTAAATTCTAATCGTATCTAGACTAATGTAGCATTATTAAGCAGCAACATCAACTTCTTCTTCTGCCATTCACCGTACCTTCCCCTACTTTTCTTTCTTGAAAATAAGATACTTTTTATTAGGTTCATATGTTGTATTACTAGAGTTTACTACCTAGAGATCCTGTCTGACTGTGCGTTCATCCATGTGTTGCCAGTAGAAATATATCCCTGCAGGGAGGGGGAATAAAAATAGATCCAAGGGGTGGAGAGAGCTTTCTAGGGTAGAAAGTTACACTTTATAGGGTAGAGAACTAGAGAGCTATAGGGTAGAGAACTAGAAAGCTAGGGTAGATTGTACAGAAAGGGAAGGAAAGTAAAACTGTAAAAGCAAACGCTTGGGAGAGCTGGGAAAACTTTCAGGATAGAAACAGTCGCGACTCGCGAGAGAGAGAGAGAGAGAATGAGAGAGTATAATAGAGAGAGCCAGTATTACTATATTTTGTCAATGTGCGTCCCATGTGCGTCACCGTGGTATTGCGGTAAAAGTAGGGGCACTAAACTGTTAACAAGCATATGCACTGACTACTGGGAATGGGTAAATGGTGCAACTATAACCGCTACAAGAGAGGATTTTGTGGTATTTAGGAAGAGATTACGAGCTTTATCATTTCGTTTCTTCCTCGGCTAGTACGTCTCTGGAATCACGTAGTTTAACTTGAATGTTTATTTTGAGTTAGAAATTGAGAGCTTGGTTCAAAATTAGTTTACACGACTGTTATGTCTTTATCACATTTATAATTAAAGTTTGAAACAAGTTAGACACTTGTATGACACTTCTTGTCAACGTTATCAGACGAATTATAAGTCTTTGAGTTTGACGTAGTTATTAGTTTATAACACACACCTTGCCATAATCTTGTCACTGACAGATGTAGTCCTCCTATGTGATATTGGGGCTCCTTTCTGAACTGTCAGATGGGTTCCGCGACGCCAGACAGTTTATATGAACATGTCATGAAGATTCTTATTTCTTAGGAACAGATCTGAGTTGTTGAGTAACAAGATCTGAGTTGTTGAGTAAGATCTTAGATCTGAGCGCAATATCATAAGGGGAAGGCACAACCTATTTATCTTGTTTGATCTCTTGTTGTGTAACCTACTATCACTCGACTCATTTCTATTTTCTATCTGCACCTACTTTGAGTTAAATTGATAAAAGAGCAATATCTTTGATTATGAATCATTATCAAGGACTGGACATCCATTTTCTAGGAGATTTCTCTCTCCCAGTTTCATGACCGTAACTCGTAAGAGCTTATATAAGTTCTAAGTAGGTTACACCTTAATCCTTGGGGATGGGCCGCAGCGTAATAGATATCCATGCAGCTTGTAGTTTGATGCAGTCAACGAGATATTGATATCCACTCTACAATTATCATCAGCTATTGTCACAACTTACAACACCCCTTTAGTACGAGTTTAGTTCCAGTGCAGTTATGGCATCAGCAGTGCTGAATGTATCAGTTTCAGATGGATCCTATATTCTCCTGACGTCATCAATGATATCAGATCTGGTTAGTGCAAACTATAGTTGTGAGATATGAGTTGTTGCAAAGTTATTTATCCAGGATTCCCAAACGATCACACAAATCCCCCTCTCCCTACTTAGTATTAACTTCCCCCCCCCCACTAGTTAGGTGTGGACGAGGCGCTTTATAACAACCAGGTTTCCCTCAACGTCACATGGATAGTATTTGCTACTTCCCTTGTTTTTATCATGCAGGTAATTCTAACTCTGAATTAAACTTTAAAGTGGGTAATATGCATGTGGGGTACTGGGTAACCATTGGGGTAACACATCTGGTTAGGTTGTCCAGGACGGGATGGAAATAGAAGTGACCCGGTAACACATGAAGAGAGGGAGTTGCCCTGTAAGATCCTAACCCTCATAGAAATCCACTCTGGGGCAGGTTGACAGGTTGTGGGCTACCAAGAGTTTATCCTACACAGTCAATCCCTCTCATTCTCTCTCCCAGGTCAGGGCAGGTTGTCCTAATCCCTCTTATTCCCAGGCCGGTTTCACGATGATTGAAGTAGGTTCAGTGCGGATAAAGAATACAAAAAGTATTCTTATAAAGAACCTGCTGGATTGCTGCTTTGGATCGGTCGTATTCTTTGCATATGGATGGGCGCTAGCCTTCGGAGAGAGCAACGCTTTTATAGGTATGCGGGTTTTAGATTGCGGAGTACAGCCCTTAAAAAACTAACACATTTACTTAAACTATGTATATTTGACAATATTTTATCTGTCCCCCTAATTGTTATCAAGTTTTCCTCCCAAATTCACCACCTTTATTATACCCAGGTGGCAATGGTTTCCTGTTACTGAGCGATATGGGAAATACTACGGGGGAGGAAGCACGTACTTATGCCCTGTGGACGTTTCAATACACCTTCTGTGCCACTGCTTCAACCATCGTCTCAGGTGTGTGTGTGTGTCACGTGTTGCCCATATATGGTGTTATGTGTCACGTGTTCCCCATATATGGTGTTGTGTGTCACGTGGGAAGTGAGTTTTACTTGATTGCAAAATTTCTTCAGGAGCGGTTGCGGAGAGGACCCAATTGTTTGCCTACCTTGTTTACACCTTCTTCCTTACCACCTTCATCTACCCACCCGTCGCCCATTGGCTATGGACGGAAGAAGGCTGGGCAAGTGTCCACAACAAAGATAACCGGCTCTTCGGGGTGGGCGTCCTTGATTTTGCAGGAGTGTCCGCAGTACACATGGTGGGCGGGAGTTGTGCCCTAATTGGTGCGTATCTAGTGGGACCGAGGATTGGACGATTTGATAAGAATAGGAAGATAGCGAAGCAAAACACTGTATTCCAAGTACTGGGTAAGTGAAACTTGATTACTGATTACTAGTAGGCCCGTTCGCCCTACGGGCGAATTTCGGGGAAATGGTAGCTGGTTTAGGGAACGCTGACATCACCTGCACCATCCGTTCCTAGCCTCTCTCTCACTTTCTCCCTACCCATGTTGTTGTACGCTCTGGGCTTCCTGACAATGTCAAGGTGCGAATTTAAGAAATCAATGTCAGGGAGGCACAGTGCTGTTCCAGAAACTCATCACGTGAAAACTTGGCCGCTATGTAGCCAATTCAGAGATTTCTACGGTTGGAGTAATCACCCTTGGGCGACGTTGGGTAAAGCTATCAGTAGTCGTTGATTGGCTCGCTTGAACACGTTGGCGTAATCTGTCATATTCTCTAGCCTGCTCCCTGACAGCAGCAGATCTTCCGGACCCAGATGACCGTTGCCGAATAGCGCTTGGGGTTGAAGAGTTAGACATCAGGACAAAAGTAAAAGAATGCACGTGCAGAATTGAATTTCCCTTAGTACCCAAAACTGCAACTGGGAGTGAGGTTTCTAAGTTGCTCTAATAATTGCACGTGCAGGTGTAGTTGCTAGGTGATGTAGCACTGACAATTTGAATAGTAAGTAGTATGATGTAGTAACCGTCCCATTTGGATTTTAATACTGTGATGGAGATGCACGCCCCCCCCCCATAACCATCCTCCCCGTCTTCATAGAGAGTAACACACGATCCCCCCCCCCCCCCCCCCGTTTCATTGGCCATCTTCCCCTCCCAGGTACCTTGTTGCTTTGGTTTGGTTGGTACGGGTTCAACTGTGGATCTACACAGAGTATTATAGGTACACACGCCCAATCCGCCTCTAAAATTGGTGTCGCTACCACAGCTTCCGCAGCCGCTTCTGGTAAGTGTTTTTTCTTGTTTTATAGCATGGTTTGGGATAATTTTTAGTGCCAGGGTCGGGTACAAGTTAGCACTAAGATTCGAGTGTTAAGTAGATAACACTTGATTTCAGGTACAACGACGATTCTTTTGAACTTCTTTCTGGATCGAAGATTTGATCCGACTACCGTGTGTAATGGAATCTTGGGAGGGCTAGTGAGCGTCACTGGAGGTAAATAATAAAAAATATCCATCTCTTGCTATTCCTCCCGTTATATGATTCAGTAGCTATCGGTATAATAATACAGGACTTTTAGTTATGCTAACCGGACACTTCTATTCAGCTTGTGCATTTGTACTTCCCTACGAGTCAGTTATCATTGGGGTGATTGGAGCACACGTTTACTACTTTGGATCTAAGGTAGGATAAGTAGTAACCCCCTCGTTGAGTAAGGGGCCGGGGTCTCTCACCCCTTACTAAACAGCACCACCCCCTCGTTTCAGTTGTTAGTATCTCTAAAGATAGATGATGTGGTAGATGCAAGTCCAGTCCACCTGTTCTGTGGCACGTGGGGTTTGATTGCAGCTCCAATATTCTGCAACAAGGATATCTTTGATGCCACATTCCCCGATGTGGATAGTCAAGACGTTGGATATGGACTCTTAGAAAATGTGAGTGAGAAAGCATCATGGCTGATGATGCAAGCCATGAAAACTATTCTTCCTCCGTTCCTCCCATTATCCCTGTCTGGTGGCGCCGACTCGATGATATAAGCGCATTATCCCATGTCACTAGATTTTAACCCATAACGATATATTCTTCTTTGCAGGGCAAGATAGGAGGGATGCATCTTGCAGCTAACTTGGTGTTCATGATTGTTGTTATAAGTTGGGTGTCCTTTATCGCATTTCCACTATTCCTAACGCTCAAGGTGAGGGAATAGAAGTGAAAGTATAATCCTGAAGGGTTGGTAAACTGGGTTTTTTGACTTGACTCATATTGCCGAATTCCTAAGAATCACAAGCATAGTCGGGAGGAGAGAGAGAGAGAGAGAGAGAGAGAGAGAGAGAGAAAGAGAGAGAGAGTGAAAGAAAGAGAGAGAGACAGAAGGAAGGAGAGAGACAGAAGGAAGGAGAGAGAGCTCCTGACAGCTTCTGTTGAACAGAGTTCTCATGCAACGACAACTAAAGAGTTGTGACAAGCTGTGAAGCTACTACAGTGAATCCTAATGCTAAAAAAAGCATTTCTCAAGGGATTCTCATTTCTCACTAGGGTGTGATTTTAGTTTTGGGCAAAAATAGTAAAAATACCAAACACCTGCTCCTGCAGCACCAGCTGTTCCCCAATTGCTCCGTCGTCCTAGTAACCAACCAGCCGGGCCGCCCTTCAGATTATAATTATAGCAGTTGTATAACGAGTTGTTGACCCCACCCCTTTCTCAACAAAATACGAGTCCTTATTACTAAAATGCCAACATGGGTTGTTAAAACCGGTTACCCTGTCAGAGCATTTGCCCTGGGTTGTCAGATTGGGAAAATGCAGTTCTCCCACGCACTTTTGACACCCCCCAACTCCTCACCCTCCCAATCTCTCCCATTAGAATTCCTCACCCTCTGATCCCCAACACCTCACCTAACCCTCCCAATCCCCCCCCCATTAGAAGCTGAGATTATTGCGGATAAATAACATTCACGAGGGACACGGGGTGGACAAGTATCTGCATGGTGGGGAGGCATATGAGAACCAGGTTGCCCGGACGAACTCAACCAAATCAAATCCTGACCGTAAACCCTGAGAGCTAAGTGCGTGATATGATTTGACTTAGGGTGGATATAATTCGACGTTTCCAAACTATGTGACCAGTATCAATATCGATATTGAACCGGATTGGACCAACAATATTACTACTAGGTAGTACAATTATGTGGTTCTCGAAGTGGGCTTGCAGTGTCGTTAGACACTTTGAACATTTGAACCCTCCTCCACTTCGCCGAATATGGTAGACCTTGTTGTTGTTGAGTAAGGGGCTCTATTGTCATTGAGTCATGGAGACACTCAACGACCTTGTTCCTGAATCCATGACCCGGGTTTTCATGTGTCACCATGACAACTGTGTGTGCTAGCACGGACAAACAATGCTCCTGCTGACTCTGCTGCTGCACGTGTCATTTTTATTGGCTGATCTCCAAAATTGTGTAGAACTCTCCTGCTGCTGCTGTAAATGTGTCAGCGTTTTTAAAATTGTATCAAGATGATGATATATTGATTTCAAATTTCACATTCGCTTTAAAAATAATGCTTGAGTGTGAGAGTGGTAACAAAATAGTTTTTACATTTGGTCACAGCTTCCCCTACACAATACACATAAAGTTCTGAATCTGCTGCAGAAATAATACCGCACCGCACACAGTGGCCTTTTTCATGGGAGTGCAAAAGAAATTTTCGTAAAATTCTTAGTGACCACCAAAAGGCCACTGTGCCGCACGCAAACAACATAAACAACGAAGAAACACTGAAACCATATCTGTGCAGTATTGCAGTATTACTTATTGAATCCCCAAAACCATCCCGGTATCAATTTTATCACTGGGCCAATGGCTCCAATACCTAAAACTAGGTGTCCTCGCAAACGAACGACTCCGATATATTCGGTGCCCCCTAAAACTGTCTCAATGTCACCGGCCATCACTCCTTGATCTACTCTGGTCAATGTCCATGGTGTTTAGGAAAGTCTTTACATCCCCAGAGAGTCCCTTCACCCATCTCAGGTAGCCCTGTTCCTGCTCAATCGCCATCTTGTACGCTTCCTCTCCTGTTCCTGTAGCGGGGACGTGGGCACTGTTAGGAATGGCCGACACTAACAATTTTTTTGTTAGTGTTTTTTGTTAGTGACGTCACTAACAAAAAATTGTTAGTGTTTTCACTAACAAAAAACACTAACAAAAAAATTGTTAGTGTTTTCAGTTTTCACTAACAAATTTCACTAACAAAAATTTTGTTAGTGTTTTCACTAACAATTTTCACTAACAAAAATTTTGTTAGTGTTTCTAATTGGGGTGATGGTTATGAGATACAATTCAGGGACGCCATATTGGCAGTGTGAGACGATACGGGTTATGGAACATGATTCGGTGAAGCTTATTAGGATGGTTAGGCGACATGAGACACGATTCGGGGAAGGTTTTCTTCGTTTTTCCAGTAACGATACATGGAAAATGAAGATATTTGTGAGTAGACAAGGAATACACCAATTTCAAGAGAAGAAAACTAAAAACACAAATCAAATAACTTGTCCACGTTTAGTTGCTCTGTCCAGCTCTGTTGAAAGGCTCTCCATTTGAGATATTGCCATTTTGGCGGATTTTGTGGCAGGTTCGTTCATCTGATCGTGTATGGTGTCGGGGAAGAGTGTGAAGAGCCGTCCAATAGGCCTGTAAACTCTCTTGTAAGTTCACTTCCTCATTATCAGGTTGGAGTGATATACCGTCGTATCAGTTCACATTGTAAGCGGTTCCGCCGCTAATGAGGTACACCGAATCGTGAGCACTGACCCCGATACGGGATACTGATCACGATTCGGTGTACCTCATGCCGATACGTGATACCTCAAGTGCAGTGGTAATCGGTATGTTTGATAACCGGATCATATGGTGTGGTAATTGGTTCGTGTGGCAGGGTGATAGGATCATATGGTGGGGTAATCGGTTCGTATTGCACTCCAATTGTTGGACAGAGCAACTAAATGTGAACAAGTCATTTGATTTGTGTTTTTAGTGAGTAGACTTATGTGGACAAGTTATTTGATTTGTGCTTTAGTTTCATTCTCTTGAAATTGGTGTATTCCTTGTCTAGTAGACAAGGAATACACCAATTTCAAGAGAATAAAACTAAAAACACAAATCAAATAACTTGTCCACATTTAAAGTCTACTCACAAATATCTTCATTTTCCATGTATCGTTACTGGAAAAACGAAGAAAACCTTCCCCGAATCGTGTCTCATGTCGCCTAACCATCCTAATAAGCTTCACCGAATCATGTTCCATAACCCGTATCGTCTCACACTGCCAATATGGCGTCCCTGAATCGTATCTCATAACCATCACCCCAATTAGAAACACTAACAAAATTTTTGTTAGTGAAAATTGTTAGTGAAAACACTAACAAAATTTTTGTTAGTGAAATTTGTTAGTGAAAACACTAACAATTTTTTTGTTAGTGTTTTTTGTTAGTGAAAACACTAACAATTTTTTGTTAGTGACGTCACTAACAAAAAACACTAACAAAAAAATTGTTAGTGTCGGCCATTCCTAACAGTGCCGGGACGTGGGAGTGTTATAGGGGGACGTGGGAGTGTTATAGGGGGACGTGGGAGTGTTAACAGTGGAGTTTCTGAACTCTCAACTGCAACAGGTCAAACCCCCAATCATGACAGTGAGTTCCTAGATTAGAGTGTGTGATCTGCTGTCAAGCTTGGTTTGAGAGCTGACAAACTGGGAACATGTCAAGGTTTCTACTAATCTCAGACTCTATAGATCTTCTTCAAATCCTACCTAGATCAACGGTGGCAAAGAACCTCTTGGCTCGTTTCACATCTTCCTCCGACCTCAGATTGGTGATGAGAATGGAGAATAGGTTTCCAAAGTTGAACTGTGTCTCCCCATACATCTCATAATACTCCTCATAGTGCTCCTGGAGAAAGATATGTGTGATGTGATGTGTGAAATCATATCTTGCTATGTGAAATCATATATCTTTTTAAGAAGTGGTTGTATTGGATTACACATATCATAACTGGAGTTGCGTCATCGTAGCAGGATTATAATATTCGGGGTATTTATTTTCGTCAAGGAAGTGTTTAGACATTGTAAGCTAGAGGGTTCCAGAGAATTAGGGAAAGTAATCTACCATTAATGGGTTATGAGGAGATAATGCAGGCGTGCCACAGACCCGGTAACGAACATAAAATCAATAGAGCATGGGCCGTGATGTGATAAAAATATCCGAATTATATATGAGATGCTGCAAAAGTGCACATTGATTCCATGTATTGGGTGGGCCTGAAGTGCAGCATTAGGATAAGAAGAGGTGATCTAGTGCTGTACCAGTCCAAGTTCAGTCATCAACTGCAATCCACAGTGATCTATCGCACATACCATGAGGAATGAGAGAGCGAGGGAAGGGTGGTTCCTGATTGGCTGATAACCAGTCACGTGACGTAAATAACGAGTTCTGATTGGTTGTTTACTGGTTCCTGTCACATACCATGAGGAATGATAGAGCGAGGGAAGGGTGGTGGTAGGACACTGCAGATATCATCTCGTATTTACTTTGTCTCGGTAGCCAGTCCTCTTTCAATGAACCTGTCAAGAGTGCAGTTCACATTATACTAGCTAAATGTGTCCAGAGCTTTTAGTTTGATGATGTTTCATCAATCATCTAGCTGATAATAATCATATGTCAGTTCAACACTGTCAGAGCATTGGCCTGACAGGTTGAACATAATTTCTTGACATCAAGATGACAGTATCAGTTACTACAAGATATAATTACCTTCTAGTAGTTTATCAATGATGTCTGTGTCATCAGTAGCTGCTAAACTCCTAAACAGAACTAAATTCCTGGGGTATTTTGCCTTCCTAGCCTCCTCCCAAACCACGCCTGTCTGATTCATATGCACCACTGCATATGTCAGGGCATCTTGATCTAAACTCCTCTTCCTGTCCTCCAACCAGGCATTATATTCTGCCCGGTAAGCGCCTACCAGACCAGGTACCTCGAATACTAGCCCGTACTGTTGGAGGGCACCCCGAACCATACCCGCCGTTATGGAGTAGTCTTTGGGATGTGTGTGTAGAGCATTCTCTATCAGCCCACCCAAAAACCTGGGGGAGGGAGGGGGTCACAGATCTGATATTGAATATAGGACTTCGTATCCTAGCTTAGAATTGAATAATCTATTGAATAATGCAGCTTCATGCAGAAGACGGGCGTCAAATGGGAGATAATAAGATATTATCTTCGTCAAAAGGGAGATATTATCTCCTCTCCATGGAAATATATCATCTCCTCTCTTCTTCTCTTTGTGTGCTCTGGCTTACCGGCGGTATCTAGTGCGGGTTGATCCGGCTGACAAGTTGTCTGAGACAGTCCCAAGGAATGGTAGCGCTTGGCTCCACACCATGTAGGATCGATCGACTGGCAGGTACCTGTGTCAGTGGGTACATGATGGTTACATTGGTCACTTTGAAAGTTTTATTTAGCCCTGGCTATCCCATGAGAAAGACCAACCATGATACGCCATCAATCAAGGGTATTGTACCTCATCTATCCACCTACCTCTTCAGTCTCCATCTACCTGCTCTCAACCTACCTCAATAGGTCCAATGCCATGGTAACAGGTCTTCGTTGGGTGGTAACCATGGCAATAATATCAGACACAATTCCTGCCCGGTCGTCTGTTGTAAAGTGTCGCGTGTGGTTCCTACCCAGCTCCCGTACAATAGCGCTGAGTGAGGGAGAAATGTGTGAGATAGATATCAAGTGACAAGTCCTATCTCCTTGTTTTATGGAAGGAAAGAGAGAGATAGGGGAGAGTTAGAGAGAGAGAGAGAGAGAGAGAGAGAGAGAGAGAGAGAGAGAGATAGGGGAGAGTTAGAGAGAGAAAATGAGAGAGATTTGCAGTGAATGATACGCCTTGTAACACAAATTACTGAGTCAGCTCCTTTTACCAGCGATTTGTCTACTTCTGTTTAGCAAAGTCTGCAGCTTTTATAATAACAGCTTTTTGTTTATTATTTTCAGTTCTATTCTAAATCATAAATTTTAGCTTCTAGAACCTTCCTTGCCTTGCTCGGCCCTGTCTCGCAGCTGGGGTGTGCACAAAACAAAATCTTCCATAGTTCTACTACGTATTATTTCAAGCTCACCTGAATGAAGGTTCGTCATAATCTGTTCTGAAGAACATGGTAGCGTTGACATTAATCTTAACAAATCGGGGTGGGTAGTTAAATGACACAACTTTAGTCCTCGTCCTCATCATAAAGGTATGAACACGACCCCGGTTGGTCTTCAGTGTGACATATATGGGCCATTTATCCCGAGGTGGTTTCCCGTTCTCCACGTATCGTGTCTGGTGAAGTCGGTACTTCCGGGGTGAGAGTTTGGTAACCTTGACAACGGGGTAACCAGACTTGGTCAGCCAATCCCGCATAATCGAGGAGATATCGAGGTCCTCAACTGAAAAATATCCCATGTCAATATGTCAATATTCATATTACCTTTTAATTGTGTCGTTATTATATCCTTTCGATTCTCGGTGACCTAATTTATTTTCTATACATAGATATCGTAGACTCACCTACAGCTTCCATGCTTGATAGGAAATCGTCCATTGAGGCTGAGCCGTACTGGTAGTCTCGGATATACCGGGATATACCCATCCTAAACTTTTCTGGGCCAACCATCGTCCTGAGGAAAGTATCGCAATAGTTTGATTATTGATATCTTTTAGTAATGAGGAACTTGATAACATGCTACAATATATGATCCGTGCTATCATGATCCCCCTTAGCAGCCCTCCCCTTTACTCAACAAGCTCTCCACCTACTTGAGCATGACGAGAAGGGAGGCACCCTTTGTGTAACTGATCGCATCGAACGCCGCTGCAGTCTTCTTCTCATCTGTAATATTCATTGATACAGGATGTGTAGTAGCTGCACTATCATACTCCAATGCAGTAAACTGGGATAGCGGCAACAGGGCACTTTTAACATCCTCCCTCCAACCTTTTTCCTGAAACGTCGAGAGAAAAGAGATGGTGTTTTTCAGGTAGTAAAGATGCAGTGTGTTTTTCTGCTGGGAGAAAGGAATGTGTTGACGCTGTTCAATTACTGCGGGCGTTGAAAGGGAAAAGACGTGAAGCCTTGCTCTATCTCCTCTTTCTACGATATTTCCCCGGCGTCAACTACTTTTTAGTTGTGACCAAGCTACTTAACATTTTAGTGGGAATGTGTCTTTTGTCCGGTAAATGTTTTGAGTTCGAGGCCGTACCAGCAGCTCTAGAAACTTCTAAAAACTCATTTTGCCCTCCCTAATGTACCTGTTCGAGAATTGCCTCCATGGCTGTGAACATTAGAAGCTGAGCGGCGCCCTCCTTGAGCCAAAGATCATTCCATGTTGTTATGGAAACGAGGTCCCCAAACCACATATGGGCCACTTCGTGAGCCATTAGCGCCCTGTGAAGGATAAAATTTAATATCCCATAGTAGTTCTGCCGCCGTATATATTCTTGAACAGCGATCAACAGTTAGAAGAGTTTTTATACATAGTCGGATATGGTATAATTAGGGAGCTAAGATTAAATTCTCCACTCTCTCTCTCTTTCTCCCTCCCTACACCTACCTTTGGAGTATGGCGACATCAGGAGGGGTGTTATCCGTAGCATAAAATATATCGTCTCTGACCGTGATGAGACCCCAGTTTTCCATACCTCCGATTACGAAGACACCCAGTGGCATTATATCCAGCTTCGGCATAGGGTATACCCGACCTAGGTAGCCCTCGAAAAACTCTATACTCTGAGATTGGGAGGGGGTAGCGAGTCAATTTGCACGCTGGATTTAGTGTGAGCTGATCTGTTATACTACTACTCAGTTATTCATTTGAAAAGCGCTGCCTTATCCCGCGCTGCGGGGGCCATCAGCGTTTGCCAAGTTATTCACTGTCTTTCCAGGCCCCCTTTTGATTCTCGAGAGTTCGCTCAGACCTAGGTGATTCAGAGAGTGTAGTGTCTCAGATGAGCACCAGACATGTGCTATTCAGAGCTATACTAGTGTGCAATGTCTCACCTTGGCAGCAGTGTTTAGACCCTGGACTGCAGCTCCTGATTTTCCCGGTTTATGCCATGCCCTCACCAGGGTACCCCGGGAGGTACGAGTAGAAATCTCCTCAAAATCCGTCACCGCAAAGGCCAGTAGATAGGTGCTGAAAGGAATTGCATGCCTGTAATAACGTTTACTGGCATTGGAGAATGCAGCAAACAGTTACCTGCATTCACTAAACACAGTGCAAAGAAAAATGACAGGCTATAAACTATTACTGGAATTATTCCTAACAGTATTCTGCAGAAAAAAAGCATTTTGAACCCTGCAGTGAGATGAGATATCTAAAAACTATATACTCAAGTAGACTCTACCGTAGAGAAAGCAGTGTGTACCCGCACGGAGCGTTCGGGTCTAGTTCAACACCAAGCTTGCTTGTGAAACCTCATATTTACCTCATAGGGGCAAGTATTGGGGGCTGTTTTTACCTCATAGGGGGTGTTGTTTGAAACTCTGTCCTCACGATGCTGCTCCTCACCCTCCTACTTCTCTTACTGGGCATGTTTCCCACCGCTCTATAGCTCACACTGTGGTCAATAGACACACTGAATGTGGCCTTTAGGTGGGGCTTGTCAAAACACGGGTAGGCACTTCTAGCGTGAATGGGCTCAAAGTGAGTTGCTACAACAGTCCTCTCAATGCCGTCAGGACCTTGATATCTCTCCATAAAGATACCCTGTAACTGTAAAGAGGGTGCAGTGGTTAGCGGGTGATTAGAGGGTGGTTAGAGACGTGGTAAGAGAGTGGTTAGGGGTGATTAGAGGGTGGTTAGAGACGTGGTAAGAGAGTGGTTAGGGGTGATTAGAGGGTGGTTAGAGACGTGGTAAGAGAGTGGTTAGGGGTGATTAGAGGGTGGTTAGAGACGTGGTAAGAGAGTGGTTAGGGGTGATTAGAGGGTGGTTAGAGACGTGGTAAGAGAGTGGTTAGGGGTGATTAGAGGGTGGTTAGAGACGTGGTAAGAGAGTGGTTAGGGGTGATTAGAGGGTGGTTAGAGACGTGGTAAGAGAGTGGTTAGGGGTGATTAGTGGGTGGTTAGAGGTAGTTAGGGGTGGTTAGAGGGTGATTAGAGGGTGGTTAGAGCGTGGTTAGAGGTAGTTAGGGGTGGTTAGAGGTGGTTCGTTTGATAATGTGATCAGTAATCTTCTTTCATTCCTCATTGGAGTTCCTTACCTCCTCTTTAATGCTGGCTCTATACTGTATTCTCAGGTAGTACTCATTCGGTGTAAACCCGCCACCACCTCCCCCATCTTCAGTTGGTTTTATCCTTAATTCCTCATCACTCAACTCGTAGGTGGATCTCACGTATCTCCGGGATTCCCCCTGAAATATATCGTTATGACGTCATATTGTTATGATTTGTTGTATCAACTAAAGTTATGACGTCATATCACCTTTGTGGTGAGGTGGTCCTAGCCCTACTGTTCTACTAAATTTGGACGTGCTCTAAGGAAAACGTTTCCTTTTGACACGAACCCGCCTCCACGTGTTTTCCTACTATCTGTTTTGCCGCTTTCACACCCTCTAAACTTTCATCTTGTGAAAAATCCTTGAAGCATGACAAAGAGACAATTTTAGCACTGTCAAGTTTGTGTGTTATCTAACTTCAACCCTCGAGTGTTCTGGTCCCTTCTACCTTGATCTACCCTCACACTGCCACACAACTTCTATACCTGGTATAGAATTGCTCTGGCAAAGTCACACAACTTCTACCTGGTATAGAATAGCACTGGCAAAGTCACACAACTTCTACCTGGTATAGAATTGCTCTGGCAATGTCCAGCTCCTTAGCGTTTAGTGTAATAGTTGGCGAGGGGCTGAGCAGGGTAAATGATACATCTGTATGTCCTGAGAAGGTCCCATCGAATATCGAGAAGGTGAGGGCATAGGAATGGACGTGGACATCTGATATCTCCCCAAGAACAGTCAATGGTAATAGAAGGACGAGGATTATGTGGTTCAGTAGCATGCTAAATGTATCTGAGGAGGTCCGAAATAGAGTCCCTCGTGAGTAGGTTGTAATTGAGTCGGGAAAATGGGCAACAACAAAAAGAGGGGATCAAGCTCGGTGAAAATAAGAAGCAACTCTTTAGTAATACGACAGCAAGGCAGTACAGTTTCGATTGGGCGATAATACACACAGGTGCAGGTGTATTGTTGAACAAAAGAAGGGAGCGTGTGAGAGAGAGAGGGGTGTGAGCAATTCAAGGGTATAGTGCAAAGTAACTCCTGGCTAAACTGATTGGGCAATGCACAGAGTAGGGAGACGAGAGAGAGGGAGAGAGAAGGAGAGAGAGAGCATAGATCCATATATGGTTTGAAGATTGGGGGAGGTATAGTTTAGTTCTATAGAAGCGGGCCATCTGCTGTCCCGTACAGACCTGATCATGTATTGCTGCACACGCATACCACCCGCAAGGAGTTATCGGAAGAGGGAGTGAAGAGTGAAATTGCGGGGAAGATGGGAGGGGAGAAGTTGAGAGATGGTTGGAGGGAAGAAGGGAGGGGAGAAGTTGAGAGATGGTTGGAGGGAAGAAGGGAGGGGAGAAGTTGAGAGATGGTTGGAGGGAAGGAGGGAGGGGAGAAGTTGAGAGATGGTTGGAGGGAAGAAGGGAGGGGAGAAGTTGAGAGATGGTTGGAGGGAAGGAGGGAAGGAGGGAGGGGTACAAGTTACAACATATGCAAAAAATAGAGCCAGATATTTATACCTATCAACAAGATATTCTACCTGCAACTAAAATTGAGGGAGACGGAAAGAGAAGGACGAGGAAATAAACCTCATTGTCGATTATTAATTTGGTCGGGACGGCGGGACGGCGTAGCGACCGTTCGGGTTCTTTTTCTCTCTCGTACCTTCTCTCGTTCTCTCTCGTTCTCTCAAGTCTCAGTCGCTCTCTCTCTCTCTTTCTCTCTCTCTCTATCTATCTCTCTCTATCTCTCTTTCTCTCTCTTTCTCTCTCTCTCTCTCTCTCTCTCTCTCTCTCTCTCTCTCTCTCTCTCTCGCTCTCTCCCACTTTATTTCTCTTTCCGTCTCTTCTCTTTTGCATCAGTGCGCCCGTTATCTCTTAGGAACTTATTCGTCGAATATTTGCTGAAAATATTATTTGCACCGCTAATGACGACGAATTTGAATTATCTTATACTACGAAGAGAGAGAAATAAAGAGATGGGAGGGTAAGTAAAAGAAATTAGTTGATCAGCTAGACCATAAATGATTATTGTTGTTGTCGTTTAGGTGCACAGTTTAACAAGCATCAACCAGCACCCTGATTATATTGATCAGAAATGTTGGGAAGGCGATAAGTAAGAGTAGAGGAAAAGAAAGAGAGAGAGTTTGGTAATACTAACTACTAGGCCGATGGAAAGGTCATTTAAGAGGGTGCATTAGGGGAGAGAGAGAGAGAGAGAGCTATTGGCATGTTTAAGTGGTCTATACACGCACTTATAGTTGTAGTAAAACTCACACACATAAAGTTGTGTGCGGTAACTCTCAGCCACTATATGAATGGTTTTTTGATGCACCTTGTGAGACTGTGGGAGAGATTGTGAGAGAGATATGTAGACGGTAGGAGAGTGAGAAAGGAGATCAGATAAACGATATAGGTGGTAGTAGGAACAAGCACGAAACAAGCACACAGCTGCGGAAAAACGAGAAAGGGATCACTAATTATTGTCTGTTGTAAACTAGCTATATATCGACCTACTTTCCTAGCACGTACAACAAGTAAAGACTGGTAGGGGATGTAAGAGAGAGAGGGGACATTTTATGTGTTCAAATTAGGAGATCCTATAGGGTGAGGGAGGATGGCATGCTATATAATAACATCGGCTGTAAAAAGCAACACCGTGTAGATTGACATATTGCCTGTGTCCCTCTATCTCTTTCTATCTCTTTCTGGTGTTGACCTCACATAGCGCGAAGTAGACTATTAATCACTGAAAGAGTAGCTTACCAAGAATGGAGTATGATGATGAAAGTCAAAGAGGGGCAGCAATAGAGGGATAGATAGAGAGGGAGAGAGGGAGGGAGAGTGGCTCTGTTTCAAACATATATTGGTTGAAGCAGAAGCAATCTAAACTCATACTATATGAACATGGGTTCACACTATATGAACTTGGGTTAGAGTCTGTGCATCCAGTCCAATATATTTATAGTGCTACCACGAGAGATAGAGAAAGTGAGAGAGAGAGAGAAAGTGAGAGAGAGAGAGAGAGAGATAGAGAACGAGAAAGTGAGAGAGAGGGAGGGTGGGAAAGGGAGGGGCTCATATAGCTGAACTACTACTATAGCGTCGCTAGAATGAAATGAGCAGGGGCATGGCACCATGATAGACACATGGCGATTGGCGAATGAATGAAATAGTTTACACTAACAAAGGCCGGTTGCAAAAACTAAAACCATTTGATCTATGTGGCACTTTCACTGAAGCTCGATCAATGACCTGTTATTACAAGGTGACAACTACTGCAGTCATTACCCTCTCTCTACTACAGCTAGTAGTAACAGAATTACTCTAGCTCAAGGTGCCAAACTGTCTAGGCAACTCGATAAATCCATCGGCCCAGGTGGTAGTACATTTAACTGTACATTTAACTGATACATTATAGACACCTGTGACTTTCAGGGCTGTAGTTTGGGTCGACCAAATGTTCCTGTCTCTATAACTGTATTTTGGGATATTTCTCCCTCTATCCCTCTGATTTTTAAACCAGGAAAGGAATAGACGTACAGAATTAGAAGTACAGAAGTAAAACTACAGTCACTATACAGAAGGGACAATTACAGTGGTCTAATAGATGATTAGTGAAGTACTTAATTACACAACTGGTGTCGAGTACACGACACAGTCCCGGCGGCCGAAACAGTGCCGGTAATTGTGATGTGATGGCCTGGAAGGTGCACAAGGAAGTAAGTCCAGCCGTAGGGTGAACTAACTAGTTAGGAAGGTGTGTACTGAAAAAAGGGGGTGGGCGGTATCTTTAGGCAATAGCAGGTTGTCCAACAAGGGCGGCAAGACCTATAATATTGGTGAACAATATCTGCTGTTTCCTCTCACTTATCACATTGTTCAGTAATGGTAGAAACAACCACCTGCATCGGCCAGTTGTCCTAACTGTACACTTCCTCCTTTCTTTTTCACACTATACATATTGACCCTGAGAGTGAGATTCATGTCCCAATTATGACCCTGAGATTCATATAGCTCCTCGATTCAACCCTCTAGTTCTGGTGGCCAGGCTGGGTCAATATCTCTCCCATTCAACCCTATAAATCTGGTGGCCAGGCTGGGCCAATATCTCTCCCATTCAACCCTCTAGTTCTGGTGGCCAGGTCGGGTCAATATCTCTCCCATTCAACCCTAGCTTTGGTGGCCAGGCTGGGGCAATATCTCTCCTATTCAACCCTATAGTTCTGGAGGCCAGGTTGGGGCAATATCTCTCCCATTCAACCCTCTAGTTCTGGTGGCCAGGTCGGGTCAACAGCTCCCCCATTCAACGCTAGCTTTGGTGGCCAGGCAGGGTCAATATCTCTCCCATTCAACCGGCCCAATCTAGTTCTGGTGGCCAGGCTGGGGCAATATCTCTCCCATTCAACCCTCTAGTTCTGGTGGCCAGGTCGGTTCAATAGCTCCCCCATTCAACCCTAGCTTCGGGAAGGGAGGGAGGGAGGGTCGAACAAGGCAAGCTTTGGTGGCCAGGCAACACTAGCCCCCTCCCGAACCTCTCTCGTTATCAGCCCCCTCCTCTCAGAGTAGAAACACAGACAGTGTATGAGACACCCTGTAAAGGGTGAGGAGGGACACCCGCCCTCTCTCAATTTTATCCTAATTTGAGGGTTCAGGTGGCACATGTCCCTAGCTCTGCATATATGATTAGCACCGCCTTTTATTATGTGTGCTAGTAGTAGTAGTAGCCTAGTACTAACATTATGAGACGTCCCCGTACTAGCTGGTTAGCACTTGTTTCTATCCCCTCTCTCTCAGCCCCTCTCTTTCAGGCCATATCTTTCTTTATATTTATTATTTCTCTCTCTTTCTCTCTCTCTTTCTCTCGCTATGATCCTCTTCTCTCTCCCATATATGCTACTATAGAATATGAAATATGAATTCACGGACCATGACTTACTAACTTACCTGAGACCACAGCTCGTGGGGGTATCTCTTTACTTTGTAGTACTACTTTAGCTCTAATCCCTCTGAGAGATTTATTGTGAGCCTTGCTTTCTTTCTTGAGTGCTGTCAGGCCATGCTCTGACAGTTCTTTGTTAAGTGTCGTGTTCTCAAAACCTCGCCGTATCTATCTGAAATTTAGGAAATTTGTTTAGTGCGGTGGCTTCTGGGAAATTGGATAACTTCCTCGACTTCTCCCATCAATTTGGAGCCAGGCCACCAATTGTACCCCTTATTGGTGAAACCCCACAACTGCAACAGGGGGTGTGTCAACTATCCAGGGAGAGAGAGAGTGCATGGGCCTGGAAATTCAATTTACCCCCCTGCTTTGAGAGCGTCCGTGTTCTGGATGCAGTACCGGTCAGCTTCTGACCCTTTCTCTCTCTACCCCCCCTCTCTCTCTACCCCCCTCTCTCTCTACCCCCCCCCCTCTGACCTCTCTCTCTCTCTCTCTCTCTACCCCCCCTTCTCTCTCTCTCTCTCTCTCTCTCTCTCTCTCTCTCTCTCTCTCTCTCTCTCTCTCTCTCTCTCTCTCTCTCTCTCTCTCTCTCCCCCTCTCCCTCCCTCTCTCTAAACGTGCAAATATACCATGTCCCTCTAAATTAAACCTCCCCCTAGTTTGAGAACTACAAGTTATATTTTTCTTTGCGTAACATATACCCATCATACACCGGCCCTATAAAAAACTCAGTCACTGACTAAACAGGCCGCGTTGAAGCTTGTTTTCCTCTCTCTGTCTTGTAAAATAGGGAACATGGGTAACCGCACTGATATTGATTGATTTGCCCTTCCCGCCATCCCCATCTTCTGCAGCCTATATCTCGTTCTGTCCATGAACCCCAGTACCTGCTTGTTACCCATGTGCAGGACTCTATCATTATACACCCGATAGCAAATCCCACACCCTGTGTGTTACAAGTACCTCAACTTTTTCACAGGTCACGTGTTGCACGATCATGTGTGGAGCACCAATGACAGAATCAGAGAACGCTTTCTGATCTCTCTCAAATTGAATCGAGTAGAGCTTTTCTTTTGTGTTCCCATATATCTATCCCAATCTCTCTCTCTCACTAGCCCTTTTCACTTCGCACCGATTACACACGTGAGAGACACCAGCCTTGCTTGTCTGATGTCCCTTCGTGTTGCGTGCTACAAGTATTTCTCCAGCAGAGGGAGTGAGAGAGAGAGAGAGAGAGAGAGAGAGAGAGAGAGAGAGAGAGAACGGAGAGAGAGAGAGAGAGAGAGAGAGAGAACGGAGAGAGAGAGAGAGAGAGAGAGAGAACGAGAGAGAGAGAGAGAGGAGAGAGAGAGAGAGAGAGAGAGAGAGAGAGAGAGAGAGAGAGAGAGAGAGAGAGAGAGAGAGAGAGAGAGAGAGAGAGAGAGAGAGAGAGAGAGAGAGAGAGAGAGAGAGAGAGAGAGAGAACGGGGAGAGAGATGGGAAATCAGAGGTGCCGCTTCGTATGAGTAGCACTGCAGACACACTTGCAGAATAGAGTTATGTTAATTTTCCGATGATAACGTGATAAGATTTTATTGAACTTGATATCTGTTTCAGTGCCTGTGCAACTGCATGCATAGATCAATGATGGTTCTCCAATGTTGTTAAAACAGTTCTCCTTTCTATTTCCAATTCCTACCGCCATTCGCCCCGCTAAAGTAGAACTGAAATAGTCAGGGGAGGGAGAGAGAGAAAGAGAGAGAGAGAGAGAGAGAGAGAGGGGAGGAGAGGATCGGGGTGATAGAGGGTGCATGCTGGGAGTTATGTGATCACATGATAGGGCGAAGTAGCGAGTAAACCGAGAACGTGGAAGAAATAGAGAATCTAGCATGAAAGAGTGAGAGAGGGAGTGAGAAATAGGTAGTGAGGGAGAGAATGAGAGGGAGAGATAGAAAGAAAGATAGATAGAGAGAGGGGGATCATGCTAGTTCACCAGTAGGGGGATCATGATCAAGGAAGGAGAAAGTATTAGCTGAGTAGCGAGTATGACGTGTGAAGATCTCTACACAGACCGCCCCGCGTGGTGAACCGATGGAATTTGTACCACGTGCGTGAGGGGTCCTCAAAACTTCTTGCAGCCCTTGCAGCAGCAGGAGCTTCTAATGCTCCCCCTCCCCTTTACACCATCTCTCTGTAATCCGAGATGACGCGTTATTTCCTCTATCTCGTCGTCGTGCAACCTGTGTCTTTTCCTGTCCGTTTCATCTCTACCTCCCTCCTTCTCTATTTCTCTGATTTGCTGTTCCCTATTCTATTTTTTGGCATTTTTACCCTGCCTCTCTCTCTCTCTCTCTCAGGCTCTCTCTTGTGTTTCATAGCCTCCCTCTCCGTATATTTTTCTCCGTATATTTTTGTCTCCTTGTCGGATTTTTTTCATGCTCTCTCTCTCCCTCGTTTTGCAAGTTAATTGTAAGAGAAGTCAAGACACAGACTCAGAAAAAAGATAATGGCTTGTGTTTCCCCTCTTCTCCTTTTTCTTATCAATTTTTCACGTTTTCTCGACCTTGTAAAGTGCGGTATGCATTCTTTGACTGCCGCAGCTGAAACTTGTATTACACCGTTAAAGGAGGGCCACTCGCACGACAAAAAGGACCTGATGTAAACCTCTGAAGTCCATGATTTTACCGCTCAAGCCACTTCTAGCTTTACTCCTATCTCTACTAATTTTAATTATTGTTGTCTCTTAATTTTGCTGTTGCCCTGTTTTCTATGGTCCCAATTTGCCCTTTAATATGATGCTTCCTCAACAGATATAATAATCCAGATGGCAGATATTATATTGTCGATGACATGCTGTCAGGGTATATTTCTCAACAGCATATCTTGCTTTAAATTTTCTCAGATTCTCCTCTCTTCTTCATCCTTTTCTCTCTCTCTTGTGTCTCCTCGCCTTTTTATTATATTTTCTACCCTCTTGATGCCCTACAAAGCACTATTCAACACATTTCCCTTTAGTGACAGGATCAGCCCCACACGGAGATGTAGCTTCCCCTGATCACGCCAAGTACAGTGAGAGTGAGCTACGTCTCGGAGAAAATCAGGGGGATAGTGATCAACTGCCGCCCGGGGTTTGAATTGTTCACATACACACCGGACACAGTGTCAGGCGACTCAACGCGGGGAGAAAATCGGAGAGTGAACTGCCGCGGGGCGTGGAATTAATATCTCCCGTGTGTTGCTACGGAATATGCTACACCATCTGCTATCTTTTCTTCTTTTAATCCTCACATCATCTACATCAACATCATCTACAATATCCTGGCTGCAGTTTGTTCACCAGTTTCAAAACCAGTTGACTCTCAACTCGAGCATCTCAACGGTACCCATGTGCAGCACATGGATTTCGAACAATTACCAAATCCCACCCTCCCTAAACCGGACACTTCGCAACTTGGAGCGGTGGGGGCAGCACTGTGTGAATGAGGTCGATTGCATCAGGGGGAGTATATCCTTTCAAAACCAGGAGTTGACTATTACCGATCAGTTAGATGCGGGGGTTAGGAGGCTAGTACTGGAGTTACATTATGTATCAAGGTTTAGAGAGCATCTTCGTCTGTGTGCTTCAGTTCAAAGTAAGTGTTTGTTTGTTTTTCTGCCTGTCTGTTTGTCTGTTTGTCTGTTTGTTTGTCTATTTGTTTGTCTGTTTGTTTGTTTGTTTGTCTGTCTGTCTATTGATTTGTCTGTCTATTGATTTGCCTGTCTGTTTGTCTGACTATATGTCTGTCTATTGGTTTGTCTGTTTGTTTGTCTTGATGACCGTGTTTAATAGGTTTGTTATCTGCACTGCACCTGCAGTGGCCCCTTAATTTTAATTTGTAACTGTGCACCCTCGTCCCCCCTCCACAGTAGTTTGTGTCTGCAACTGAGAGCCGCTACCTTCTCTGCCTCTCACTTCCAACTTTCTTCAGATGAGTGTGACGCAATGAAGAAATCATTGAGAATTAGGTCTTCCTCATCGAGGAGACGATCTAAGAAGTATAACTGGTGCAGGAAGTTCTCACTCCGCGCTAATGGGGTTCATACGGGATGTCACAAGGTTCGTTATATAGTGGAATAAGAAATTATCCGATTTGATACTGATCACCAAATTGCCCCTGATATGATACCCTCAATTGGACAATTTGGACAATTTATCAGCCAAATATTCACTCTTTATTACTCCTCGGGACAAAACATTACATATTACATACCAGATTTCTTGAATTTAAAAGGACTTACTACACTTCAGGGTTCACCAGTGTTTCGAGATTACTGTTCGAGAACTGATAAGGTGGATGAATCAAAACCAGGAAGAGTTTATAGTGGTAGATCTGATAGACTTCGTATCCATGGAGACGAGTTGTAAAAGTCTTCCCGAGTTGAGGGCCCTGTTAAAGCTGTTCGGGTCGAGGCTATTGAAACCAGCTGATGTTAAGGTAGGGGACTGTTCGTTTTCAATCGCCATTTACAAGGGGTGCTTTCCTTAATGTTGGTTTATTTTTCTGAGGCTCTAAAACACAAGTACAGTCGGACCCCGATTTAGGGACACCCTCGGGGGAAGGCTCTTGTCCACTAAATCGGGGTGTCCACTAAATCGGGGTCAAATAAGGTTAATTTCCTATATCAGGGAAAAAATCCTGTCCCTAAATCGGGGTCCGACTGTATAACGGTCACATCATAGCTGTGATGTGACACTCTTGCTTTTCTGTCGTCTTCTCTCTAGATAGAACGCCACCAGCTTCCCCTCCTTGGGTGAGCTCCGAGACCAAGGGAAGAATATTATGGTGAGATCTACCTGTACCTTTGGAGGAGAGTTCCTGTTCCCCGCTCAGACCACCGACTGTAAGTTGTTCCTGTCATCCCCTCCCTATAATCTGTAAGATGTTCCTTATGTTATGTCCCACTAAATCGTTCTTTCCCATCCCTATATTTTCGAAGTTGTTAGGCTATTTTAGGAGATTTCTGACACGTGAATAGGATCACAGTAGCGCTTCTTTCTAGCCGCCCCAAACTCCAAAGTGTCTCTCCCCTATGGGTCACACGAAGTGTGGGAATGCGGTTTGCTACTAAAGAATTCTGGGCTCTGGTGAAGAGCGGGTTAAGAATTCCTAGAATAATTAGGTGTTAGGAGAGGGATATATTCGGCCAAATATATACCCTGACAACTAGGCATATTCCCTCCTCTCTATCCTTCCATACCTAGTTCTCTCTCTCCCTCATCTCTCTCTGCATCCCTCTCTATTGCTGCCACTAACGTGATCTCCCTGCATTTCTCACTAATATATTACCCTAGACGTCAATGTTAAGAGTATCAGTGCTGCAGGGCGGTCTCCAGCAGAAAGGGTGTCATGCTCCCCAGACCTTCAGCAGTCATTCTCTCTCTTCTACTACGATAAAATTAATGTGAGTAATATGTCATCAATTATAGTTCTCAATAGTTTAAAGTGTGTAATCCTTTTGGTAGTTTCAGTAACTGTTGGCGATGTACTTAAAGGTCCTCCCAAACTATTATGATTATGTCCCTTGCTGCGCGCGACCGGATTTTAGACAGCCATAGCTCCACCCCTTGATGAGATAGAGACTTGAAATTTGTTTTGTAAGGAGATCATGTCGAGTTCTTCCTACAAAACAAATTTCAAGTCTTTATCTCATCAGGGAGTGGAGTTATGACCGTGGGAAATTTCACAAAACCCGAGTGAGGGACATATTAGTTTGGGGTGTACTTTAGTTGGGATTGATTCCGGCCTATGTGTGTTGGGAAATGGGAATTGTGACATTGTGTTAGTTTTGTAGCAAGATTTGGAAGGTATGCAAGTCTTCTAAAGGTTTAGCCGCTGCTGCAGCAATATTAGGGCACTAAGAGGTGCTAACCTAATCCAAATCGAATATATTCCATTGCTTGTGTGAGCCCTAGTGGCCCTTGAGACCCCTATCATTTATGGGCGGTACTCCTTTATAAATCTTTCTCCCTACTAGGTGCTCCTTTATAAAACCTTCTCTCCCCTGCTAGGTAGACCTAATCCTGCGAAGGGGGGCCGAGGTTAAACTGTACAGATCTCCATCTCAGCCTACCAAGGGATTGGCACAACGACTTGCCACCTGTGGTACACCAGTTGCCCTTCAGGCGACCTCTCTCTCCAATCTGTTTAGTAAGCGTTTATACCACTACTGATCTGTTATTGAGTTACCATGAAACCAGCGACTAGTTGACGCTGTCCCTGCATCTCTCTCTTTACTTCTCTATCATTTTCTCTCTCTCTCTCTCTCTCTCTCTCTCTCTCTCTCTCTCTCTCTCTCTCCCTCATTCTAACTACCCTCTTTTCAGGCTGTAGCTGGACCTGGTTGCCCCACCATTCTAACACCAATTGCAGCCAGGGATGTACTGCCTTCCGATTTGATAGCCAAACTGAGAGCTATGGATGGGTCAACACAAACTGCACAAAGAAGCTGCATTTAGCATGTAGGAGCAGGGCTGGCCGATTTGTGGTGTCTCCTAACTACTACAGGATACCTAATTCTGGGACAGGAGATGAACTTTGTCAACGGTCCGGACATACATTTGCTATTCCTCGCAATCCAAAGTAAAGGAAGAAAAAGATAAACATTCGGCTTTTTTCTTTAGATATCCTAGAGCCAATCTTGATACTGGACATATCCTAATTTCACCTACTCATTTCAGTGAGGCAGCACAGCTAGCTCAACAGATGTGGTACCATGGTTTAGCATTCGTCTGGTTACCCCGTACTCAACATACTACTTGCACCGACAAAGGCATGCGTTTAAATCCACTCTCTCATTGTCTTTTTTACAATTCGACATAAGAGATATTGTCTTCCTCTTTGAGAGAATTTGTTTAAACTCCATGTCCTCTATTGTGTGACGCATCCCATTCAAACTCTATTTTAACCTACATTCCCTCTCTCTTTAGTGAGTTATATCGACTGCGGTGAGCCTGATATCCCTAACAATGGTCAGATAGAGACTGACAGCTACTGGTTCGACTCCATAGCCCGGTATTCCTGTGATGCAGGCTGGGATCTGATAGGAGAGCGAGAGAGGATGTGTCTGTCAAATGGAAGCTGGAGTGGGAGCCCGCCGCAGTGTGAACGTGAGTGGTAGTGAACCGCAGAATGCTGTTGTAGCGGATTAGAGCGTGCAAGTGGTCGCGTGGGGGGGGGGGGTGAGAGAAGAAGAGAGAGAGATGGAGACACTCTCTATCTCTCTGATAGAGAGAAGAAATGAAAGGGTGATATCTTGCTACTTGCGAAAATACTTCTGCACATAGGCCGCGACTATGGTAATAATATCCATATGGACATATGATACTGCAGATATGAAGTCCTTGTTACCATATATGGAAATAACAAGCAATTCTCTCCAGGTGTGGACTGTGGACCACCTCCCCATCCCCTGCAAACTCGGATTCTAGGAACTTCCACTGATTACGGGAGTGTATTCTACTACACGTGTAACTGGGCCCACGTGTTCGATGGACAATCCTCCACTGCCTATATAATAACCCGCTGTGGGCAGGATGGGAGATGGGATACTTTTGTACCTAACTGTATCGGTAAGTTAACAGTGATCAAACAACTAGAAACTCGTTATTGGAACCCTCTGGTTCATACACCGGTTTTATTAACTTTACTTCCTTGAAGCTAGTTCAAAACGTGTACGATATGTTCCATATAACCCCCTGTTTGTCTCCCCCAATAGAACAACAATGTGAAGTGGGACAGTGGAGTGAGTGGAGTAAATGTAGTGACTCCTGCGAGGACGGCTACCAAACACGGACCAGAACCATTATCAGCCAGAATGGTCAGAACTGCCCAACTACAACAGACAGGAGGAGGTGTGCTGCGAGGAGGTGTGATACGTGTGTGGGACGGAGGTATTCGAGGAGGGTTGAGGTTGACGATTGTAAGAGCCAGGAAAAAGTATCAAACTTGGTAAGTCTTGCTTTAGCAGTATCTACCCCATGCAGCAGCTGTCCCGAATTCTCTGAATCTCTAACTAGCACCGACCTCTCCTAAATCATCCAACTAAACTCAACCAACCCCATTTACAGTGGTGTAATGGTTCCTGTCCCCAAGAAGGGCTCTGCTGTAAGGCTACAGCTGTATCTACAAAACGTCTCACTCTATTTTGTGAGGATTCTAGACCACGACAATACGAAGAGAAGGTATGTATGGAGTCCCTACTCCCCGTGTCCCTGTATGATGTATGGTTCTACTGTGCATGGTGCCACCAAATTTTCACAGCGTGATTCTTCCAGTACAATATGCAAACTGTCTTGTTCAGACTCTCTCTCATGTAGCATAAATGAAACCAGTCTGAATTTTGCTTTACTGACTGTTGTATCACAGAGATAGACATGCGCCAAGTCTGCCGCTTATTTAGGGGGGGGGGGTGCTAAATTAGGTTAACTGCTGCACCTCCTAATTTCGTTACCAAGTCCCTTTATAGACCCCGTCAGTGACATTTCTCTCTTTCTACAGATAACGGAAGAATGTGGGTGTGTACAGTGTGCCCGGTGACAGACCTATTCGCTGCTTAGCTGATGGACTCTATATCTACAGTGGAGAAAGAGAGATCTAAGATCTGTGATACACAATTCTTATACAATTAATGGATTAGGTCAAAGAGGGACAGTAGGAAAAGATACTATGTACAATCTATGACTTACGTGATTTATATTCAATGGAAACTGAACTGGTCATCAAAAACCATACACTTTGGAGAGAGAATTTTTTGGTTTTTGCTGATTAAATTTCCATACTTCTAGGTGAAGTAAATTAAGTAAACTAAAGACGTTTTTAAGAAAGTCAGAAATCGGCTATGGTTTTTATTCGTGCCCCACGATTCTAGCTGTTTTCCATACCGAGAAAAAAATCGATACATTTGAACGAATGTTATTAATTCAGATTTCGCTTCATAAACTTCCGAGTTTTGATTTGACAAAAAAGAAGCCTATTTCTCAGTCCTAATTAGGACGCCGTGCTAACCAGGTTTCTTTTCACAGTTTGTTCCGTCTCGTATTATAGTCCTCCTACTACAAGTCAGGGCGATAATTGTTGCTTGGATTTTGGGATTCTAATAAATCGGGGTCCGACTGTACATTGGCGCTTGTCGGCGCTCAAACAAGAGATGTCTATACATGTGAGCCGTGCGTGTACTTGTATTTTGTATAAACGCGCGAAGTCGACCACAAAAACACTTCGCGCGTTCCAAACATGACATGAGGGACTTCTTAGAAATAGCAAATCATTGTCAACGACCGGTGGACTTGGTCAAGAGTTCAGCAGAACTCTGAAGCAACTCGCAACCAAGAAATCGCGGAAAACTGGCTATACCTACCAGGAGTGTATTCGATACCTCCGTGTTCGTCTATCATTTTCAATGGTCCGCTCCATAACCTGTTCTATTCGGGGTTACAGAGGAAAGAACAAGAATGATGGCTCTTCATCAGATCTGTACCATACATACTAGTCTTTAACTGTTGCATGTATTTTATGTGATTTTCTTCGTGTAGCCGGTCAGGCAAAAACAATTTATATATACATTGACATTGTTAGGCCAGATGCATGTGGCTTCTTTTATTATAATTTTATTCTTTTCTTAATTTTAATCATTGTCTCACAAATGTGCCCACTGCCCATTTCTGATTCCACAGCGGCTATGAAATGGGTTTATCAAGTGTTAAACTCTCACATAGCATTGGTTACGAAGTCACCCCTATTATTGCATACTAACAGTGAGCTTTCGCTGAAACACATAGCACTTCATAGCAAATTTACCAGGATTCTCGGGGGAAAGGGTTTTAAAGTTATACTGATAACAATCAAATTATATATAAACACACTGTGCCCGGTAAGTCCTACTATATATCCTTTAGTATGACAAATCTTGCTGTGATTTGAATCAGCAGGAACACATTTTGATGGGGTTGAAACTTGGGGGAGACCTTTTCACCAAATGTAATGTGTATAAATTTCCACGGGAACCTCCTGGCCTTGTTGGCACACTAAACCCAGCTAATTAGCTCTTTTGAACTCACGGTATGATTTTACCAAAAAGTAAGGGTACTCCTATCTGTTGCTTCAATATAATGTTCAGGATGGGGATGCGGCAGAAATCATGTTTGATAAACGTAAGTCTCAATTATTCAGTTACTGAATGTAACATCTAATGTGTATAAATTTCCACAGGAACTCTTGTTAGCACACGAAACCGGCGCTAATTGTGGCGCTAATTGGCTCTTTGAACTCTCTTTTGGAGAAAGGGATGATTTACCAAAAAGCAAGGGCGGTACCACTATTCCACACATCTACCTATTACATCTAGTTAGGTGCAAACTAGGAATCATACAGAGATGAAAATGTCAGGTTTTAGTATAGTGATAGTATCTTTCGGTTGGCATACCATGTACTTGGTACCTGGTAAACGTGTCGTATATTCTTTGTTTTAGTTTTTCCACAAGGGCCTTGTCTCAATAACAATGGCCAGTAAACAGATCCACACGGCCGAGTATTGAGGTACTTTCATCGTCTCATCGACATGAGAGCTGTTTTTAAAGCGCCCACACGTGCTTTTAGCTGCGTACACAGGTGTGTAAGCAAGTTAAACAACGCATCACTAGTACCCTTGTTTTGTGTCGTAACGTGTTGATATATGGCAAACTACCATAACCACCAGAGGAAAACCAGGCTTCAGGAACTTCCCACGACCACCCTAATTGGCGGGTTAACATTCCTGATCCTAACACTGTACTCCTATCTGTTGCTTCAATATAATGTTCAGGATGGGGATGCGGCAGAAATTATGTTTGATAAACGTAAGTCTCAATTATTCAGTTACTGACTGTAACATCGTGCACACAGCCGAACCGGGCCTTCGGCCCGCTGCGGAGAGGACTTTTACACACATGATACACCTAATGCATGTTGCTTATAGGCCAAAATATCCGTCATCAGATCACATCCCACCCAAGTTCAATCAGATCTCACATACTACCCATCAGGTACTGTTCGTGATGTGATCCCCCTTATTGAGAGTGATAGATAGAATAAGACAGAGATAGAAAAAGTTAGAATCAAAGAGAAATGCAACGATTTTACAGTATGTACTTATCTCGACCAAAACGCGGAGTTTTTACGTCAGCCGACCCGAAACCGGATTAAATTTGGCCACCCGCTGGTCTCATTCTGGGTCATTTGAATCTTTTAGTTACATGTAATTACCCTTTAATTACATGTAATTACATTTTAATTACATGTAATTAATTCCAATTACATTTAACTACAGTCGGACCCCGATTTACCGGGCCCCAATTTACCGGAACGCCGATTTACCGGGAGGATAAACTTCCCCCGGTATAGGAAATTAACAGTATTTCACCCCGATATACCGTGTACCCCGAATTACCGGGCAAAATCCTTTCCCCCAAGCATCCCGGTAAATCGGGGTCCGACTGTACTTCCAATTACATTCCAATTACTTCAGTACCTCGAGAGCTTTCGAACGCACCCTAGAAAATCTTTCTACTCCTTCTAATTGCCGAGATCTGCATACCCCTTATTTTGCCTGTTTTTCGCGTCCTACCCCTTATGGGTTTGAGTACGGCCATCGCCGCACCCCCTATACGTCGCGGGACCTCGAGAACTTTCCAACGAGCCATAGAACACCTCTCTACTACTTCAGGGGGCTTCAAAACTTTCACTCTCAAAATATCTATGGTTTATGGTTTTATGGTTTTGCGGTTTATGGTTTTTTTCCATCTGGTATTAAGGGCCTTTCGGCTCGGCCCCGTTGTTTTTAGGGGGGATGGGTTGTGTTTATTTTCGGGTCGGGGGGCCTTGCCAGGCCCCGAATATTCAATTAAGAACAGGAGCTTTCGGCTATGTCAGTCGTCTTCAGCTATAACAACAATGAAAAATGAAAGTGTTTATGTAGTGGAGAGGGGGATATGGGATCCGGGGAGGGGAGAGGGAGAAAGAGTTAGACATAGAAAGAGAGAGTGTGTGTGTGAGAGAGCAACGATCAGCCCTTTTCGGCCGAAGGCCGAATTGCATCCACTAGTATGAGACAATTACTGATCTGTGCATAATTCTATATATCTGGCATAATTCTATATCTGGCAATCGGATGGCACTCTGATCTTTCTTCCTAGGGGATCTTTCCTTCAATTCATTTTGTGCATTCCTGGGCTTCTTTCACTCGACTGTGTCTTTCCTGGGCTCTCACTTGGCCTTTGTAGTTCCCACCCATCTCTCCCTAGGCTTTTCTAGCTGATTTCCTGGGTTGTTGTGCACTATGATCTTTCTCCCTCTTGAACCATCTACCATCTAGATCTGTTAGATGAGTCGCTATAGGGAGCCATTTGGTCAGATCAGAGTGCCAGTACGATGTTATTCAGTTCTAAAGTGTGTCAGTATCGTGTGTGAAACATAGGTTTGAGTATGTTTATTGGATGACTAGTTTTAAAGTAGGATTTTTTGAAGTTGTCACCCCCTGGGAGGCACACTATTTTTTATTTGCACGTCAGAAACTTGTTTTGGCTCTCACGCCTTTGTTTCTTGACCAATTTCGTCAAACAAAAATTTTACGGACTCATAATATTATGCTCTTTCCGGTTATATGCGGCTTTTTGTCGAAAAGTGAGAGCAAGTGAGGGCTGTCACACGCAAATACGACGCCACACGTGAAAGGGGGGTGACAAATTGAAAAAATGAATAAAGTGAATAGGGAATAGTCAGGCCCATCACTACACGACTTTACCGCATATGAGATACATAGAGTTGTGTAAGGTGTGTTTGGCTCACTAGTGAACATTTGTAAAATGTTGCGAGTTCGTTGAAGTCTGGTGAGTAGCAACTTATGAGTATTATGGCAGGTTTATCGTATCTTGACAGTTTCTTATAAGTCTGTAACTCGATAATTCACATCTAAAGGGATACATCCAAGTTTAGTATAATGATGCTTACCTGTCAAATAAACACGTCCCCCTGCAATATATTCTGTAAAGCGTTCACAATCCCACATACTAACTGAACGGCCACCCCTCAGTTATTTCATATCACATGGATGACAGGGCTACATTTTTTTTTCATTCTCGTTAATTTAGTCTTCCCTGCATGTTGATATACTGTGTGTTAACTAAGTGTCTGACAATATTCAATATCCCATCTCATCTAGTGAGAACATAACATTTACACAACGTGGCCATATGCTCACTAGATGAGGGATAGCGGAATATCCCTCAAGTCTCAATTTAATCGTTTACACCTTCTTTTTACACTTTATAGTAAGCTGCACGTATACTGTTTATAATAGTCTGGCATACATGTGCTGCAATTAATTAACATTAATTCTCGGATAAATTTTTCGAATCCACGATTAGTTATCCTCGTATCCACGGTTGTTTATTTGAGTAGCATCGTATCCCAGATTGGTATCCATTTATCAGCGGTTGATCTCATCAATCGCGGAAGTGAGCTGATACACGGAGAACTAATTCTATCCATCTAATTATATCTCACTAGCACTTTCTTCTGATCAAATCTCATCATTTCATTCATGATAGTTTTTTCTTTTATTCACAGTTATTAAAGTTCAACTGAAAATTTTTAATCGTTATGGTAACCGTCCATCTGATGCTTCTTATTTTTGCAATGTTCACACCACGTACGTGCTGGCCTAGTATAACTGCTGGCCTAGTACTGCTGGGCTCATCAATCAGGGACAATGTTGCTTGTGATATATATTGTACATGTACAATCTCACTGTGTCTCCCATTCCCTCTCTCTCTCTTTCTTTTTGGCTTGCTGGTTCTATTCCCATGTTACACATCCCTCATTAACATTAACAATCAACCTCTATAGTCTCCCTAACTGTACGCAAATATCTAAAGCTTCCATTCCATTGCTGTTGTTTGTTGTTATTGTTATATTATTGTGGTTATTGAAACCGAAGTGCTCCGTCAAATTAACCGCCCGCATAGCGTTGCCTGCGACGTAGACAGCATTGCATTGATTGTTTACTATACACAGAGTATGACTACTTCGCACATATAAGAATCAATTAATGTTAGCGGCCAATATACCGGAGCACCGATGCCACCGGATATCCGCTTTTCACACCGCGATACGTTTAACACTTGTTCATGTTTACAGGCAGTGTAAATCTCACAATTTTAGTACACTGTTTTCCAGGTGTTCATCGTTGTTCAATAATTGTACATTAATTGTTTATCATTTCATGGCACCTCAGCTATATTACATTCAGATTACGTTCATATTTCTAATTTGATTTTCAGTTATGACGCTGTTATGAAATCAAATGCTTGCATGACAAAAGTGAAATTATCAGTTTTGTCATTAGCCGTTTTGGGTCTTTTTATTTTCCTGTCCAGAGAATCTTCGTCTTCAGAAGAAGAAGAAACAGAATTCGGTAAAAACAATGAACAGCTTCAAACTTAATATTTTATTATTATCACTGTTCTGACCTTTAAATTAAACTATTCAATTTTCAGAAAATTATCGGCCCCAGTTGACCCTAATTTTGACACAATTTCGATCTGGATCAAGTTGGTTAGGATCAATATTTGATGCTGATCCTGATATATTCTATCTGTTTGAACCGTTACATCCACAGATCTACTCATCCCCGTCCCTCTCTTTAACTACCCCAGAGGTCCAGGTACTTACAACACACACACACACATTCGGGGCCTGGTAAGGCCCCCCGACCCGAATATAAACCAAACTCAACCCATCCCCCTAAACCATCCCCCCTAGACCACCTCCCTCCCCCCTAGACCACCTCCCTCCTCTTCAGCGCACCGTTATCTTCTTCTACCAGCATGCAGTGAAGGGTTGAGAGTTGAGAACTGTTTTTATAGGTTTAATTAAGAACAATTTTTAATATATATTTTTACTCTGGGTGCCACCTGTTATAGTGGACTGACTCCATGTTGGTGGAGCCCGGGACGTGCGGCTATATTTATTGACATTTATTTATTGTATATAACGTTCTAATTTTTCCATGATAAAAAAAAAACAACGGGGCCGAGCCGACAGGTCCTTAATACCAGATGAAAAAAATAGTGACGTCACAGATAGCACAATGAAGTCAAAATGAAACTTTTTGCAAACCCGGTGTCCGGTGGATTTGTGTTTTTCATTCTTTATCATATTACCAGATCCAGATACTAAAGAATTTGTGTACATGTGATTTCGATAATATCCCTTCCTATGGTTTTGTTCACCGGAGTAATGCTGGAATGACTGCCAAATCATTCTTCAATTCAATAAGTGCAAGTAAGAACAACAAAATCTTTTGGTGACATTGACACCTAAAGTACACCCCAAACTACTATGTCCCTCACTCGGGTTTTGTGAAATTTCCCACGGTCATAACTCCACTCCCTGATGAGATAGAGACTTGAAATTTGTTTTGTACGAAGAACTCGATATGATCTCCCTACAAAACAAATTTCAAGTCTCTATCTTATCAGGGGGTGGAGCTATGGCCGTCTAAAATCCGGTCGCGCGCAGCAAGGGACATAGTAGTTTGGGGGGACCTTTAGTGCGTGCGAGATCGAGCTCGCACATAGGTGTCCGCTCCGCCCCCTAAAAAAGGGTCGTGTCTTTCAAGCCAAATTGCACGCGATCCACTGGACCGATTTGCATCCGGTTTGTCGCAAAAGACTACAAATTGATCCTTATATACTGGAAAATACCCGAGAAGTTTGTCTGTCAACAGGAAGTGGGTCAAAATTGACACTGAAGTCAAATCTGTAATCTGGCTTCTGAGCCTTTTTGCACCACTCCCAGACGGTTTAGAATGAATCTGAGGGTATCAGAAGATAGGTTGAACTCTTGTGAGTACTGGAAAATACCCGGCATTAATAGCTGATGCTAATTGCATCAACATATCTCCCAATATCTAAATTGCATGGGCGTAGTGCAGAAACTCTCGGAAGCCAGAATATAGATTTGACTTCAGTGTCAATTTTGACCCACTTTCTGTTGACAGACAAACTTCTCGGGTATTTTCCAGTATATTAGGATCATTTGTAGTCTTTTGCGACAAACCGGATGCAAATCGGTCCAGTGGATCGCGTGCAACATCCCTTGAATGAAACGACCCTTTTTGGGGCGGAGCAGACACCTGTGTGTGAGCTCAATCTTGGTCGCGCACGGTGTCTATGTCACCAACAAAATCTTCACATCGTGAAGGGCAATTAGCATCTGCTCTTGCCCAATTGTTTATACACAGCTGTAATTAATGGAACTGCAATAACTAATGTTATTGGATACCGATATGTTATCCGTTATGAACCGCTAATTTTCCTCATTCCCTAGAGACGCTAAGAAGGCAATGTCTGGACGCCAAAGTGAGGGTTTCCAAAGTAGTCAGAATATCGGATCCAAAAGTTCTGGGAAAGCTTCAGCGAGAAATGCCTGAATGCGATATGTCTATAGTACATCTTGTTCGAGATCCACGAGCATCAATCAACTCTGTCATGGTAGGTATACTTCATTTTTTTCAACTGTTCCCCCTAAATTAGTGCGCAGATTTGGTTTGTGCGCCTATCACATGTTAACGTGTGGTGCCCACGTCAAAAATTTCACAATTTGACAATTTCACGAGTTTGGGGGAACCGATGAAAAAAATGGACTTTAATTCAATTTTTGTTACAATTCCGCGTGATTACTGATTAGGTTTGGTGTTTCATGTTTAGTCATTTCTTCCCCATTCACTAGGCGACATTTGGACGATTCAAGCAAGCAGAAGTTTCCAAGGAATCATTCACTAGCGAAGATGTACAGAAAGGTGCCACTGAAATCTGCACCCAGAGAATGGAGGTTGTACGGGGTGTTAACGATCTACCTTACAAGAGTGTCACTATAAAATATGAAGATGTGAGTAAAGTTTGACATTAATCAAACTTGCCTAGCCAGACCCTGATTCGCACGCCCCGCCCTTTACAAATGTAAAGGGAGGGTTAGAAAATAACAAAATTAAACATCTCTGGACTGACTTATTGATTTTATAATTGACAAACATGCGACAATGTGAATTTCTTTCCTCAGATTGCAATAAATCCGAAGGAGGAGATAGATAAGTTGTTTGCTTCTTTGGGGATGTCCGTTTCTCAGGACGTTTATTACTACATTCTCTCGTCCTCCAAATCAAAAGACTCCTCCTCTCACGGGTTTGATGTCATTAAAAACTCTAAAGATGTTTATGATCGCTGGACTAGGGAAATGGATCCAGAGATGATGACCATAGTAACAGAACAGTGTTCAGATTTTCTTGATTACTTTGTTTACCCAAAAACTATTTTATAGTATATTATTACTGGTAGTATCTACCTCCTATTTATATATGTTTTTAATCTCGAGTAAGGGTTTCTATTTGACTGTTATGTTGTATGCTTGTAGAGAAGAGTTGCAGTTGCAAGGAAGCTAAACAAACATAATTTCTTTTTTATACAACTACAGTTATTGTTTAAATACTCTTAAATGTCTACCTAACAGTGCTGCTTGCAGTCAAAATACGGTAACGCAAAATACAGTAAGGAGACGCGCACGGTGCATAACGCGTGGCAAAAAGTTCATGTGTCAGCACGTACTAGCGCCCTGATTGGTCACGGTTGCGCGTCGTCTTACTGTATCTTCGTTTTCCATTACCGTTTTCCCACTACAAGCGACCGTGTAAAGGGTCCATTCACACCTGATGCCTCCAACTCGGCAACTCCAAGCCAGAGCCGCCCCTCAATTTTCAAGCCGCAGCACGGAAAGACGTCTTCCTTCGGTCCTTCCTGACTCTGAAGGCGATCGTTACTGGCCTGGCATATGGTGATACAAGTAAAAAATGGGATTCATTGCGACACACGAATACATAGAGCACAAATTACAAGTTGCAGGCGGCAACAGTATTATTATTATTTATTAAATCTAAAAATGTATACATTGCATACATATACGCCCCTTTTTGTGGGCAATTTGGATAGTCCTTTCGATTTAAAATTCAATGATTAGAGTTCACTTAGCCACAGTAATGTAAATGTAAATGTAAATTATGCACTTAATATCCCACTCAATAGTGAATATATACCCAGAAAAATGGTGCCAACGCACTCTCTAAAGTATCACTTTCTCAAGTAATGAAAAAAGTTTAAGTTTAAGTTTAAGTTTATGCACAATTTATCACAAAGTCACACAATTAATATATAACTTCGTCCCGCTCTTACACCATACACTAATAAAGTCGGTAAAACTGTCTTTGGGCTCACGAAAATCCAAAAATTTCGCTTAAAAACTTCCCTCTGTGATCCCCTATCTTTTAGAAACGAGAAAAATAGCCTTTCTAGTTTTTTTGCCTTGGTAAAGTCCATTTTTATTCAACTGTTCACCCTCCAACTCTTGCGCGTGCGATATTTTAATTTACGCTGCGCGCGCTACACGTTAACATGTGATAGACGCGCAAAACAATTCCGCGCACGACTTTGGGGGGTGAACAGTTGAAAAAAAATGGAGTATAGTTGGTTCCAAAATTTTTTATTTTTGTTGCATAAAAAAATCGCGATTCAGTTCCAAACATTTCGTTTTTTTAGCGCGCGGCTCATCTAGAAATGCGCGGCTCACATTGACAGCGTAAAATTGATTATATCGCGCGCGCCATAAAAATCATATGGAGTAGGAGTTTTCGTGCCATTGACATCGCGATATACCAGGCCAGGCATCGCACCTAATTTTATTCGAAGAAGGGGGAGGATACACCACCAATGCCTGGTCATTCTCCTCGCTCACAGTGATTTGGGCACGTCACGCCCCTCATGTTCGCACGCCCGAAGGGCGATCCCCTCACACGGGGCTTGCCTGCTATATATGCAAAGCACACAAGGAATGGCCAGTGTGATGCCTGTGCTATTTCCATAACGACCCATAACAAAATAAAAAGCAGGATTTTATGAAAACAATCACTGATTTAGAAACAGTTTACCCAAGTTGTGCACAACACTTCCTGCTATCTGACTAGCCTACACCGTTAACACTCAATATTGTAATAATAAAATGAAGGGGAACAAAAACAAATGTGATTGATCGTGTAGGATAGCACTGCGTTATAAATACCATAGTTTCTAGTCCTCACTCACACTCACACACACTCACATCACACTCACACACACTCACACACATCACACACGTCACACATTAACAGAGTCTTGCTATGTAATGGAAAACGCACCAAAACATGTCACCAAATAATGTCGTAAATATATAATTATGCCATCCAAAGCCCAATAAACACTACAACCAATAACGTACTGTGAACAATATAACACCATTTTAAAGCTCGCTTGATACAGCGGCATATCTCTCTCTCTTCCTCTCTCTCTCAACTCTGTGTTCTACCTATTTACGTCCAAATAATTTAGCAAAGTGTGTGAAAAGTCTGCATGACTACTACGATGTTTCATCAGATGTGCACCCTAAGACAATATGATGTGCCGCAGAAAGCGAAAACAAAAGTAAATCACACTATCAGGACAGTTCAGGGAGAGAGGTGCACCTTCTCAGGGATTCAGTACAGGAAGAATTGAGCGGGTACACATCCACCTCCCCAAACAGATTACTAGAGCAGCTACACCAAATATAAATGAGAAAAACTCGTTTTCTGGACAATTTTTAGGTAGCCCACTGTATGCAAAACACGCACAACTATACATTATATCAGAGGACTATTGAAAGACATTTCCTAACTAAACATGCTCATGAGTCACATAAAGCAAGACTTGCTATATGTAAAGCCCGTGAGCGGGACACACTACCAAATTGCTAGGAAAATATAGTCGAATTTTATAACTAGGGGACAGGGGGGAGGGGGCCGTTTTGATCTTATTTCAAATTTGCATATTTTCGATTCCTGATGAGACTTTTTGAATTTGCAGGCTGGGAAAAACTTAGTATGATCTTCCTAACTTCCAAATTTCACGTCTCTAACTCATCAGGAACCGGAGATATGCACGTCTGAAATAAGGTCAAAAGTACCCCCTATCCCCTGACCCTTAGTTAAAAATTCTACTATAATGTTAGTCAGTTTTCCGCTAGTATTCCCTTATTTCACCAAGTTAATTCTGAGAGAGCACAATGAAGATGGGATGAGATGCTTTTAGAATTGACTCTTTGAAATGGACGAGAAATATACCGATCTGACTGTCCTATCTCATGAGCTGACAACAGAACTTCGTGTTTTGCAAAAAAAGTTTCCTCGCTCTCTCGCTCACAAACACTAAACCTGAACACATACACAACAAAACAAGAAAAAACTTAAATCACGAATCTCATTAACTTAAAGAATTAAATCTATTCCCCCATCTATTTCCAATATATCCCTGTCTCCAATTCTTCTATTTTTGGTTTAAGTGATTTTCAGTGTGCGGCTGTACTCGATAAAATAACCTTGCGCATTTATACCGATACAGTATAGACTACAGTTATCATTATAACACACTCTCTCTCTATCTCGCTCTCTCTATCTCTCTCTCTCTCTATCTCTATATCTCTCTCTCTCTCTCTCTCTCTCTCTCTCTCTCTCTCTCTCTCTCTCTCTCTCTCTCTCTCTCGCTCTCTTTTGAGTATCGCAGTGATCACAAATCACAACAGGAGAGTGAGCGTTGCACGCCAACAGCATTTGTCTCTCGTGCATACAAAGAAAGCACTGTTATACACCAATACGCACACACCTTGTGTGTAAAATAAGGGGGAGATCCTACCTAACCCCGTGTTTACTGTTTTCTCTCTTTCTCTCTCACACTCTCTCTCTCTCTCACTCTCTCATTCTCTTGTCACAGTTGGGAAAAACACACACACATAGTTACTTCATCACTTACAAAAGGAGCTTAAAACATGAAAAAACCAGCGTTATCACATTATTGGCTTGGTAAAACAGTTGACCGTCTCCCATTAATATTCTAATATCGGGGTACCAGACCTCTCTCACACATTTCTCTCTCTATCTGCTGTACCGTTCTGTTCCGTTCGGTGTTCTCTCTCTCTTTCTGCCTCTCATATATTCCCTCACTCGCTCGCTTTGATCTGTCTCGAATCTTTCTCTTTTTCGCTATCTTTTTTCTCAATACAAATACACATTGTCCAGGATTGAATCCAGCACCTTATCCTCCTCTCACTTTTACTCACTCACTATATATCAGAGATGAAAGAAGCTGCCTCCTCAGCCCTCCCCGGACGTGTGCCCATTCTCCAGGCTGAGAGAGCTAACCTCATTATTCTCTATCCCACTGTCCACAAAGGAGCTCGATACACTGTCGTTATCACCGTTCGGTGAGGAATCTATCAGATCGCACCCGTTTTGTAGGGGTTGTTGTTGTTGTTGCTGTGCCCCGTCTTCTTCTTCGTTATTGTCATCCTCAAATTCCTCGCCCTCGTCTGACGAGTGGTCCTCCTCATCCTCTTCTACCTCGTCATTCAGTTGGTAGAGCTCCTTCGCTGCAGCAGCCTGTTGCATCACGTCATTCCACAGGGACTGAGGGAGTTAGAGAGGGAGTTAGAATTGAGGGAGGGATCAGGAGTTATAGTGGGGGTTAAAACTTAGTGAGAGAGAGTGGGGGTTAGATAGGGAGTTATGACTTAGAGAGGGAGTAGTGGAGGTTAGAGGGAGGCGGGAGTAAGTAGGGAGGTGGGGTTTAGAGGGGACAGAATAGGGGCATGGTTTACGGAATGTTAGGCGATGAAAGTAATAACTAAATAATACCCAGGAATAGGAATTTTAACATGTTATCAGCAATTGCCGGAGAGAGAGAGAGAGAGAGAGAGAGAGAGAGAGAGAGAGAGAGAGAGAGAGAGAGAGAGAGAGAGAGAGAGAGAGAGAGAGACTGCAGGAATCTGGAATGTGACACAAAAACCTGCCAACTGCAGAGCTAGCAGCAACAGAATTGTAGCCGCTGCTGGACACACACACACACAAGCACACGCTCACCTCAGCTCCTTCATAGTTGAATATCGAAACAGCACTTGTTATTGTGCTCTTCGGCCGGGCAAGGATCTTGGATATCTTGGTCTTGTTTAGACCACAGATAATGGGAACACATTGTTCTGTACTCTCAGCTACGATGTCGTGTACACAATCAAATAGGCCACCTGCGAGAAAGGGAAATGTGTTAGTGTGGAATATAACAAGTAATAACTGATGCTCGATTACAGATCCCCTATTCTCTAAACTCCGTGATGGATGAAACTTTGAAGAAATATATATTGTCTATCGGTGTCGATTATAGTAAGTACCTTTGGAGACAATCCTATCAATATTAGGAGGGATGATGATGCATTTTACACGTTTTAGTTTGAGGTATTTCCTGGCCTCTCTCAAACCACAGCAGTACCGTCTTTTGTGCTGCAAGGAAGGAAGTGTTAGTTTTCAATTTAGGAGATTGCTAGTTTTCAAGATTGTCCAAAACACGAAACCGATTGTCTCCTAAGCCTAGAGGGAACCCAATGCCACCCTTACCGCTGATCCAATTTTGTATGCTTTGTCATTAAATTCTCGTAGTTTTCCGAGGAACATTTGGAGAGAGTTGTTGAGGTCATCAGTAACGGTCTGGGAACAACACGCCTGAATATTCAACACGCTGCCTTCGCTGCAAAATAAATCGTGGTAAAACACACCGGATAAGGCGAAAAAGAGAGGGGAGAGAGAGAGAAAGAAAGAGAGAGGTTACTGGTCGGGTGGAGAGATACATACAAACATTAATAAGAGAGATGAAAAAGCGGCTGATTCTTACCTCTGCTCACTCGTCTCTCCCTTTTCCTTTACAATTATCTGTGCGGGAGAACAAAAATTAAAAAATCTTAAATCGCGTGTGTAAACTCTCCGCGATCTTTCTACTCAAGACCAAATTCGTACCTTTTTCATTTTAGAGAGCTTCTTGGGCTTTGGATCCTCCCTTTCCTTGCCCCTTCGTGTGTTCGGGGCAGAGGCATCGAGCTGATTAACGACCTGGGACAATAACCATTTACATAAATCGCCAAGAAATCTTTGTCCAAATAATATTTGTTAGAAGTGTGTGTTTGAGAGAGAGAGAGAGAGAGAGAGAGAGAGAGAGAGAGAGAGAGAGAGAGAGAGAGAGAGAGAGAGATTGCGAGAGAAGAAACAGAAGCTGAGAGATGGAGGAAACGGGAGGGGGAGTGCTGTGTACGTTAGATGCGCAACAAACATAGTGCTGGCAACTACTTTCTTATACGCGCGTTTGCGCGCCCTTGCTAGTCGCGGTAGAGATTCTTGCGGAATTGTCCCTTTCTAACACGTTGCCTTAGGTAGCCAAGTCAACGTAGAGTGAGTGAGAGAGAGAGAGAAGTTGATGTATGTATTATTATTATGTGTGTGTATGTGAGTTTATTATGTATGATATGTACCTTCTCAGGGGACGAAGTAACTAGGTTAGCACTCTTAACAACTTTCTTTTTTCTCTGTTTCTTGTCCTGTGAGGAAGGGAGAGTTGAGTGTAATTTGGGGGGAGCCGGAATGTCAACAAATATTTAAACAAACATTCTGGTACCCCAGCTGTACCCATGATAGCAGAGTGCTAACAGTTACATACCTGGATAATATTCATAATATTGAGCTCAATTCCAGACCCTTTTGTTGGTTTTTGCCGGCCATTTGATCGGCCAAAGTACGGCCTCCCGCCCCTTTCTCCGTTAGCCCCTCCTCCTTCTGTGGTATTCTCTTCCCTAGGGTTGGGCACGAACTTCTCGTTCCTTCGGTCAGGTCGCTCTGGCCTCTCTGTTTTCTTTTCTTCTGGTTGAACCGTTTTCTCGACAGTTGGGGCTGCTACAGGTGTTGGCGCCTGGTAGGAGGAATAGAGTGAGACAGGAAGTAAGAAAAATATTGAGATGAAGACAGCAAGGAGAAAAACTGTTGGATTTGGGAAAGAAGAGAGAGAGAGATAGGAGAGAGAGAGAGAGATAGAAGAGAGAGAGAGAGGGAGAGAGAAAGAGGGACTCTCTATCTCTCATCGCTATCTCTCCTATCTCTCTCTACTCTCTCGCTCTCTCTCTACTCTCTCCCTCTTTCCCTTCCTCTTTACCTCTCTCTCTAAGAAAATACCTTGCATTTATCAGACAGGGTAAAGTTTCACTGTGCGTGTGTAACACACTCAGACACGCACATTACACAATGTCGACTAGCAAAAGGAGAGAAATATTGGTGTTGTGCAATTGGAAATGGGTAAAAGCAATATAGAGACTGAATAATGCTTGCAAGGGATTCTTACACGCATTTGGATCAGCCGTTTCGAAATAATACGAATAAAGATGATCTAATCATTTAAAACTGGATAATGTTTATTCTAGAACTTGATGTGTGATGAGATGCTGGCGAAATTGCTAGAACAATTACCATGCAAACCAATAAACAAACAAACTAACAAACTAACAAACTTACAAACTAACTAACTAACAATCTAACAAACCAATAAACAAACAAACTAACTAACTAACAATTTACAAAGTAATACAAGGTTTTTAATTGTTTAATTAAAAACCTTGTATTACTTTGTAATCAGCTCCAGAATCTTGATCCTGTCGAGCGCTTTACCAGCAATCCCTTTATAAGCAAAGATAACTAACAATTTAACAAACCAATAAACAAACTAACTGGAACACCTACCTGCTGTATTTCAGGTTTTATCACAGGTTCCTCCTCCTCAGCAGTAGGTGGGTCTGCACCTAGAAGGGCCGCCCTGTAACTCATCGAACTGTCCTCTATACTTGGCACCTCTCCAGACAGCACCGGGTAATCTTCCTCCGAGGACGGTACTACTGAAAGGAAGGGAACATTTAGAGGGGAGGGAGAGAGAGAGAGAGAGAGAGATAGAGAGAGAGAGAGAGAGAGAGAGAGAGAGAGGGGAGAGAGAAAGAGAATGAGAGAGAGAGATAGTTAGAGAGAGGGAGAGAGAGAGAGAGAGGGAGAGAGAGAGAGAGAGAGAGAGAGAGAGAGAGAGAGAGAGAGAGAGAGAGAGAGAAAGCAGTATTACCGCTGCAGTTATGGGGACACATGTACGGGGAAGAGACAAAACTAGGGATAATTAAAACGGAAAAGTAAGAAAAAGTAGTAAATTCTAACTCTCTCCATGATAATTATAACACTGCCAGAATTTTCCACCTGTAATAGCAACGCCTACACGCAGCTGTCAGTATGGCCTAGACCGGCCAACCGTTACACGCAGTTTTACACGTACTGTAAGCTATTGTGAAACGCATCAAATCGACTGTAAAAACACTCAAACCTCTAAAAACCTAAATTTTTGGGTGTTAAAATTTAAATCTATAATTTTTGTACATTGAATTGTGTGAATGTAAACCACTTCGTTTCCCCCAACTTTTCTTTCTTTTTCGATGATGATGAGTTGTTGTACACTTTGGGAGTCTTGTTTTTTTTGATGACGCTGGTTTCACTGCTTTTTTGATCGGTTTAACTGAACAGATCATGTGTTTTTTTGTTTAAAATGTTAAAGGGTTAAAAAAATTACTTTTATAGTTTTGTGAATGTTTAAAAGAAAAAGTCCAATTTTCACAATACCCCCACCCCAAAAAACGTGACCCCGCTCTATCCTTGTTGTTGTCCGGTGGGGTTGATAGTCCATTATTCCGCTTTTGGTCTCCATACCGGCCACCATTCGCTCACCCCCCGGCCCCCATGCTTCCCCCCTCGGCCACTTTTGGGGGCCCTCCCCCCTTTCGCGGCTGACGGAGGTACTGGTCCCGGAACCGGGGGATGGAAAATCGGGGGTGGTTGGGTGATGGTGCCACTATTATCTAGAGGAAGAGAGGGAGTGTTAACACTGTTATCTGGAGGGAGGGAGGGAGTGTTAAAACTTTAAACCACAAATTTTACAGTTAAAACCTCAATTAGAGATTTTCATAACAAAATATGTTGCTAATGTACCTGATTGGAAACCCAGTACATTTCCCCGTACATGTGGGGTACGAACTCAGGAGCGTCTAGTTAGAAGGATGGCTGGGGCTGGGCTAGGCCATTCAGAGCAGTCCCCTTGGTTACAAATGGCTCAACATCAGGGCGCAGTTTCGAAGTCTGAAATAATAAGAGATTAGGGGGAAAAGAGATATAATTTCGAAAAAAAAGGAGGATTGAAAAGTAAGATAAGGGGAGAAAAAAAAGAGGTTGGGGGGGATAGAGAAAGAGAAGGGCAAAAACTTCCTGCTCCCTTTTTCCCCCATAGGGGAGGGGGGGTGGGAAAGAAATTTGGGAAAGAGGTTAAAAAAAAAAAAAAAAAACATTTTTTTTTTTTTTCAATTTTCAAAATCAATCCTTTAAAACTTCCTCCCTCTTTTCTCTATTTACTTCTTTCCCTTTAAACAAACCCCTTTCTGATTTTTACCTTTTGGATTTTTTTCCCTTTTCCCTCCCTTTCATTTTTCTCCCTTTCCTTCTTTTTTCCTTTCTCCCCCTTTTCCCTCTCCTTTTTTTCCTTTTTTCTCCAGTTTTCGGCCGGTTTAAAGGGGGGGGTTTTTTTCCGGTGCCCCGCTGCCCTTACCTCCTTCTCTTCTTCTCTCTCTCCTCTCTTTTCTCCCATCACGCACCCCCCCAGGGGCCGTAGGTCCCATGCGTGACGGGGGGTTTTAAACCCCCACCCCGCCCTTTTGGGGATCGGGGGGCCCGGAGGGGCCTGGGAAAGTAAAAATTTTGGGTTAGAACAAGGGTCCATAGGGGGTAAATTGAAAAAACATGGGGGGGGGGAAAAATTTGGGGGGGAATTGAGGGAAGGGGTTTTCCCTCCCTTACAATGGGGAAAGAAAGCCCACCACTGGGGGGCAGAAGAAAAACATGAAAACTAAAGAACCCAAACGCTGAATCTAGGGAAATCTGGGGGCAAGCAGGAACGGGTATAAAGTTTTGCTGTTAAAACCGAACGAAAAAAATTAAAAAAAACTGGTTAAAATTAAAATTACAAGACAGGGGGGATCAGCTAGGGGGGGAATACTTCCCGGAATTTCCGGACGTGTTCATCGATTTGAAGAGGACTGTTTTTTGGAGCTGAGGGGAAATTTTTCGGGTTATGCATCAGATACTTTATTTCGGGGGCTGACTCCCCCAAAGGGTCCGATCACAAGGATGCCCTTTTCCTTTTTAAGACCCCAAATTCGTGTGGCTCCCTCCTAGTTTTGGTACTTCTCGATCTTCTCCATCTCCCGGGCCGAGACTGACCTGTCCTTTGGTAAGCGACATCAATCAAAAGGGGTTCTTCTTTAGTTTTTAAAGGACCAGTCATTTTAAAATGCCCGGGGGGTTTTACCCGTCGTATGGGAAAATCCCAGGGGATCTTGATTCCATTCTGAGCACTTTCTCGCTAGTGGCCCCCCCTTTTGATTGGGAGGAAAATCCGTGGTCCTGGACAATCCCCGTGTAGGGCACCTACTCGATCTGTCGGGTTTAAATCCGTTGGCAAGTTTCGTGCACCCCTTTTAGGATGTTTTTCCACCGACTCGTTGTTTTGGGTTTTTACATATCGGCATTTTCTCGTCGCTCCATCCTCTTTCCGATAGACCCCCTTTTCAGCCCCGGGGTTTTGTGCGAGGGCCCTTTTGTCCTGGGGAAAAAGGGGGGTTCTTATTGCTAAAAGGTCCTTTGGGGGGGCCCAGGCCCATCCGTCTTTCGCCCCCCCCTTCTTCAATTTGCTTCAAGATTTCCCTGAACCTTTGCTTTCCATTTTTTTCCCAAGGATCCGCCTAAATCTTTCCTTCTGGTTTCTGCTTCCCTGGGTCTGCAAACCTTTTCTCTCGCATCGCGGCGGGGAGGGCAAAACTTTGATCGTGGAGTTGTGAAAAATCACAGTCTGTTTTTCCCCTTTGCATGACATTTCAATCCGCTGGGGGCCCCTACCCCCTTTTTTTCCGGTGACTATAGTCGTGCGTCCTTTTTATCTTGATTACCCTCTTTCAGGTGGCGGGGTAAGTTCCACCCCTCGGCTTCGGAATGGGCCATCCAAATTCCAACCTAACGGATCACGGGTATTGCCCATGTGTTGATTGCGTGTAAGGTTCTTGCCTGACGGGCTCGAGACAACAGCTCTTGATCTTCGGGGGTACCGTTTTGCCCTTTTCTTTCATTTTTGATGTAAATACTCAACCCAGGTGCCGAGGTACTTGTGCCTCCATCCTCCACTTCAGGTATTCGGTCTCCATTTGGAAAGGGTTTCTTTTCCCCCTGCTTTTTGGTTTCTGACTCCTCCAGAGTCTAGTGCTCCACATTTGGATTACCAAAGGCTTTGGCAGTACTAAACTTTCGGGATTCAAAGAGTTGTGATGTCATCTTTCGGGTTAGCATATGCTTAAGGTGTCCTTTGAGGCGGGGGTTAATACATTTTTTGGTTTGGAGCATCTGGATTGGTATGGGTACCCTCCCTTGGCTTTGGGGGGAATGGCAAGGGGACAGTCCTTAAAAAAGTTATAGGGGAGACCGTCTCCGGGGAAGAGGCCCTTTTTGATGTTTTTTTGGCCCATGGCGGCCGTTTGTACTTTTTGACAACACACTTTTGGGAAACGACCCTCGAACCCCGGGATTTTTGGGGTTTACTTGCACCCCCCTGGATTTAGGATCCGGATGGGGATCGATCTAGGCCTTTTGGTAATCAAAAGGCCCAATACAAAGATATTTTGTGCGTTTGCAATGTCGCAAGACATTTTGTCGATTGTTTTTTGCTCCTACACCCTCGCTTTTTTTCCGGCACCCTTTTTTCTCTCCGGAAGACCGTTTCCCGGGGGTTGGGGTTTAAAAATTTCTTCTGATAATTTCCTGTATACATTCCAGGGGGTTGGGGGAGCAGGTTGGGGGCCCTAATCCCCCCCGGGTTGGGGGTTTCCCTTTTTGGGGTCTTTTAACGGGAGAAAGGTTCTCCCTTCGTCCCACGGGGGGACCGACTCGTAGCGGGGGTTTTCTTTTAGAACTAGCACCGTCCATGGAGGCGGGGTCGTGTTTTAAAAACCCAAAAAGGCGTGGGACCGTAAATACCAGGGGATAACCCATTGGTCCCCTTTTTCCACGGGCTGTTACTCGTTCCGGGGTGACGGAAACCCCGTTTTTTTACCGTTTCAAAATTCTTTTGGGCAAACCGTCTAACCCTCTGTGCAGTTTATGGCCCTTCGTTTTCCCAATTTTTTTTTCCAGAATTTTAAGGGCCCTATTTGGTCTTCTGGAGTGTTTCAAGGGTATGGATCCGACCACTTTTTCTCCATTTCCGGAAAAGTTCGCTGATTTTTTCTGGAACAGGTTTTGTAGCAAAATGTTGCTGCTTTTCTTGATCTTTTAACTTCCGGCCTTTGCCAGCAGTCTCTCTTCACTTCCTTATTCCCCGTTTATACCCTTTTGGGTAGGAGGGGGGTATCTTTAATGAATTTAGTTTGGAATTTTGGGGGGCTCCTTGCTCATTGGGGTCCCCGGGAGGGGTCTGAGCGAAGCGGGCGACACCTCTTCGAGTCGTCCAGCCACATGGTTGTTTGTTTCTTCTTGGGGGGTTGCTGGTAGATTCCTCGGTCCTCAACCCCTTTGTTCCGGACCACTGAGCTAAAGACCATCGTAGCGTGTTTAGTGTGGTTAGGTCTGGGTTTTAAACGATTTTTAAGACCGGACCTAGTGATCGATTTTCCACAGTGTTTTTCCCCCTGGGACTTGTCTCAATCATGCCCCTTTATGAGGCTCGTTATCAAGGAGTTTTGGAACACTTCTTTTCAGGGTCAGGCGTTGTTCTTCTTTTCCCCTGGGTTTTGTAGGGGCAACGGGGTTTTGGAGGTGGGTTGTCTCTTGGGCCCGCCGCCGGCCGCGTGGGCTCCTCCGTTCAGATGTGGCCGCTTCTTGATTTCCATAGCCTTTGTGGTGAAAGTAGTCCCGTATGAGTTTAGAATTCATTTGGGATTTTTGAGCTGGGGGATCAGCTTGGAGGGGGAGGTTGTCTTTAACCATCTCCCTCCACCGATTCCCCACTTCTTATTCCGGTTGTGGTACCCGGGGATGAACACGAGCGTAGGTTCATTTCTGTGGGGCCTTTTGTTGTGGCCTCTTTGGGGGGGGGGGCGGGGTGTCTGTGTTTTTCCCCTTTTTGTTGTACCGGACCAGCGGTTTTTAATAAACCGTGAGGTCCACCGGGAGACGTTTGGCCATTGCTAGGGCTGATATTGTCATCTCCGTGGATTCACCATGTGTTCAATTTCCCTTTTAGATTGAACTGCCCAGCGATTTTTTTTCCCGGCAGGGGTCATATTTCCTTTTTCTTCCCCGGGCGTTCTCCTCTTCCCCGGGGGCCGGTTGCGGGTTCGGGGAAGTCATAACCAAGCTAGGTTCCTTGCTTTGACCCGCCTTTCCTTTGGTTTTTGGATGTTTGCTCTGTCGGATAAATGATAAGTTAGGGGTGGTTTCAAACCCAACAGGTTTTAAATAGTCATCGGTTTTTTTTGAAAAAAAAACCCCCGGGTTTTTGGGGGCTTAAAACTGACCCGGTGAGCGGGAACGGAACCCACCGCCCCATTTGGTCCTTATAGATGGTTTGCCCCTCCTCCTTGCACTTTTCACACGAAAACCCATTTCAGCGTACGGGTTTACTATTAATATGTCTATATGGGGGTTTGGGGCAGGGGCCGTTAAGCATTAATTTTAACGGGGAAAGGGGGGAACCCATCCTTTTCTGGGGCGGGGGAACTATCCTCTGTAAGCGGGGGTAACTATCCCTCTGGACGGGGTAAACTATCCTTCAGGAACGGGGTAGGGGGGAGATATCCTCTGGGACGGGCAACTACCCTGGAAGCGGGTAAAAAACCTCTCCGGAAAGGGTACTATCTTTTCCGGGGCGGGGCCCTTTCCCCGTGAACGGGGTTAAAAATTTCCCCTCTGGAACGGGGGGAAAATATTTTTAGAAAAGGGGGTTGGGGAGACATCCCCTCGGGACGGGGCCCCTTTCCCCTGGAAGGGGAAAATTCCTCTCTGGGACGGGGTAAAAAAATCTTCAGGAACGGGGGCTGGGGGTAGATTCCTCTTGGGGCGGGGGAACACCCCGGAAAGGGGGTAAAATTTGAAAAAAAAAAAGGGGGGGGGGGTAAAATTCCTCTCCCGGAAAGGGGTAACTTCCCTCGGAACGGCTACCAAACCTGGGGAAGCGGGGTAAACATCCTTTTCTGGGACGGGTAAACTATCTTCTCAGGAAAGGGTTGGGGGAACTATCCCTCTGGGGCGGGGCAACTATCCTCTGTGAACGGGGCAATCCAACTGGATCGAGCCCCCTTAAGAAATTAACACCTCTCGGGGGGGGGTACTTCCTCGGAAGGGGGGTAAACTTTCCCCTGAACGGGTAAATATCCCCCTCGGAAAGGGGGATGGGGGGTTAGACATCCTCTCTGGGCGGGGGAACTATCCCGTGAAGCGGGTAAAATATCCTTCCGGGGAAAAGGGGGGGGGAAACTTTCTTCTGAAAAGGGGGACAATCCAACTGGATCGGACCCCTTTTTTGAATTAATATCCCTCTGGAAGGGGCTCATCCTCTGTGAAGCGGGGGAAACTATCCTCTTGGACGGGTAAACTATCCTCTCCGGAAAAGGGGTATGGGGTGACTATCCTCTCTGGGCGGGCAACTACCTCTGTAAGCGGGGGTAAACTTCCCCCTGGAACGGGGGGAACTATTCTCCCGATCGGGTAAATCCAACGGATCGGACCCTATTAAGAATGGAATGGGGGTTTGCGATTAGTATCAGGTGGTTTTAGGGGTTTTGTAGGGAAAGGGGCAAGGGAGGTCCCCCAGGTAAAATATCCCCTGTGGCGGGGAAAATATCCCCTCTGGAACGGGGTTAAAAATACCCAAGGAACAGGGTATGAAAAGGGTTTAGGGGGTTTTAGATTGTTCGGTTGGTTGGGTTTGATAAAGGGCATTGGGTCCAAGGTGGCTGGAAGGGTGCCTGTTTCCCCGGGGAAACCCTAAGCCGGGAAAGGGGGGTAGGCGTAATATTGGCATGAAAGTGGGGGCCGCCCCCAAGAAATCTTTTTTTGTTTTTATTTTTTATTTTTTCCGTTTTTTGAACACGCCACGCTTAGCCACGGCCACACACCGAAAACGTCAAGGGGAAAAGGGGATGGGGAAAAAAGGACCCCCGGGGACCCGTGCCCGGGGGAAACCCAAGGGGGTGGTGGAGGGGGGGGACCAACCCCCCCCTCTTTTCTCTCCTCTTTTCTCTTTCCTCTCTCCTCTCTTCTCCCCCCGCTCTCTCTCCCCCTCTCTCTTCCTCTCTCTTCCTTTTTTCTTTTCTCTCTCTCCCCTCTCTCCCTTCCCCTTTCGTCTTCCTTCCCCTCCTTCTTTTCCCCTTTTTTCCCCCTCTTTTCCCCCCCTTCCTCCCCCTTTTTGTTTCCTTTAGCCCACTCTCTTTTCCCCCCGGGGGGGGGGTTTTCCCCTTTAGCCCTTGGGGGGCCCCTCCCTTTTTTCCCCCCCCCTTTTCCCTTTTTCCTTTTGCCCTTTTCCCCATTTTTTTTCCCCCTTTTTCCCCTTTTGGGGTTTTTTGCCCCTTTGGCCCTTTTTTTTGGTTTGGGGGGGGGGGGGGGGGGTTTGGGGGTTTTTTAAAGGGGGTCCCTTTTCCCGAAAAAAACCCCCCTTTTATTGGGGGAGGGGGATTTATTTTTAATCTTGGCCCCTTTCAAAATTTTGGTTTTGAACACTTTAAACCCCTTTTTTTTTAAAAAAAAATTTTGGGGGGAAAGGGTTTGGGGTTTTTGTTTCCGAAAGGGGGGGGGTAAAATTAGCCTTTTAGTTGGCTTCAAATTTTAAAAAAAAAAAAAAGGGGTTTGAAAGGGCCTAAAAATTTCCCCGGAATTTAAAATAAATCAGGCTTTTTTTAAAAAAAGGGGGAAATGGGGGGGGTAAAAAAAATTATTTTAAATTTATTTTTCCCCCGGGGCCCCCTTGTTTTTTCCCCCCCTTTTTTCCCCCCCAAAAAAAATTTTTTTTCCCCCCCTTTTTTGGGGGTTAAAAAAAATTAAAAAAAAAAAAAAAAGAGGGGACCTCTTCCTTTCACTTCGTCTTACACACTTGCACACACCCTCATCTTATCTTCACTCTGTTTTCAACCCTCACTTTCTCCTCTTCCGTACCGTTTTTGTATTCCCTTTGGCCTTTTCACCTCTCTGTTACAGCGGGGGCCGGGGGGGGGGGGGGGCTACACCGCTCAGCACTTAACTTGAAGTGGGGCTCACCTGCCCAGAAGTTAAAACACCCACACACATTATATGGGCGGATTATTCGTTTAAGCTAACTTGTTGGCCAATGAAAGACACTGGTGTGCAACTTTTGAGGTTAGTTGTAACACTATGTGAACATGCAGCAGCGTTTTTTGAGATGAGAGAAAGAGAGGGAGAGAGAGAGATAGAAAGAGAGAGAAAGAGAGAGAGAATTTAGAGAGGAAAATATATATGGTACAGCGAGAGGAGGAAAACAAAGATAATATTAGATAATTTGGGAGACCGGTACTTCAGTTTCTTAATTCAAGTTGACTGCCAAACATTTACAAATCCCCACATAGGGTAAACCGGGGCAATTCGAACAACTGGGGCAATTCGAACATAGTACTGCCCGTCTCTCACCTAGTTAAGCTATCATAATGACGTCATCCTATCTCCAGAAGAAAACTGCTCGTTCGAGCCTGCCCGTTACCACTAAATAGGCTCTAGATCCGGTTTAAGTTGGTCAATTTCCGATTTGAAAAAACCAGCTGAAAGCTAATAATATCAGCTTTCAGATGGTATAAAAATTATTTAAATATTCGCATGTTTTCATTCCAAATTCTGGTAAATTAAGATTACCGGGGCAATTCGAACAACCGGGGCAATTCGAACATGGGCAATTTGGTTAACACACCGGGGCAATTTGGTTAACTCCCGGGCCAATGATGTGCAGTTCTTTGTACCACGTGATCACGCGTGATACCGGGGCAATTCGAACAAGAACGACCAGCGTGTAGATTGCGTGTAGATTACATTGTTCGAATTGCCCCCACCTCTAACAACACCAGGCGGGAATCTTCTTCTGGTGTTGTGAGGACGTTCACGTGACTCCCACGTGACGAAATAAAGCACTCCTATTGGTGTTGTCCGAATTGCCCCGGTACCATTTTTTCCGACCAAAATTTTTAAATTAGTTATTTAGTTAAGTAAATGATGGTCCCTAGAGTTGAAATTTATCTTATTTGAAAGATAAAATAATGAACTTTAATCCTATATAATTTTTTTCATTCTATCTTTTTTTAAATGGGAGTGAGAACCGATTAAGTAAAAAGTTAACCATTTTGCCCCGGTTTACCCTACCTCTAAAACACTGTTATAGCTGTCATTTGGTGCTTCCTCTACGGCCATCATCAGGTCTGAAGGGATAAATAGAATTAATAATTAATAATGGTTATAATTAATTAAACCCAACTAGTTTTACAAAAACTTGGCTAACTGTCATGTTTTGGATATCATGGGGATGTTGGTGTTGGTTACTTACCGCTTTGAGTTGGTGAAGGGGAAGGTTGTGGAGGGGGGCTGTACTACTGGGTGTGAGCGTGTCGAGGAGATCCTAGGATAACAACGAAACAAAATGGTCTCTACTAGATTTTCATACCCCACTCCGAACCATACTAGAAACCCGGGATTAGTGAAGGGATAATGTTACTATATTTTGGTCTAAAAATGTCAACTTCAAAAAACAAGTGTGTATAGCGTTAAAATCACACATAAAGGGAAGAAGACGAAGCATATTTGCTGTTTTATATACCGCCCATACACGACAATGTCAGATAAGATGAACAAAACATGCTGCATACACTTCTTATGAAATGAAGCAATGTTTGAAGAAGTAAAAAAAAGCAGAGACAAATGAATTATCATATTTAATTTGGCCGGATTTGTATATAATACCTCGGTTTAATATGTAAGGCTTAGCATGAGTTATCTTCTGGTTGATGTCTGATTCAGAGTTTATTCTGCCGAGGCTGCACCGAGAAATAAGAATAAAGAGTCCTATTTTTTGACTTAGCAGCTTACAATTTAACTTTGGGCGCTAGTGAATTAAAGCATTCGCCGTAATATATATACGAACGATTGTAAAAAGCTTGGCAATTGATCCACTGGATAGGACACATGCTGTAGATCCTTTTGAAGAGCTGGAGGGGACTGTAGCACATACATTCTACCTAGTTAGAGGCGCCAGCCCCTGTATCATGCCACAGCGGAGAGATCAACAAAGAAGACAACGGGGTATGCTGAGTATATAACCCAAAGGCCAACACCGCTGTGAGAAAGATAGTTGAGAGTTGGAGCCAGAAAGAGCGGACGTCTTTACAGCTTTTAACAGAGTTAAGTTGTCGTTTTTTTAAGGTTAAAATTTAAAATTTAAATAGAGCCGAGAGAAACTTTGCAGGAAAGAACCTCTCACCAGCCCAACCTCTCCTGGTGTCGGTTGTCACTCCCTACTACTCTAATTTTCCGGCTCGAGGACGTGACAGAGCTTTGTAGCTCGGAAATTCGCGGACCCGAAGGAGTCTCTTTAGCTGAAGAAAATTATTTGAACTCCCAGTCAAGACTAGGAGAAGTGGATGACTCCTAACTCCTAAGTCTCAGTCAAGACTGGGAGCCGTACCAAGGTTCTTATTGAACACGAGTAGAGTTGAGAAGAAAGCAGAACGCGTTTTCACGTCTACAACAAACCGATACCTGGGCCTCAGATATGAAACGCAAGCAACGATTGGTTTACAAAGTGGTACATCACCGAAGTGTCGAGGGTCCCGGTTTTTTTTCAGGTTGTCGCCGAAAAAAATATCGGAAATTTCATTTTTTATTTTTTTATTTCGGAGCCATAAAAATCCGAATTTGCGCGGCGGGTGTTCGAGCGCGCAAAACCAGGATTTACGCCGCGCGGTTTTTTCGCTGAATCTGCCAAACTTTTAAAAATGCTGCCTGCCAAAAAATTTTGTATCACTTAAAAGTGATGCCTCATGAGGCCCCTCGGAAATGTTCAAGTCATGCACAATCAAGTCACGCCCACCAATCACAGCTCAGAACGCGCGGAGGGCTTCGCGCGTTCTGAGCTGTGATTGGTGGGCGTGACTTGATTGTGCATGACTTGAACATTTCCGAGGGGCCTCATAGCATTGAGAGGAAATCGGAGGAAGATCGCCATCACCAACCTAGCTTGCACTGAGCTTGTTACGTGAAGTGAATATATGAAGAGGATAAGAAGAATTATCAAGACCATGAATTAATTTATTATATGTTTAAAATCACTTAAAAGTTAAAAAGCGCACTTACTGCATCTGTCTGTGGACTGTACTGAGTACTCTGTAGGATGTAGCTCATGCCAATTGCATCACTCGCAGCCATGAAAACTGATTCGTTTTTAAATGTTTCCTAAACGATCAAAAATCACTCCAAAAGGCAAAGCAAACAAATTTATCGAAAGACGAAAACTGAAAGATCCCATCGTTGAGACCATCTTTGGGCAAAATATGTGCATCACAAAATAAATAATAAAGTAATCCTAAAGTAATCCTAAACTGTAAAGGTCACCGAAATAGGCGTAAATAAAAGCGGCTGTTCCAGTTTGGGTTCCTCATTCCTTTTTACTAAATTAGGTGTAGGACCAGGACATGTGAATGACGAAAGTAGGAGCATGCCGAATTTCCACTGTTGCCCTTGTGGTCACATTCCTCCTCTCAGCCCTCGCTTACACCACCTGTAAGTATTTTCCATATTGTTGAGGTCAAGATATTATCTGTTGGACCTTGCGATACCATGTTTTCACTAACATTAGTAATAATACCAAACGATGTAAAAATAAATGAGTGTCAACGGAACTGTTTTAAACTCTTTTACCCTTTTCAGATTACTTTGCTGAAAATCGGCCCTACCAGAATAAAGTCGAGTCATACATTCTTATATGTAAGTACATTTAAATACACATTCTTATATGCAATCACATTCTTACTGTTAGTTCGTGTGCAGATATCTCACTCTCAGATCTTCAGTGTAAATCTTGATCAATACTATTGCTACCCAATGTGACCACACAATGGGTATCTCCTACTGTAAATCTAGACAATAGAAATACACGGGGAAATACACCTATCCACTGCTGCAGCAGTCCACACAATACAGTACACGTGTCCTCACAATATACAGCTACTACTACACTGTTCCTCTATTAAGCACGTCCACATGTTTCATCCAACTCTGTAATAATACAGCAATGCTACATTTGAGAATTGAGTTGCTACTCAATTTGAGTTGCTACTAGCATCGTGACAGCTCCGTCCTATTAGCGGAGATTTACATTCTCCCTGTATCCAGGGGCTACACACACTTCGCTAACACATATTATGTTTACCACCCCTTTACCATGATACAGTGGCAATACAGCAATAAAAGTATCGCCTTACAACTACCCAATAAATTGACTATAAGTTGGGTACCTACAAACCATTCCTTCCCCTATTTCTCGCTGAAACCAATGTCATTGGCAATAACATCCCGTTACTAACTAACACCATTTCATAATAACACCATGCCTTTTCAGATGTCTTCCCGGGTTTGATGATCATGTTGTACTTTGTAATTGCAATAGCCTACATTCTCTGTATTCTGATTAAACCTGATCCCATCCCTGACGAGGTAAGTTCTAGAATTAGTTACGAAATAACGCCCCTCAAAAGGGGTACCGGATCCTACGCGACCTTCGTAGGGCGGTAGAGGAGGGGTAACTTGTTATGATCTAACCCTTCTTTACATTTGTAAAAGAGGCGGGCGGGTGAGGGGAAACAGGGTCGAGCAAGGCAAGGGGTAACTTCGTTGGAGAGGGGTCTTTTTTGTGTCGCGAACAGCCTACATGAGCATATTTCACAATTATCCTTTTCACAAATATCCATTTAAGTTTTAACCACTCCATAATAAGACTAAATGGTTTCTGGTAGTTGTCTTGGCACTGTGGCAAGATTGTAACTTTTAGCTTTGATTAGGAAAACTGGGATAATATGGCTGACTAAATCTCTGTGTGAGGGGAGAGAGAGAGAGAGAGAGAGAAAGAGAGAAAACAATTAGTGAATGTGAGAATAAGTAAACAGAGAGAGACATGTATCATGCGTGTAAAACACTCATTACCTTATAACAACAACTTCACAGTATCCAATACTCAGAAATACAGGGTAATATGGTTACCTATCCATGCTATCATCATGTACTAGATTTATTTAGACAAACCACTGACTCAGACACCGGGGGCACCGGGGCAGCGGCCGCTTATAAAGCTTTATATTCCATGTGTTAAATAGAAGCAGTAGAATTACACATAGTACTTTACGTGTAACACGTCTAGGCGCTACTCAAGATTTAGAGTATATATCTGTGTTTAGAGAGTCTCTCTAAACTCTTGTTTTGTTTTGTATATCCGTAATTCAAAATGTTTAGATTTTACAATGAGTATTAGTAACAGCATCATTTAACAAGTTGTTACATCATGTCAACTATTAATAAGATACACTAAACTGTAAGAAGGTTCTTTGTCTCATTTATTACTGTGTACCAGGTGCCGTTATAAGTTGGTTACGAAGTCACCCCTATTATTGCATATAGCGCAGAGGGGGAATTTCATTACCAACGTTATAAGGGCCTTCAAAGTTACACCTCCCGGCCCTCTCAATATCCTCTTGTTACAGCTAGTACAGTAGCCAAATTCACACAAGAGACAGTATTTTATCTTTTCAATTTAACATTGCTTGCCCTACTTCTAAGGTACCCAGGAATATATAGATGGTATTTAATATGACCTTGTATCACGCATACACATTTCAATATGTCACACTGAATTCCACATCTCGCTCAACTTTGCGTAACGCGCGACACCGTTGGGGTACTGATGGTGGCGCGCGGCCCGATTCCGCTAAATCCAATCCAGATTCCAGTATTTCGCTGTCCTGGGGCAATTTCTCTGAAACGCTCCAAATTATATAATATGCAACTAACATATTTTCATGTTTCAGTATTGCTTGAGTACAGAGGAACTAGCTCGATTCATGATCCAACCAAAAACTGCGGTGAGTCCACTTTGATGTTACCCACTAAACACCAGGGCATCTAATAAACTGTCCTCTTTGAATTGAGCCAACGTTTGACTGAACCCTCATCCTTCTTCAGGTTCAATTCCAGACACTTGCTAACCTTACCCGGCAATACACTAAATCCAGACCTGGCCTGGTGGTGAGAGAGAGGGACTACAAGCATGGTGGACTCAGGATCTGCGAGATTTGTAGTATCATCAAACCTGATAGGGCACACCACTGTACCTTGTGCGGCAGGTAAAGAATATGATTAGGTTTGCCAGTCGATCAATTAACATGTTAGAATGTAGAAGAATGGGGACTGAAAACTGTTAAACTTGGCAGTCTTAGTTTATCTACATCGTGCCCCACTAAATAATATCGACAGTGCGCTCAGATGGGGTCGGCGGCGCCAGACAGCCCTAACCCCTCATTCATCTCTCCCTCCCTAACCCCCTCATCTCACTGTTACAGATGTGTGCTAGTAATGGACCACCATTGCCTATGGGTGAACAACTGTATTCACGAGAGAAACTACAAGTTCTTTATTCAGACCATTTTCTTTGGCTCCGTCCTAGGATTTATTACCATAGCTCAACTAGCAACCAATATTAACTGTCAGTGTTTGGTAAGTTGATTGTCTGTTGTACTTGTTTGTTTGTTTGTTTGTTTGTTTGTTTGATTGTTTATTTATTTCTGTTTCTCTGTCTGTTTGTTTGTTTGTTTGTTTGTTTATTACGCTGCAACAATTCCACTTTATTTCCAGAGTGTTCCAGATCCCAGCGAGGACAGGTACACTGTATGTTTGATGATGTATATAGCCACAGTGATTGCTTCTCTAATGACCCTGGCCCTATTTTGCTTGGCTCTGGATCACTGTAATAACATGTTTCACGGCAGAACCAGTTATGGTGAGTAGAAGATGTAACTGCTACACTCTAAGAGCTGTTCTAAACGAGACAAAATCTCCTATAGGAGGCAGTTATAACTGCCTCCTATAGTAGGTAGGTAAAACCATTCTAAACGAGTAACTGGCTACTCTTACCGGCTACTATAACTGCCTCATACGATCATCGTCTAGAAAGGCCGTATGAGGCAGGTATAACTGCTAATGCATGTCATCGTGTGAGTGTAAGGTTTCCACAACGTCCCCGTATCATATTTTGTTCACACATGACAGTGATCACGTGTGCAATAGCAGTTATAACTGCCTCATAGGAAGGCCCTTTTTCTTTCTAGACGAGTATCTACCTACTATAGGAGGCAGTTATAACTGCCAGTTATAGTAGCCGGTAATGGTTCAAACTCTAACCGGCGGTTAGAGTAGAAATATCGTTCGGTAAGTCGGAAGAACCTGTCCGTTCCTCTCATGAGCGCTCATGAGTGTGTCATGAGTGTATCATGAGTGTATCATGAGCGCTCATGAGACGTTTTTAGGTGTTTCAACGTCTCATGAGCGCTCATGAGTGTATCATGAGTGTGTCATGAGTGTATCATGAGCGCTCATGAGTGCTCATGAGACCTTGCTCATGAGCGCTCATGAGACATGTCTCATCCCATCTCTGTTTCAATGTCTCATGAGCGCTCATGAGACGTTTTGACCTACATGTGCTCATGAGTGTATCATGAGACATGTCTCATGATACATATGTCTCATGAGACGTTAGGGTTAGGGTTATGGTTGGGTTTAGGGTTGGGCTAGGGTTAGGGCTTTCCTTTAGGTCTAGGGACCCGTAGAGGGTAGGGCTAGGTCCAAGCCTATGGGTCAACCCTAACCCTATCCCTACGGGTTCCTAGACCTAAAGGATAACCCTAACCCTAGCCTCACCGTAAACCCAACCCTAACCCTAACCCTAACGTCTCATGAGACATATGTCTCATGAGACATGTCTCATGATACACTCATGAGCACATGTAGGTCAAAACGTCTCATGAGCGCTCATGAGATATTGAAACAGAGATGGGATGAGACATATGTCTCATGAGCGCTCATGAGCAAGGTCTCATGAGCACTCATGAGCGCTCATGATACACTCATGACACACTCATGATACACTCATGAGCGCTCATGAGACGTTGAAACACCTAAAAACGTCTCATGAGCGCTCATGATACACTCATGATACACTCATGACACACTCATGACACACTCATGAGCGCTCATGAGAGGAACGGACAGGTTCTTCCGACTTACCTATCGTTCTAAACGAGTATCTACCTACTATAGGAGGCAGTTATAACTGCCAGTTATAACTGCCTCATACGAGATTTTGTCTCGTGTAGAAAGGCTCTAATTATAAACGTTTCGGACGAAAACAAACTCGGAACTGCACCCTTCTTATTCCATTATGCTGATTCAGAGTTTTGGTAATTTCTTATCCCCTCTCCTCACCGTCCCATTCAGAGCGTGTATGGGACAGGGACGACTACAATCGTGGTTGGAAGAGAAACTTCCTCCAAGTTATGGGGTTATCTCTGTGTGAGTGGTTATGCCCCGTCACCTCCTCGCTTCAAGGAGAGGAATATGAACCATTGATTGTGACTGTAGTTGAGCCATCTTCAGATCCCTGGTAAGCCTGATATAATGGGTGTCTGTTTGATGGTTCAATATCTGTCTGACGGCGTCGACCCGATCTAAGCGCAATGTCTGGCGGTGCCGGTTAGTTCAATACTAACGGATAAGTCCACTTGGTCTCCTTTAACACACCTTCTATTCACAGGTCGGTGGGTGGGGGCAGGCCCAGTACAGTTATAGAACACGATTTCAACATTGAAGATACCATCAGTATTCCCCCGGAGTCAGGACGACCTCGAATACCTAGCTCCATGCCCAGTGACGGATAAAAATCCCCTTACCACGGTTACCATGGTTACCATGGTTACCATGGTAATGAAATGAACAATTACCCCAGAGACCAGGGATTGACTGTTTTATATGTTGAGTCTGTTATAGCGCTGAAAATGCTGTGTTGTTTTCTGCCCCTTTCCTTTACAAAACTTGAAATGTTTGAAACTGTTTGCGCTGTGAGCGTGTCTGTACTTTGTGTGATTTATTGGTAGAGCTTTTCAGTGTCGCTTGTTGTAGTGGAGAAACGGTGTCCTAACACGGTACGCAGACGCACACTTTACGTAGCGTGCGGGTAATAAACACAGGTTCAGCCTGATCTAGCTGAAAAAGTGTGCTTTAGTACCTGCACGTTAGACTAACGGTGCGTCTGCGTACCGTGTTAGGACACCGTTTCTCCGCTACAAGCGGCCTTGATACAAGGGACCGGTATATATACTATATTATATTTTCATATCGATAGAACCAGTGGAATGGGATTGCTTGCTTTTTACGTTTTTAATTTGTGATAAAATTCACGAGTTTTATTTTGCTGAAAATCACGTGGTGAACGAACGAACACACTGTGGGACGTGGGTTGGCTTATCCATAAATCTGGCGACCGTATAATTTCATTGTCAGGCATGTACCTGGTTGGATAGGGTGGAAATGCAGTGCGGAACTCAAAAGGTTACTGAAGTGGTTCACATGAATATTACACGTGCCCGTGCACTGCACGGTGCAGGCCGCAGGGCACCCAATATCATTTGGGTTTCAGAGAACGTCATGAATAGTTGTAGCCTAACTGCAACTGTCATGTGCACCTATATTTAGTTGTTGAATAAGGGGTTACTCAATAAATATTTAGGTGAATGGGACGTATGGGTGTAGCCTAGCTGCACCCCTTTAGGCTTGACTTTGAGTGTGGTTAGATTGTGTCGGCGATCCTTAGAACCCTCGTCCCTGGGCCTTATAATAAGGGATAGGGTTATGAATATGTGGTGGGTTTTATAATAATACCCACCAAATATGTTTTACTTTTATTCATTAAGTGCAACTGTGTTAGGGGACCGGGAAGGAAACTGGAAAGTTTAGTCAACAATTCACACTTCACACTTTTTTTAAATATTAATCGATCTAGGCCCGGACTATAATATAGATTCTAGATCACGGTCTTCCACATCCAGCCCCAGGAGGCAAAATATCATTCATTAATTTTAAGAGATTGAGGTTTAGAGAGATTGACTGATTGAGGATGAACAAAAATTAAAAAGAAAGAAACTGTGCTGAAATATATATTAATAGTTCGCGTTGCTCCTCGTTGGCTCAATTCCACAATAAAATATCTCACAACTCATCACTCATTGTCCGAATCAGAATGTTCGGGGGTCTCAATTTCAGGGAACTCCTTGGAAGGAAAGCCTCTAATTGTGAGCATTTCGGAGGCATTGTGGCACACATAGTAGGCGTTCAATTTGGCGGCAGGTGTGAATGCTTGTTGGATCGGTTCTCTTGTCAGTGGCACTACTGGTCCCTTGATATGTTCCATCTGTTTTCGTTTCAACTTTCGTTCCTGAGGCGAGGGAGAAGATTAGTGATGTTGACTATTTGAGGGGTATAGGTCTACTTGCACAAATTCTGCTCACTCTCTAAAATTTTCCAACCCGTGTTCTAGCTTAATATAACTTCATAATGTACCCTAAGGAATTTCCATTGAAGGTAGGAGGGTCTACACATTACACTGGCATCGCTGTCAGTTGGCATAAAGAAAGTGCATGCTCGGGACAGCGCCGTATTGGCGGCTGTAGCTGTAGTAGCCTCAGAAACAATAGATTTGGCATCATCCGCTTGCATTTGGCAAGTGAGGACCCTCAACTCAACTAAAACAGCTCGAGCTGGAACAGTTAAACAACGGAGAGGCTGTTTAAGTTGGTAGCTATAGCAATGCTGTAGTTATAGATTCTAACTTCTCTTTCTTTCTGTCTCTCTTTCTTATATTCTAAAAGTTAAAGTGGACATAAGCCTTATTACGAGTTACTAGACACTAGACACTATAAGAGAGCTAAAGAGGTCTTGGTTAATGACACTACGCTTACAATTAGAGAAACATACGAGTCATGAGAAAAATGTGAGAAGATAATATAGATAACTCATGGTTGGCAATTATATATTATAAATTTTAGTATGAACTTCAGTTGCAATACACATAATATAAGCTACTGCAAGCCTAACGGCGAAACGAAACGATCTTTTAAGTTTATTATTTGGTTTATCATTTGGCATAATATATTCAAACCATTCACTACAAAACATTCCATGTACCCCAAAAAACCCGGCAATAAATCATGATCTTTATCTTATTCTTAGTAAGAATTTCTTACCTCTCGGAACTTTTTCTGTAAGATGGACTGTTCACAAAGATTCATAGCGGTATCACCTGCTGTAACAGAAGTACTCCCACCCGACCGGCAACAACGAGATGAGGACGCTGCTGAGTATAACGTCCTGGAAATGAAAATTACAGAGTGAAGTAATACTCCAGTACGCAGATGGTGGTTCGAAACCACGTAATTACGAAAACATCACGTGATCACTATACTAGATACTTAAAGAGTATAAGCTTGGGAGGAAGAGAGAATGATGTACAGATATAGGGAAATATAGAGACGTAGAAGAGATAGATCATTTTGGAAATTTCGGCAGAGAGAGAGAGAGAGAGAGAGAGAGAGAGAGAGAGAGAGAGAGAGAGAGAGAGAGAGAGAGAGAGAGAGAGAGAGAGAGAGAGGTGAGAGAGAAAGAGAGAGAAAGAGAGGGTAAGTATCTACCTGTCTGATAAGGAGAAGATTCTGGTATTAACATCTTCTCGGGATGAGACTGGAGATATAGTAAGAGGATCGTGGTTAGGACGTTTCCCATTTATATATGATCTGGTATCTACCACTGACCTGAAAGAAATTGAAACTGTGAGATACACAAATTGCCGGGTATTCCTGTGAGAGCAATGCTCTGACAGCTGGCCCAGAGGTGTACTCTGGACTAGGAGTACAATCCATCACCATGAGTCCAAGACCCCAAAACCTCCCCATTGAAAACCACATTATAGAGCACTAAGAATTACCATATTGAATGCCACAGAATCACTATATTCACTCCATTTTTTATTTTTCATAGATGAATTTTATCTACGGGCAAATTCTATCTCTTTATTCCTCGATATTTTATGGTCAAGTCTAGGCTAATGGGCCATTAAAGTGGACCTATATAGTAGCTCCTATAGTATTATTAAAGAACTGTAAAACTGGAGGTCTGGAGTGAGATCTCTAGAACTCCATTTGGTCAGGGGGAAGAATTAATTAACTTTAGAGCTGGGGGAGGGGGAATTAATTAACTTTAACTTTAATAGCCCATCGAGAATTAGTAGGAGGAACGTTCTGAAGGGGCACGTGTGCAGTGGATAGAGGAAGGAGGAAAGATTATTAAAGCTAATAGTAATGTGATAAATGTTCAATTGAGGAACTGCCTATAGTGAATGGTTTGATAAAGGTCTCTTTGATAAAGGTCTCTTTTTTCTATACTTTAAATTCATTCATTATCGATGAAACACTATTATAGAGGACTATATCTTTGGGCTTTCAAAAAAATCTTGATTCGATTCGATCTTTGGGCCATCATAAAAAAAAATTGATTCGAATTTCGATTCGATTCGATCTTTGGGCTATTAAAAAATTTCGATTCTATTTGATTCGATCTTCGAGCGATCAAAATACTACTTGATTCGATTCGATTCGATCTTTCGATTCGATTCGATAATATCGCCGATTCCTAGTGGCTAGGAACCGGTTGATACTTGATATTTTTTCCTCGATTTGATCTCGATTCAATCTTTGGGTAATTTTTTAAAAAACTATTCGATTCGATTCGATCTTTGGGCCTTCAAAAAAACATCCATTCGATTCGATCTTTGTGCCATCAAAAAATATCGCTTCGATTCGATCTTTGGGCCATCAAAAAATTCGATTCAATCTTTTAGCAATCAAAAAAAAATTCGATTCGGTTCGATCTTCGAGCGATCAAAAATCTTCTATTCGATTTGATTCGATCTTCGGGTGATCAAAAAATATCCATTCGATCTATGAGCTCAAAATACTACTCAATCCGATTCGATTCGATTCGATATATCGATATAATCGCGGTTCCTAAGTCCATTATATATATGCAGTACGTAGCACGTGTCCATGGTCTTATCCAGAGGATAGAGGTGTAGAGAGACGGAGAGCGTTCTTTGGGAATGGGATAATTACCCTAAGTACCTTACTGCCTTCAATTACCTTTCATTGCCCTAGATATACTTTCTTTTATTGGACATTCGAAGCCTTTTCTTCTTGTTGTGTTTATTTATGTGTTTATCTAATTAAAATCCCCCTCAATAGTCAATGCAATTACATAGAAGGTGTTATTTATAACGAATTGCGTTATAGCAAGGAAGCACTATCAATATCATGACTTTAGTGCTTCTTGGAATTGGATACAGACTAGGGTTTTTCTCGAGATATGCAATTATTTGTCATTAGAACACAATATTGTACGCATCTATATATTATGGTTCTAGCAGTTTCCCATTGTGCACAATTATGGTCACGTTATGGTCACGTTTTATGAACAAGTCAAGTTGTGGTTCAACACTAGTGATACTCAATAATTCAGTGCATTCATGATTCCTGCACGTATACATTTTCCAGTCTGCTACTACCATTTACAAATTTGTGTTAGCCCATTGCATACCGACACAAGTTGTTTGTCCTTGTGGTTCATTTGAAAATATCTAATACCAAATTATCCGTTTGCGCTCCGAATGTTAATTATAAAAGTTACTTGCCTTCCCCTCAAGTTACCGTACACAACTAAAAAAAAACAAAATATCCTTGTGTCACAAGGGTATTTTGGAAACTTTTTATTTTGTTGTAACAATTAAAGTTTGACATTGCTCTTTGCAGTAGTACGGTGCGGCATACGCTCCATTTTGAAAATCAGCAGCTTTTCATCGGATTTGCAGTTCAGTCACAGGGTTAGGGTAGAAACAACTGTAATTTTTCCATGGCTTTGTTTTCCATCCGTTTGAAAACATGGCCAAAGCATTTTTCCTCTCCTCCCTGGAATAATCCAGTCGCTGTAATTGTATCGTGTTTAATGTGTTGTATCAGCAAAAGGCTGGCATCGAAGATGTATGTTCATCCATCGAAGTCTATATAATAACCTTGGCCTAAGTAATGATCAATTTGTTGTCATCCACACATGACACAAGCTAGATCTCTTGGTCGTTGTAATTAAAGAATCAATCCAATCTAACGATGTTTCTACTAGGAACTCTAGCGGTCTTGTTACGTGTTGATCTAATAAGAGCCACAGGCAGGTCGATTTCTTACAGCTAGCTTTGCCACCAACCAATGTTGGCAGAGCTGTTATAATCAACATGTGTGGTTCTTACTCGTATACTTAGATTAATCGAGAACCATCCTTTCCTTTCTCGAGAACCACGATACTCTCATGTATACTGATAACGATTAACCTACAATATAAATTAATTGCACACGTTATCGTATTAAGTTTGTAGAAGAATCATTGTCCATATTTTCTAATGGCCAGTACAGCTAATCGTTGCTGTGTATGCCAATAGTGAAAGAAAAGCCAACTGAGCTGTACGAAAAAGTTGTTCACCGTTTTCTCAGGACTGTATATTTTCTTCTTCGTTTAAAATTATTGCTAACTTCATGACTTTCACCGCTTGTTGTACTTGAGGTTTGGGAATTCTTCTATCTCTACTACCAATTTCTTCATGATCTCTTTCGATATTTCCAGGTTTGCGGTTTAGTTGCTGATTTCATATCCCCGAGATATACCCACAGTTCAGTAGCGTGTACACATGAGGACCACTACTTGACTTTAAACACACATGGTATCGAGTGCTAACAATTTGTTAAGCAAGTGCACATGAATTTGCTTTGAAATAAGAATTAAGAACATCGAGATGATGTTATTAATTCAAAGCGAATTTACGTGCTTATATTACATCATTAACTCGCTTGGTTAGTATTTAGCTTCATCGAATGGTGCATCTATATATCAAATGTCATAATCATGCCAATTTCACTCGTTCTATAAGCACAAAGGTGGTATTTTTTAATATCATTCATTGAAATGGAGTCGTCAGCGATCTTTGGCATTCATACAGCTTGTTATAAGTCATTGGTCTAGTAACACGTACCTAATGAGCGAACTCAATTTGCAATGCAATTGCATCATTATCATGGGCTGCATAGTTGTTATGCTAATTGTGAGAATACCAAACAACCAAAGCAGCTTCTTTTCACTCTGCAATATATATTGATGCTAGGTTTCCTTCAGAGCCTTGGCCTTCTTTACAATTATATAATATGTGGCTGATGGAAAGCTCGACACAGTTATGTGGTGACTTTTGAGTGACGTGCGGCAATATATTGGCGAAATTAGCTTTTTTTATACTATGATTTGTACAGATCGATGTACAGGGTCGCAAATCAAGTCACAATATGTAACTGGGTTGCCAATCCTTACTATTACAACGCATGTGATTTGGTCAATTATAGTCCCTCCATTTGCATTATACTACCCTTGTGGCCCCTTTTGGGGCCTTTGTCATATTATATGCGCTGGACACGTGCTAGCTGGGGTAGGCTACCAGGTTATTTGGTGACGAATATAGGTGCAAATTTGCATCTATATACCTCACTACAATTTGCATCTATTATACCGTCGTGGTAGCGTGCAAGACATGTTGCTTAGGAATCTTTATAGACTGGGCTGACTTTGATTTTTTATATAGCCGGGTCATAGAATGAGAGTGTGTTAAATTGTCTATGGAATGCTATACATATTTCATCACCACGAACAAACGATTCTAGTGAGATCGGAGAGAAAAATATGTTAATACTTAGGAGAGATTAATGATCGAGGTCGGTGATTTTCATTGACAGCTTATGCTTTGGCGGGGTACTTGTTAAAAGATGACAATATCATAATAGCTCGTCGGCTCAATATTAGGCATGCTGTGGATAGAATCATCACACCCATTTTAGTCGTATATTTTGTATTATTATAGCTAGGTCTGCACCAGCAGCTTCCTGCATGAACAATGCAAGATACTTGGCTCCAGGAATAATATTTCCAGACAATGCATGATATCATATAATATTGGCATATGTTATTATCATGGTACTGTTATTATTATCATTACGGCCGGGTTCTAGCTCATACAAAGATAGAAATTCGATTGACCCCCCTCCGGAGGCTCATATTGAACTTGAACAGAAAGAAAGAAGTGGTGAGAGTCTGATTCAGAGAGGGCGAGAGTCTGATTCAGAGAGAGCGAGAGTCTGACTCTGAGAGTGGTGAATGAGAGAGAAAGGGCCAGCTAGGAGAGATCGAATATTGCGAAATCTTGGGGACCTATGATGCATAATTGCCTGCCTCGTGCTAGCCTAGAGAAAGCGAGGCCCGCGGTGATTGAAGATCCTTCTGTTCCCACTAGAAGAAATGAGACGCTCCACTCGAAATAAATAAAGAGAGGGGAGCGAGGGAGAGAGAGAAAGAGAGAGAGAGAGAGAGAGAGAGAGAGAGAGAGAGAAAGAGAGAGAGAGAGAGAGAGAGAGGAAGAGAGAGAGAGAGAGATAGAGAGAGAGAGACAGAGAGACAGAGAAAGAGAGAGATGAGATATAAAGGAGGCAAAGATTCTTTGTTCCTGGCTTTATAATGCCAGCGGCTATTATCAGTTGATGGCATGGGAGATATAGGAAGGGTACTCAAGTGATCAGGACACCATGGTGGAGACGATTCGGAACACAACATTTATTGCAGTATGAGTAAGTGCAATTTACTATGTTGAGAAATTAAAAAAAACGCTAATCGTTTTCTTCTTTTGCATCCCTGTTGGAAACCGCTTGAATCCTAATGGTATTGTAGTACATGGTGTAATGGTGTATGGACAGTGCATTCGGACATTGTTACTCTCACTTCCTCTCTAAGGTCGAATTGAGCTGAAAACCAGTGAACCGCACTATACACTACTTTACACCTCTTTCTTGACACTTTATTTAGGTTGCAATTATATTGTTTAATTTGCCCACTTTGGTAGTTTCCTATAATTCCTATATGTCTTTTTGTTGACTGTAATTTGTAAAGCACGACGAAGCAGCAGCTCAGTGGCATTACTGTTAATTATTTGTTATATAGCGAATTAGCAATAACAGATACAAAGCTTGTGTGTCGAATTCTATAATTCGTGACCCTGGTGACCCTAGTGTTGTGGTTTTTAATAATAGGTCTAGCCTCAATTCGGTGTACACTTATTAGTAACCACCGGTATCGCATGGGAAGAGTTATAATGTCCGGGTGGATGAAATAACATTGAATTTTGTGCTGGTATGTATTACATATATTATACTACTAATATGTAACACATTGAGATCATATACCTTATAGAGGTTTAGTGGAATTTTTCGCCAGGGCTATCGAAACAATAATTTTTAATTAGTACAACTTTAATTACTGGACGTCACTTCCTGTATACGTGTTATTACAAACATATTACATACTTCCTGTAATATTATATTTGTAATGAAGCGTATACACTGTATATTATAATACAGGAACCAATTGTAATTCGAGGACCGTTATACCAATTACCATGTCACATTATATAGCGTACACATGCTCATGTAGGATAGCTCCCACACGATTGCAACTGTCAGTGTCATACTGCTGTGAACATACATGTCTGCAGATATATTCTGTCTTGAGGCACATTACCTCGTTTTGAATTCTGGGAATGCACTGATAGTGTGGTTAGGGAGGGGTCTGCTGCAGCGTAAGCCAGCATGGGACTCTTTTTGTAGGTGTAGGTCTACAATCGATAAACAGTCCTTTTTTAAATTTTTCATCATGTTTCATGTTGCTATGTTCTAACCCTCCCTTTACATTCGGGGGCGGGGCGCCCGAAACCCAGTCTAGCCAGGCAAGTTTCATGATGCTTAATTAAATTATAAAAAAAAGAAATTCGGTAGGTAAATTATGATCAATATCATTAAAAAACCCCCTGTCTACTATGTACATATTTAGGTGCCGGCAGGCACCTCCGACCCGAATAAATCATTACTTCTGTCATTACTTCTACCATTACTTCTGTCATTACTTCTACCATTACTTCTATCATTACTTCTATAAATTGTCATTATCCTTATTCCTTGGTCGTAATTCACATACACGTCTCAATGTGCATATAACCCTTCACTTGTCTACCCTGCCCAAATTTCAACAAGTTTTCACACTGGATTCATATAAATTTCTCTCAATCTAGATTAAGTTAGTCAACTCATGTTTCTTGACCTAATGATTAATGGGAGAAAGCGAAGAGAAAGACAGGAATGAAAGGGAAAATTATTTTAGAGTGACAGAAGGAGAGAAAAGACGGTTAAAAGAGTTCCGTCATAGCTTGAGAAGAACTTGTTTATGATTTTATAAAATTTTATCCGTTTGGATTTTGAGAATGTCACGTGTGCCGATAATGCATAATCAATATATATGCATATGTTGAATATATCGTGGCGACAGCTTTATTATCTTTTCGGCAAGTCTGGCTTTTTAAGGGATCGGAGAAAATGTTCTTGGATGAGAGATCAATAGGGATAGTAGGACTGAGATAAAGCCAGCCTTTACATACATATATTTCGTGCTATGGTATCTTACTATAATAGATGTTACTCGCTTGCAGAGCAGTTGCCGCACGTCGAAGTCGTAAAGAAACATTTCGGCTGACACCGACTGTTGGCCGGCTTTCAACACCTGGCTTCGAAGTGGCTAGATTAATTGTAATCTAGTAGGCCAATATTTATTTTTTGACGCTAGTTGTCATGTTCTAGTTATGTAGTTATTATTTGATTAAGTATTTTACAACGATATAAGATAAAACATTGCGGTTTTGGGGCATTGCCTTTGGCACCAAGTGAGGAATTTCAACTTAAAAATTTCATCTGGTTGGTTGGTTGGTGATACTAAGCCGACGTTCTACCAAGCTCTTTTTCATCTTTGCTCATTAACACTTAATTATTATTTTTATTACATTTGATATTACAGGTACATACTGTGATGCGTGAATGACGCAACAAGGAAACCAATATATATATATACTCAGAGAAATAGATAATATTGAAAATGATATAACTAAGTAGCTAACGCACTATGTTACAATATTTTCTGTCTGGCGCCGCACTCATGTTTGATCATGGCGTCACACTGTTTGATTTGAGAATCAGATGGCCGGGTTTGGCGCCGCCAGACAGTATATTTGTGATGCTTGCAGTGAGAGAGGCCGGTCTATCAAGGAAATCTTATTAAATTAATGAAACATATGTTTGCTTAAAATTATTTAAACTCTTCTCGACTTTATAATGTATCCAACAGGTCTTTATATTTTGCTTGCGAGTTTTGTAACTGTGCTTAGAATTGGAAGATGTCGATACCATTGCCGTACCAATTTCATTGAAAAGTTATAACTAGGAAATAAAATTATGATTGTTCCAACTGTTTTATCCAAATTTGTAACAGGAGAATGATTTTCCGGTTTTTCTGGGACAGAGATCGGTTCATTCGGCCATGGCCCGAACGCTCTGGTGGAGGCGTCAAACCAGGTAACGGCTTGATTATATAATATAGCATTGATAGCTGTGCAGCAGCTCTGCTTTGAGTTTTGACTTTAGCCGAAAAATCCCATCCTCAATTCTGATTTCAAGTAGTCTTTGAGTGTATCATCCCAAAAAAAGAATTATGATGATCTCCGTATAAAAGCTCATGACATGTAAAGCCGTGTGAAGCCGGAGACCGGAGCTATACACATATTAAATATTGCATGATAAACCACCACCAATGGACTACAGTTATCATAAGCTCATCATATCATTTCTTATCTTTATACATATATATATGCAGGAAACGTTCGTGTATTTTCACTGACCTCACAGACCGGAATACCAGATATACACGTGGCTCCAAGAGATATTATTAACTGCCCCCGTAATTTCTATTATTTCTCGTTTCCTTTTGGGTCTCTCAAATCTATATCTCTTTTCCTATTATTTTCCAGACAGCGCAGACATGTATTTTTTGCAATAGAATAGAGTATAATCTAGGCTCGTTAATTCAGCGTAATTCATCCCGTAGCATGATACAAGCTCTTGATTCTCTCGTTTTCTCTATCTCTCTTTATATCGCTCTCTCTCTATCTATCTCTCTCACACATTTCCTATCTCTTATATTCTCTCTATTACTGTCAGAATCGTGCCTGCTAGAGCGCTTTGCTAAATTTACCATGAGTTATACAGTTGCTCCTCCGGATCTCCTGATTGCCTGATTTTACCCACTTATACACGTGTATAATATACATAACACGTGTATAATATACACATACGGCTGTACCCACTTATACACGTGTATAATATACACATACGGCTGTACGGGGGGTCAGCTTGTGTTGAGGTCTGCTGCTGCAGGTCCCATATGCAAAATGACGAGGGACCAAACAACAGTTCCTCATGGTGCGGCGTTATAACTCGTTATTGTACTCCGAAGAAGGGAAAACAACTATGCAGTTGTAGGTGTGATCTGTCATTTGTGTAGACTGAATTCAGCGCATTATTACGGATATCTAGATCATAAACTATAAAGCACTAACTCATATGATTCTGGCCCAAATCGTTTTAATGATACACCTTTTCAGATATAAAAGATTCGTTGAAAAGCAATGGAATGGCGGTGAGCCTTGGTTTGGTTCTTGCTAACGTTGCTTTTATCTCCATTTCAGCCCTTATCTTTATGGTAAGTTATTAAGAGTTTGAAAAAAGCGATTAAATTTAATATGTAAACTGTATGTAGTACATGTACATAATTTATAAAATTTGTGATTTAGTAGTAAATGTATTCCATATGTAGTAAGTTTAGTACATAGTATACAGTCGGACCCCGATTTAGGGGCCCCCGATTTAGTGGCACCCCGATTTAGGGACAGGATTTTCCCCCCCGATATACGAAAATTAACATAATTTGAACCCGATTTAGTGGGTCCGACTGTAGTAAGCTATAATAAAATAATCCCTAACTATTCTCTCAGCACACGGAGAACGCTCACATCGAGGAAACGGTGACACATAAAGCAAAGCACTTTATCAAACTAAAAGGTTGGATGGCCCTCAAAAATAGCACCTTTGAAGACCCCTCAGCTTGGATAAAAATAAAGGCTTTATCAAAAAAGAGATGCTTCAAGGACAACAACAACATAGCAAGATATGAGCGGTTCAACTTTTGGACTTCACTCGATTTCTGTTCGACAATAATTTCGACAATAGGTATAAACTGGGCCTGTCCAGCGTGTGTAAAACCCGTTTTCACACGCTGAAAGAAAAAGTCAAGCTGCGTGTGCCAAACATAACTGGGCAGTCTTTTGGTAACGCATTGCGATAGTAAGGCACGTTTTAGCGTGCCCGCAATGTAGGGGTAATTGCGTTACCAGGGCAGTCTTTAGTTTAAATCTAAAAAGTTGTTTGAAATCGCCACGTCTATTTGACAGATAACCAGTACTGATCTTATTCAGGTTACGGGTCCTTGTTCCCCGATAGGGATATCGGCAAGATAGCGTGTATTTTCTACGCCCTGTTTGGTATTCCCCTCATGCTTTGCTTCCTAAATGTGTGCTGTGACGCAGTTTCATCGGCCGTGTCAGACATTATCCGACAACTATCTCGACTTTTCCTACGCAGTAAGTAACTTCATTTGGACATCAGATGATGTAAACCAAAACTAGAGACTTCAAATTTTGAGGTTTTTATTTAGACCCCAGACACCTCCCCCCTCTTGGTTTACTTTATATTAGTTTAATTCGAGTTTCAGACATTATTTGGAATGTTGTTATAGGTAGCTACCGACCACTCAACGTCGTTGACCGACGTGACGATGTCCACGTTAGATTTACTTCTGCCTCTGGTAGGCGAGGTAGCTGCGTCGATAGAATATGACAATTGACAAGGCGTGCCATACATACACAATTATTGTGATCATGAATAGGATGTAAATTATGTTTTCTCACCAATTATACATCGTCAATTTGCATATCATTGAAAAAAAGTCAGGTCCAGAAATAGTTTGACGACTGCAGTACGTGACTGGGCCATTAGCCACCAAGTCATACAATCCCCCCTCCCAAATACTGCTGAAAGATGGCCTATATAGCTGTTAATTTACCACTACCACACCTATTATCGTTTCTATCTGACCTCTCTCTTTCTCTCTGTTTGTCACCTCTTGAAACAAGCGATTATAGACCAACAAACTCACTAACAGGACGAGAAAACGGATGCTATGTCTCTTATATTAGAACTTACCATTTGGTGCGGTGCATTCTTAGTAGTAACTAGTAAGAAACCCCCAATCAAGCATAAACACAACAACTATTCAACAATACAACCGACAATGTGTTTGTAATTTGGAGTGCTCAGTGCAAACATTATATATGAACCTACAAGTACAAGGTACTACCCGCATCCTCCATATCCTTAAATCGATAGTGTTTACGCAGTGAATACAGAGCGAATGCAGAGTGAATGCAGAATGAATGCAGAGTGAATGCAGAGCGAATGCAGAGCGAATGCAGAGTGAATGCAGAGCGAATGCAGAGTGAATGCAGAGTGAATGCAGAGTGGTTCCAGAGTGAATACGCAGTGAATGCAGAGCGAATACGCAATCATTGGTAATATCCTACCAGAACTAGAATGCCGTAAATACGCAGTGATAAAAAATTGGATATTGTATAGTAAGTCACAAGCAAACAGGCATGAGGCCGGTAACGCAAACAAAAGGGAGAGGGAGATAGAGAGGGAGAGGGAGATAGAGAGAGGGAGATAGAGATAGAGATAGAGAGGGAGATAGAGAGGGAGATAGAGAGGGAGATAGAGAGGGAGAGGGAGATATAGAGATAGAGATAGAGATAGAGATAGAGAGGGAGATAGAGAGGGAGAGGGAGATAGAGATAGAGAGAGGGAGATAGGAGAGGAGGGAGATAGAGGAGAGGGAGATAGAGATAGAGATAGAGAGGGAGATAGAGGATAGAGATAGAGATAGAGATAGAGATAGATAGAGATAGAGATAGAGAGGAGAGGTGAGAGGGAGATAGAGAGGGGGAAGAGAAGAGGACAAACCACTCTTTTCGGGTTGTAGGCAAAACAATATCCAATGTTTTTAATCCCACTGCGTATTTACGGCAGTTCTAGTTCTGGTATGATTGCCGTAATTCGCTCTGCATTCACTGCGTATTCACTGCGTATTCCGCTCTGTATTCACTGCGTATTTTCACTCTGTATCACTGCGTAACAGTTTTCTGGGTAGGATATCCCCAAACTGATTGCTTATTTCACTCGGCATTCACTTTGCGTATTCCACTTCTGGAAACCCCACTCTGCCATTTCACTCTGCTATTTCACTCTGCCATTCGCTCTGCATTCACTCTGCATTCGCTCTGCATTTCACTCTGCATTCACTCTGCATTCGCTCTGCATTCACTCTGCATTCGCTCTGTATTCACTGCGTAAACACTATCGATTTAAGGATATGGAGGATGCGGGTAGTACCAAGTACAATACTATAAATAAAGACCAATATCCCGGTCTGACATTCCCACATCCCACATCCCTCTCTCTTACTCTCTCTCTCTGTCTCTCTCTCTTTCTCTCTCTCTCTCACCATCTCTCTGTTTTTCTTGCAATGTTCAAACTGGGATGGCCACCTGATTAATAACTCGACGGACTCTTTTTCAACTGAGAAATCCAACACAGATGCTGCTCAACTGCTCAACCCCGACAAAAAACATGACATATTATTTTGTCACAGCATTCCAAAGAATATAGTAACCCTTTTCGATGTCTATAACAACGTTATGCTGATTGAATACCTTGCAAAACAAACCAAAATCTTTTCATCTCAGGAAATCAAATGTTGGCTCTGCAGACTGTCCGCATATTGAAAGTGTGTATAATTTTCCTGGTCTTATCGGGCTACATGACCTTACTTAGTTACATACTTCACATCTACAGCGGGGTAAGTACAACTTGAACTAGCAATTCTACAGGCCAATTATACTCTGACAGTAATTCTAGCACTATTAATTTAACTTTCAATCAACCTGAAACCGTTAAAAAACGTGTCGCCATTACAAGTTTTAGTAACTCACGTCAAACTATTCGTTACAGATGGATAACTTGATATCATCCTTTTACTTCTACGTAATCACACTGACAACCACGGGTATCGGAGATATCAGTATGATCGACCACAATGCACTAATTCTTGTCAGAGTCTTTGCAGTATTCCTCCTTGGTCTCACCCTCGTGACTACCCTTATCAACTCCATACGAGATGCAGCAAAGGTAACTATTATACAGTGATTCACAATTTAATTATTGTGGCTTGAATGTTTGTGTCTTTTCTCTGTCTGTGATTCTTTCCCTCTCATTGATTCGATGATGTCAATGTGCCCCACTGCATGGTACAAACCCCCAACCCCACCAACCGCCCATATCACCAAGCTTGGTTCACCTCAATTCTTGTGAAAAAAACTAACCTGATTGGCCCAGGCGACCACGACGCCTCGGTCCCGTCCTCCACCGGTCCAAATGCAATCAGTCATTGCAAGTGTTATTGCAAAACATGGGCCTTTTGGTAAGGGCAACAACCCCTTGAAACTTTCATAGAAAATGCTCCGCCGCTGACAATAGTCCCCTCTTTTTGGGGTTGTACACCGCTGAAAATAAAGATTTTATGTCAGCTGTGCTAATTCTTACTTCTTGAATGCATGTGTTTGTGATCATTGGCGTGTTAAATGTGTGAATTCGCGTTCTCATAACAGAACTACTGTAATACAGGTTGCCCCAAATACAATTCGCCCCCAATCAAAACCTATTATTCACCTAACCAAACCTTTTAATTTTAAAGCTCTCCCCCATATTTTCTCGCTGATTGCTAATTATAATTCCGAGAGACTCACCTGGAACAGGAATCAATTGTTTCAGAAACAGGCCAGAACGGCAACTCGATGGAAGGCACTGGGGGGCTTGGCAGCAGCAGTCCACCTCATGCCGTCGTCTCACTCAGCCACCGCGGTGGTGGATCCTCAATCCGGTATACAGCCATTGTACCATGATCACGATATCGAGGAGGTGCAGAACGGTCATAAAGCTATTGAAGGAGAGGGATTAGAGAAGAAGGTGAACTTGATTACTGTTGTGAAACTGGCACAACTAGCCCATGCGAAACAGCGGGCAGAGGAATCAGAACTGAAGATGGGGCCGCCGGAGGATAATCTGTGACGCGGGACGGTGTAGTGTTGGAAAACTGTGATATTCGAGGGATATGAGAGAAAATAAGGAGAGAACTGAGAAGAGAAGAGAGGTGGGTAAGAGTTGATATGAAGTGAAGCTAGGGAAATTATGGTGTGAATATTGGGAGATGAAGATCGAGAAAAATGTGAATTAACATAATCGAACTTATTTTTTACAAATTCTGTAAAATTGTCGTACTACTTTACAATTGTCAAACCGCATAAACATTTCCCAAAAATTATTTCAAGGAACTCCAAGTTATAAATATATCTTACATTCTCTTTACACTTTACACTGTGCAACTGTTTACCGTCCGTTATTGGCAGAGTTTGTACAGGTTTCATATCACACACACACATGGCACCCAGTATCACCAACTAGTATCCTCTGCCAGAGCATTGGCCTGACCCATTATCGTTTCTCTCAAACGCGGAGCGCGCGAGAACTGTGGTCAGAGCATTGGCCTGACAGAGTATCCTTCGATTATCCAGAGGTTCTACTTTACAGTTTACCCTGTTTCACTGCGTTCAAAAAAGGGTTTGAACAAAACGAGGTCCAACCACAGGCAGTAGATCCCTCACTTGTTCCCCTCACTGGTTCTCTACTGGCAGTAGATCTGATGGATCTCCAAATCGGAGGCCTTGCCAAACATCTTCCCGCATCCATTGCAATTATAGTGAACCCTGGAGGGGTCGTGAGGATTAGAAAAACATAATGCTGCTCGGCTGCTCCCCATATCGAGTAGTATGTGGTAGGGAGGGAAAGAAATGTTTAAAAGATCACTGCAAGAATAGGAGAGATGGTAAAAAGAATCGATGTGTTTTAAGAAAATAGATTTAACAATAAATTACTAAATTACGGCCATGATAATTAACAACATTAGCACAAATCACAGACACATGCACTTTAAGGGCTGGGTATCACTAGAAATAATGACCTCTCTGATACAACAATATCAGACATGCAATATCATCATCGCTTCTTTTTAGGTCGTTTAATGGGAGTCACAGTTCCTGTCCTAATAGCGGTTTAATTAATTAGTTGGTTAATTACGGTTAGTTGGTGTCAGATCGTGATGAATGAAGGTTGGAGTTGCATCCATGTTTGGGTGGTGATCGTGTCGAGTTTAAATAGGGTAACTTCTGTTCCACAGATGTAGGTGAAAGGTTGGGTGTTGACTTGTGAGCACTAACCAGGCTTGGGAACCGTGTGAATATGCTGTGACTGTGAGAAAAGAAATGATTAATGAGTGAGTGAGGGGTCTAAAAAGTCACTTTTGGTAATTAATCTGCTCCGAAGAGCAGGCAAATGGATGAAAAGTTTCAACTTATATCGCTTGCTACCCCTTGATGTATGATGGGTAGATGAAGATCTGCTACCCCCTCTATAGAATGATAGATATGAGAGGACACACACAACATGGTTTTACTTACTTCACATTCCGAGAGCTGGGAGAGCTAGTACGGGATGATGAGTCATTGTCGAGAGGTGGGGGTCGAGGGGAATTGTTGGGCGGTACTACCCGGTCGGGGGTTTGGGGTAATTGCCGCTCACTTGTTGGACAGCTATCTGGACGGACTTGCCCTTTTCTGAAATAGGAGACATGTTACCATAATTGGGCCATAATTATTCATCATGAGCGGCAAGTTAGCAAGTAAAAGTGATAGACATATCGATGCATATTAGAAAGGGAAAATGGGAAATGTAGCATTGTAGCGGGGAAAGGGTAATAGGGTACGTGTACCGGGGTCTGGGACTAAGGACTAGAGAACCCATCATTACGGCGAGAGAGGGTCTACCCATACAACTCACCCATCAACAAGAGACTTGATCCCGTCATAATAATCAATAGGTGTAAAGACTCTCTCAAAAACATGCTGACTCTTCACAAGCTCCTTAAAACATTTGCTATTCCAAAGTGGCTGAGGATTTGGCTCCTGGGCCCCTTTGACCGGCTGTGACTCCTCCAATTCTCGCTGTAACGTTGTGTCTCTGAGAAGTCTATTTTGTTCCTCCAGCCGTAGGATACGAATATTGTTCGCTTGTACCAGCCGATTGAGCTCCTTTGGTATGCGTTCCCCTCCCACAAGGAGAGGATAGCTAATCAGAGTTGTCTCTTTCTCCCTCTCCTCCTCTATGACACGCTGGGCTTGGTTAAGCTGGTGATCTTTCTTATTCAGGGTCTTGTGTAGGTTCGATATATCCGTCTGGATCTTTACTATCGCATCCTGTGATAAAACAATTAATGGTTAAAAGTGGATCAAATGTTCAGAAATCGGAACCGAGGCCTTGCTTGGTGTGATCGTTGTTGTGTTTGAAATTCGATGCGCGCACATGTGAGTGAGAGTCCAAACTGCTGACAATGGTTGGTTGCATATTTGTGAACAACGCGCGCGTCACTAGTCACACCGGGGCTTGTGGTGCCCCTTTTCCAGATCACTGGAGCCAGAGAGTTGAAGTCGACTGTCGAGATCAAGAAGTCAAGAGATTTAATTGGAAAAGCGAACTCTCGATTCTGTCCATTGGTCACCGACTACTATTAAATACACGGGTACACCTGGGCACTAGCGACGGTGTGATCCCTTACCTGTAACCGGGTGTTCTCCGAATGAAGCATCCTTTTCTGTTTCACCACATCAGACAACTCGTGGGTAGTTGTGCTGGAGTTGTCTCGAGCAGCCTCCAGTTGTTCTCTCATTGTCTCACATTCCAGATCAAACGCTTCGAGTTGGTGAAGTAGCTGCTCCTGCTTCACCGTCAGCATCTGAAGGAGCAATATACATGAGGTAGTGATGTTACAGCAGGCTCCATGGCTCATTTAATGGCATTAATGAAGACTGAAGAGTGAAGGCATTGTTTAATATTTCAAGTTCAATTATGTTTTACATAAAAAGTTCGCACACACAGTGATGTCATCTCCATATCCCAGGGTACCTTGTTTTGTTTGATAAGTTGATCATTTCGACACTGATAACGATCCATTTCCTCTGTTGCTGATGTCAACTGTACCTCCAAGTCCCCTATTTGACCAGATAACTTGTTACAAGTATCACTCATCAGTTTAGCTCTCTCTGCCTCCTTTTTTACCCTCGCCAGCTCGTCCTGGGCATTCCTTTTCGCCGTAGCTACATAGAAAGGATGAGGGGAGACATCATGCATGTCGAACAGGGAATTAAACAAAGTAGGATTCATTGTATGATTTTACTATGCATTCTAAACAGAAATTAATGCGACATCCCAGACTAGAACAGACGGACAAACAAACCTTCAGAAAGATACTTTTCGTGAGTGTCTGATAATTTGGATTCCAAATCTGCGATTCTCTCCCTCATTCTACTTTCCTCGACCTTCCTGATCTCAAGACTGTGATGGTACTCCACTGCTTGTTTGGATATCTGAGATGGTGATCAGTTATTATTTTGATATCTGAGAAGTAATTCATCTGGATCATAATCACTGTTATTAAATCTGAGAAAGTTGTAAAATTGGATTATCAACTGTTCCTAAAATGTCTCGAACCTGTTGTTTTAGTTGTTCCTCTCTTTTGCTACTGTCCACAATTCCAGAGGTGTGCTGCTGCCTCAACGCATCTAGTTCCAACCTAGTAATTAAACAAATAACTAAAAAATGTACCCATCTATACCTTTAACCTAGTAAATGGATACCACAATACCTATGAGTGGTTACCTTCAGTGAGTGGATAGTGGTTAGTTATACCTGTGAGTGGTTAGCTCAGCCTCGAGTGTAGTTATCCTGCAATGTTGATCCTGGCATCGTCCCTGGAGTTCCTCATTCTTGCCAATCACACCTCGCACCGTACTATCCACTTCCGTCAGGAACATGGACTGCACAATAATAAAATGTTTTCATTTATTAGTACTGGCTTTATTTTTTCTCTTTCTCTGTCTCTCTGTCTCTCTGTCTCTCTGTCTCTCTGTCTCTCTGTCTCTCTGTCTCTCTGTCTCTCTGTCTCTCTGTCTCTCTCTGTCTCTCTGTCTCTCTGTCTCTCTCTCTCTCTCTCTGTCTCTCTCTCTCTCTCTCTCTGTCTCTCTCTCTGTCTCTCTCTCTCTCTCTCTCTCTCTCTCTCTCTCTCTCTCTCTCTCTCCTCTCTCTCTCTCTCTCTCTCTCTCTATCTCTCTCTCTCTGTCTCTCTCTCTGTCTCTCTCTCTCTCTCTCTCTCTCTCCACCTACATGTAGTTCACACCACTTAATGGCCTCCTTTGGTGGACTCATTATGAGCCTCTTGGCGGGTTTACTCTGAGAGTGTAACATGTTCCATGTCATCGTTACCTTTCCTCCCACCGCCTCTAACAGATCCTGTAATGAAGAAGGGTAGTGAGACGTTGAGAAGTTATAGGTAGGTCGAGTTAGGATCAGAAATGGTAAGTGAGGGGTTCAGTAAGTTATCTGTTGCATTGGAAGCCGGAAGATGACCAGGATCGGAGCAATTCAAACCTGAATGGAGTTGCAGACATTGCACTCTACAAAGGCCGTCTCTACTGTCTGTGTCTTGGCGTCCACACTTTGCCCCACTTGCATGAGCCACTTGGACACTGTTTTCATGTTGTTCACTGTTATTTGGGTCGGCAGCCGCACTTGGGAGACCAAACTGAAAAGAGGGTATATTGAATTTAAATGGATGTTTAAGGATATATAGCCGTAAGATCGTAAAGTAACCACTGGTATCTGAATACGGTAAGTAACAATGCAACATGGTTACAGGATCTAGGATCAGTTAGTAGGTACCTGGTAGATGAAGGTGCGACGTCAACTGCGCTGTCGGCCATCTCTTCTTCTTCTCCTTTTCCTAGGAATCGGAAATTGTATTTTGTATTCATACTCTTCTTTTTTACGCAGAAAATAGGGCTGAAGCGCATCAAGCAATATCAGAAGTTGGCACTTCGACAAGAAGACGGTAATACACAATCTGATCTCATATAGCTCTTTCGTTGCGGGATGGGGGCAAGCAGTAGGAAAACTAGGCTAGGTAATAAAACCAAAACAGTGACTGAATGTGTTCTAAGACCAGTTCATCGGCTGCAACAATCAACATGGACAGTAATGGTCGTATCACGGACGGCGTAGACAGCAAAGGAGACGTCAACCAGTGGCCACAAGCAATGCTACGAAATTATTGCAACTTGATTGGTCAAGCAACAGAGGTACTCGCGTACGTGCGATGAGATTATGGAGAGGGAGAGCTGAGAGAGAGTAAGGGAGAGAGAGAGAGAGAGAGAGAGAGAGAGAGAGAGAGAGAGAGAGAGAGAGAGAGAGAGAGAGAGAGAGAGAGAGAGAGAGAGAGAGAGAGAGAGAAAGAGTAAGAGAGAGAAAGAGAGAGAGAGAGAGAGAGAGAGAGAGGGAGAGAAAGAGAGAGGTCTGTATCCGATGATTATGTGACGCTCACATCACGCTAAGTATTACACGGCACGCGACGTGCATCTCGTGAAATCACTGAACTCAGCTCGGTACTACTCTTCATTACCTCTTATTTTCATAAACAAGCTTTCTCTCACTCTATCTCTCTCTATCCTCCTCTCTCCAACTCTCTCACTCCATCTCTCCAAGTCTCCCTCTCCAACTCTCTCACCCTCTCAGTCTCTCTCTTCCTCACTCCCTCTCCTAGTCTCCTACCCACGGTGGGGGTTTGCATGATGGCGACCCTTATCATTACTCACATCCAACCACTAACGATGCCTTGCCACCTCGATCACATAGGCAATAACATATGTCTGGTTACACACTCGCACATGAAACACAGTACTGCACAGGTCTGGTGGAAGTAATGAAGCACTATTATTCTCTGAATATGAAATTGATGATTTGAACGCGAAACACATTGAACTGTGCCTCGCGTTCAAACTGCAGTTTGAACAAATGATGATACATGTGATATAGCCGCATTCGCAAAGAAGAATTATTCATTCAGGCAGAAAAACAAGCAAAAAGTAACAAATTAGAAAACGGCATAACGCCACTATTCATGAATTATACTACAGGTGATTCAAAATAACATACTTACTGGACACGCTAAACTCCGACCAGTGAGTGCTGCCGGCAGTCCTTGGTGGAACAATAGCAGTTGGAGGACGTCCTTTACCAGCTGTACGGGGTGTCCGAGCGCCTGGTGCTAGTCCATGCTTTACCATCATGTCTCTCAGAAGGACGTTCTCCTCTCTAGTCTGTTCTAAAGTCAACCCAACACCTACCAGCTCTTCTGTTTTCCGCTGTATCTGAACAACGAGTCTTTTTTAAATACAGTCGGACCCCTATTTAGTATTTACTGCACTGTCCCCCGATCTATTTTTACCGGCTAAAATCCTTTTCCCGAGAATCCCAGTAAATCGGGGTCCAATTACAATTAAATTCACAACTAACATCAATGCACACTGCTGCAGTCGCAAACACCAAACACACTAGCATCACACTAACCTCTGTTTCTAGCGATCCCACAAACTGTCGGAGATTTTTTGTTTTCTTCCAGTATTGTTTACAGAGAGGTCCCAAATTGGGAGCCTTCCCCACAACCCTCTCAACTGATTTACCGACCAGCCGCTCCGTAAAGAACACGTAATACTGCAACATGAAGGCCAGCCTGCAGACAAGTAAACATTCAGCATGAACATGTAACAAGACATCAACATGTAACAAGACAATACAGAATACATAAATGAACTATGAGCGTTTGTAGACTGGCGCGTTATGAAGTTGGCTGTTCCCAGCGCAAGCTGGGGACAGCCAACTGGAGTTTAATCGCCCGGCAGGGCGATTAAACTGGTTTAAATCCCGACGCCGATCCCGAGGCGCCAGCCGAGGGTGAGGGGGAGGTGATTTAAACCTATAACGCGATAGGCTAACAAACGTTCATAGTTTATGAAACCCGATAGTAATTACACACAAATAAGAGACACAACACAAGGTAAAACACACAAGGAGTACTGGAAAATAGTCAACAGACGTCCCCAAACTGTGTGTAGACTAACTGGCACCTAGTTGCAACTGTTCCTAACATATTTGAGTAAGAGAGAGCAAGATTGGGGCCAATACACACAGTGAGAGATATTGAACAGTAAAAGAGGGAATGAGAGAGAGAAAGATAGGAATGCGATTCTTTTGACTTTTTATGAGAGAGATAACATTGAAAAGTGTTGCAGACATGTTTCCCCTCTCTCTTGTTGACGGAACTGTGTGTTTACACACATTTTTATTACTTGGAATTTTACACGCCTGTTATTCAAATCAAGAGAAACGCGAGAAAAAGGGAACTGGACTGTTAAAACGCGAACAGGGTGTTAAATCCCCCAGCTAGCAGATATCATGTGCGCGCAAAATGTTCAAACGACTGATAAATCAACTATCGGGTTTCATATTAAATTATTGTTTGATATATAGAAATCAAGTTACTGTTTAATATACATTCTCATCTAAATCTAAATAAATGTTATGTACCTATCGACAATGAGCTCCAGAAGCATGATATGACTCGCTCTAGTCGAGTGGAGGTCTGAAGAAAAGTATTGGCACTTATTGGACAGCACTTGAATGGGTAAATCACCACTCTCATCCCTCAACTTCCAGGACTTTGTATCTAGCGTACCAATTCGTACTATCATCTGACGGAGAACACAACTGGTTAAAACAGTAGGACTAGGAGTTTCAGAGACAAATATTTTGGGTATGTTGTCAATTTATTTCTCCCGTATCGCTGTCACCATGATACCTGAGCAATAGTGTCCTGTATTGAATGGAGATCTTGTTTAAGATTGTTAAACTCTGAAACAGTAACAATGCCATCCATCTTCCTAAAAACACATTGAGAATTGAGTGGAAAAAAAAATCTTGACATATTTGAATATCATATAGGGGTCCCCCGTCGCTAAAAAATTACAGGGTACAGACTTTACACAACCTTTACACAGTCGTTACACCCAAAGAGGCGAGTTTATAATCTGGGTGCCTCTAAGCTAAGGCTACCTTTTAACATTCTTAGCCTCTAGGCTCTAAGTCTGTTAACAGGAGCACAATACACTTGGACAGACCAACAAAATCGATGAATTGTTAGCACCCCGATTCTGGAGGCACTGTTTGGAGGCGCCGTTTGCCGTGTAAAGGCTGTACTTTTTAAAAACCCCTATTTGCTACACACATGCAACATGCCCGGCTCCTCAGTCCTCACGCGGTGCGGGATAAGGCAGCGCTCCTTATTTTTTTGGAACTAAAAAGTTTTAGAACGGAAAAAAATAAACCAAAAACGAAACCAAAATAAAAATGAAAATTAAATCAGTTTGCAGTTTTCCACGCTGCAATGTACAACAGCCGCCAACTTTTTCATAAAAACGCAGCCGGCGAGCGCGCGCAATGCCTTTGCATTTGGAAATTTGTAAATTTAAAATTTGAAACTTTTCTAAAGTTTTTGAAACTTTTTTGAAACTTTTAAAATCACTCTTTACTTCAAACAGCAATCCGACAATACCGGGTTCCATGATGGATACGAGGGTACTCTCGACACTTCGGTGTTGTACCACTTTGCAGGTTCACTCTGTGACCGATCGTGGTGTGCGTTTATTATCTGAGACCCCGGTGTCGGATTTAAAATCACTCACAAAATCAGATTAAAAAACTGTAATTTTTGAGTTCCTGTGACAATTGTTGTTAGTTGTGAGTAATGAATTTGCATGGGGCTAATTCAACAGGATATTTCCAAGAAAAAGAGATTCATTTAAGTTTTTAAAATCGTATCTGATGAGTGGCAAGTGGCGGCTGCTGGCTGCTGCGGCTGTCGGGTGACACTCAGCGGGTACCCGGGATGCATCAAAGACCAAAGTTCAGACTGATCGACCTTGTTCTTAACTGAGAGATACATACCAAGCGCTGGTTACAGAATGCCACAATTTTGTGGAACTCTCAACTCCTTGGAAAAGAGTTTATCGTCATCGCCCGTCACGACCGGTTGCAGTAAGTGGTCTGTGGTCTGCTGTCCACGGCTGGAATCTTGATACGAGAATTGTTTGCCTGGTAAGAGAAGTGCAATACTATTCGTATAAGCGTTATAATCATCGTTCGATGATGTATTTGTGTTGTTCAAAACGGAGTGTGAAAATCAATTTCAAGTTCAGACCAAATCAATCCAGACCATTCGAGAGGATTCCTTTGAAATGCGAGCTATCCAGCTCTTCAACAGGATGCTGGCATCATTCCGTTGATCTAAATCTGTTGCCAACCTAAAAGTCAATCTTCTTGGTAAATTCCTCGGCACAATCCCTGATAAACCTCCGGTCGTAGGATACCTTACCACTGGGGGCAACTCTCTCTTTAGTCTGCTGAGTGGTGACGGAAGGCAAGTAAGCACCTCACATCTCGCTACAAATTCACTCGGATGCGTAGGTTGAGCGTGGGTATAATTTATCTATTAGTTGTGTACAATATCGAAACTAATTTTTGATTATTAAAATTTTTAAGTGTTATATTATACAGTGTTATATTACACAGTTATATTATACAATGATATTAAGATTTTATTAATTGTTTTGTTCATACCTTTGAAGCTGACTGTGTGCAAGAGTCTAATTAATTTAATTCGTTCGTAAATGGGTTTTATTGAGACAAAGTATGCGAAACAAAAAACACTGAGAATGAATAAAAGTATCGTAATATTTATCTAACTAATGATTGGTACTGTTTCAACTGAAAAGTTCCACCCATTATCTGTTATGCGTATCAGTAGTCTATCTAATACGGATTATAACGCTTCTTAAAGGAAACATATATTTTCCATTCATTTGTGATAGGTTTATAAACCAACAATTATAATATTATGTAGTATGGAAAATTGTCTACTTTAAAAAGCAGTATGTTATTAATATCGCAGTTACACTATCAAACATTTGCACCTTGTTGTGTATTTAATTCTTAGAACTCATTTAGTTCTTAGAATTCATCTAATTTTTTCCCCGCCCGGGTGAATGCCGAAGGCATTCACCCGGATGCCTTTTGCAAAAAGGCATAGGGGTTTAGAATTCGACAAGTTTACATACTAGTGAAGTGTCACGCTTTTTTTGTCCCGTGACGTAACCCATCCATAGCAACCATCCAGTGCGGAGTGCTCAAAATATCATTTGAAATACTTCACACACGCTCTAATTCAAATTGCCCACGAAGGCGACGCCCGCAAAGTTATTACAGTGCTGAAATGACGCACTTTCATTAGAACGCGCAGCCCGGCGCCGTGCGCCCCTTCCTGTTTGCAATTCATAACGTTCATCGTTCGTCATGTGTTCGTCATTACAATTGCGCTCTGGTATTGCCATTGATTACATGAGGTGAGAGGTCAGTTGAGTGGAGATCACATAGACTAGAAAAGGAGCCTAATTAGGCAGCTCATCACCTGCACTGTTCTATCTCACCTTTCAGAATCTCAATGAATGAGATCTGTTCAGGATTAAATAGGGAGGAAAATTAGAAAAATATCTGGCGAGGGCCGGGCTCGAACCGACAACCTCTGGGTTTAACCAACCATTCTTCCACAACCGTGATCTGCCCGCTGTATGTTTCCCCTTCACTGTTGTACAGTAGGGCGTGTATGTGTGAGAGAGAAAGGGGTTAGGGGCAAAAAATTTAAAAAAATTTTTCTGATTTGAACTTGGTCATAATTTACACCCTGGGGGGGGAAACCCCCGCATAGGGAAATATGAAAATTTTTTTTATACTTACTTATAAATAGCAGGGTAAAAATGTTATATGAACAACCCTTTAGTCTTTATTTGTGCGTCCTTTCATCACCCTCTCTCTATGTTTCATAGTCCATCGATTTTGATTTACATGCTCCGTAAATCTCAAAGATTTGCGCAGAAAGGAAAGGGAAAAGAGGGAGAGGATGAAGGGAAAAAGGGTAAAAGAAATGGGCGAGGCCATTTTCCCTTTTTTAAAATTTTTTTTAAATTTAAATTTTTTTTTTTTCCCTTTTTTCGTTTTGCCCATCCCTCCTCATTTTAAAAATTCATTATATTTGCCCCATTCAATTCCCAAAGGAATTTAAAGAAATCTTTTTGGGGTTTTTTAAAAGAAAAAAAGGAAAATGGTTTCCCCCAATTTTTATTTGGTCTTTTGGGTGGAAAGGGGGTAAGAAAAGTAAACCGGGTGTCGGCCTTTTCCCATTCCTTCTTATATTATCTTGTTATTTTTCCATGACGTCCACTTTCCTATGTGCCCTTATGCGACGGGTGAGCTTTTCAGAGAGAGAAAGGGGGTATGAGGGGTTCTATGTAATGGAATTATTAAAATTCAGGGGTCCGCCAAACATCCAAGCTCTAACCAGAAAGTTCAAAGGATGTAGAAATTTGAGGGGCTGGGTTACAAAAATTAGTGTTACGAAAGGGCAGTAATTTACCCTGAAAATATTCCCAAATTTCCCCGGCAAAAACCTGGTTAAAAATCTTATTTTGGTCAGATTTTAGCCCCTCATTTCCCAAAGAACGAAGCAAAAAGAGAAAAAAAAAGGGGGAAACCAAAAAAGGGGAAAGGGAAAACGAAGAGAAAAGACGGGAGGAAGCCAAAATTTCCCCCCAAAGCGGTAAAAGGGGAAAAGGGAGGGGGGAAAAAGGAAGCGGGGTTTAAACCCAACCAACCCTAAACGGACCAACAAATTGTCCTCAAACCCTCTTCCCCCCCAACTAAACCCAAATTCTTCCCCTTCTCCTCTCTCTCCCTCTCTCTCTCTATCTTCTCCTCTCTCTACTCTCTATCTCTCTCTCTCTCTCCTTTCTTTCTCTTCCTCTTTCTCTTTCCCCTCCTCCTCCCCCCCCGTCCCCCCTTCTCACCCCACACCCCTTTTTTTTTCCCCCCAGCGGATGACAGCCCAGATTAAAAGAAGCAAACAAGAAATGTTCCACGGACTTTTATTCGCGCTCGACTAACTTCTCTCTCTTTTTCTTTCTCTCTATCTCCCTTTTTTTCTATCCCTATCCATAATCTCTATGTTTTATTTCTTCCTATCATCTATCTCTCCCATGAGTGTACGCTTGACTTCATTCAGCAGCTCACTTTCTCTATTACTATCTCTCTCTCTCTCTCTCTTGCCCTCTCTCTCACTATCTCCCCAATCCCCCCCTTTTTTTCTTTCCCTTTCATTTCCTAAATTTACGAGACCCTTCAAAAAAGGGGGTTTAACCCCTTTTTTGTAAAAGGGAATAAGGGAAAACCCATAAAATTTTTAAATTTTTGGGGATAATACCTAACTTTACAGAGGGTAACCCAAAATTTTCCCAACTTTTGATTTTTAGGTGGTAAGGAGTTTAAAAAAAAAGACGGGGTTAAAAAATTTTTTTTTTAGCACTTTCCCTGAGGGGGTTTTTTTTAATCCCCGCAAATTAATTTTCAACCCTTTAAAGGGATATAAAAATCGTGTTTTTTTTTACCCTAACTAATTTTGGGAAGGGGAAACCCCAAAAAACGGGGGTTTAAAACCCCGGGTAAAAAAAAGGGCAAAAAAAACACGTAACCCGAACATTTAAACCCCCAAAAAACAAAAAGGGGGAATAAAAAACCCGAAAAAGGGCAAACCCCCGGGAAAGGCCCGGAAATTGGAAAAAAAAGGGGGGGAAAACCCCCCAGGAATTTTTTATCGGATTTGTGCCAAAAAAGCTGGATAAAGGAACAAAAAAGCCGTAAACGAACAAAAAGGGGGGGAAAAAAGGGGGGAAAAAATTTTGCCGGGGATAAAGTGTCCCGGAAAAAAATTTTTTTAAAAAATTCTTCCGATTTTCAACTTAGCCTCCCCAATTTCGATTTGAAACTTTTTTTTTTTCCCTTACCTATAAAACAAGTTTTTTTTGAAAAAGTTGGTTTTTGAGCTTCCTGGTAAACCCGGGAAAAAAGCGGCTAAAATTTCCGCCTGAAGAAAAATTGGGGGTTTAAAAAAACTGCGTACTTTTTCAGATAAGTATTGTTAAAATATTTTACTACACCCTTCTTTTTTTTGGACTTTTTATGTTTGAGTGGTGGAAAAACAGGACCCCTCGTGTGAGCTTGGATCTAAAAAAAATTTGGCAAAATCAAAATTTTATCGGGCACCCGGCTCAGGGGTATTACAAGGTTTTTAAAACCTTTTTGTTCCCCAATTTTTGGGGTTTTTTGGGGGTTTTAAAAGGTTTTATTTTTTGTTTTTTTGGAAAATTTTAATTTTGGAAATTTGCTTTCGAAAAACAGGTGTTTTTTTTTTTTTGCTTTTTTGCCGGGTTTAACGCCGGTTCTGGTTTCTGGGGGTTTTTTTCCCCAAAGTTTTAAACTTAAAAAAATCTTTTTGGGCCCTTTGGTTCAAAACCTCAAAGGGTTTTCCCTTTTAAAAAACAAAAAAACCCCCCAGGGAAATTTGGGACCAAAAACCAATTTTCTGAAATTCTTAGTTAAACCCTTCCAACTAAAATCGCAATTGAAAGATTTAAATTTCCTTGTATTTTTAAAAAAAGGGAATAATTTATTTTGGGAAACCCCAATTTTTCGCAAAAATATTGGTTAAAACTCCAGAAATTCCAGAAAAGAAGGGGGAATTTTTTTTTTAGCCGTTTTCCCTTCCCTTTACCCTTCCCTTTTTTTCTCTTTTCCCCCCATTTTTTCCCCCCTTTTTTTTAAAAAAAAAAAAAAAAAAAAAATTCCCCCCCTTTTTTTCCCCCCCCCCCCCCCCAAAAAAAGACCCCCCCCCCCGAACGGGAAAAAAAAAAAACGGGAAAAACTTGGAAAAACCTTTTTTTTAAAACAAAAAAAAGGGAAAAAGAAAAAACAAAGGTACCAAACAAAAAAAGGTTTTTTGGCTTTTGAAAAACCAAAAAGGATAACGCGACCTTTTTTTCCCCCTTGCTGGGACGTCAACAAACAAAACGGAACTGAAAAAAACCCCCCCCTTACCCCCTTTTTCCCCCCCCCACCCTTCTGCTTTCCCCCTTTCCTCCTCCCCCCCACCCCTCTCTCCCCCCCCACTCTCTTCCCTCTCCCCCCTCCTCTCTTCTCTTCTTTCTCTCATTATATCAAGAAGATAATAAGTGTTTCATAACAACAGCAGCAGCACGTGTTGTGAATGTGTGTAGCTTCTGGGTAGGTTCTCTCCTAACAGGAAGGTGTCTGCGACCGTTCATCCCGGGGCCCCGGCCCCCCCTCCCCCTCTCCCCTCCTTTTTATCTCGTCACCTTTCCTATTTTTTTTTTTTTCTTTTTTTCCCCTTCGTTTCTTCCTTTTTTTCCCTTCCCCTTTTCTTTCTCCTTTTCCTTCTTCTTCTTCTCTCCTCTCTCTCGCATCTCTCCCCCTTCTTTTAGACCTTTTTTCAGTTTTTCGACTTTCGTACTCTTTTGAAGCCACATTTTGTAATTGGTAATGTAATTTAGTGCTTTCCATATAATAATGAATGTGGCTTCTAAAAAAACGGGGGGCCTACAGTTTTTACACTAACACAACTTAGAATTTGTAAAATTATATCCACCCCCCCACTCCCCCTTTCTTTTCTGTGTTGCGCGTGTTTGTGAACATCATCATTTCCCCGTGGGCCGTGTCTGCATTCCATGTGCCATATATTCACATCGAGAATCGGTGGACCGTGAAAAACATGAAAAAGGGGAAATAAAACTAACGGATGTGTGAGAGAAATGGAGAAATGAACAGAGAGCGAGAGAGGGAGAGAGAGAATGATGGAAAGATGGAGAGAGAAAGGGAGAGTGATGGACAATTGGAGAGAGAAAGGGAGAGTGGGAGTGAGAGAGAGAATGGTCGAGAATGGTCTGCATAATATCATCCTCTTCAGTCCTCCTCCTCCTTGGTCCTCCCGCTATCCTTCCACACTTTACACGCACTACACGTTTCTCACCATCTTTTGTTCATCACTGCATACAAATTCACACACTCCAATCATGTCGTGGAGATGGTCTGATCTGATGCATCTGATTTATATTCAGTTAATGCTGTAACAATTAGTATAAACGCGTGTAGTTACATTCTGTATAGTGCAGTTTGGGTAACTCTTATATTTTGATAGTCTGAACTCTGAAGTTTCTGTTTGTCGTTCTAAACGGAAAGAAAAAGGGGGGAGAGAAGAATGTAATACAAGTGTAGTATGAGTCTGAAACTAAAGTCTCAGTTATTGATGACAACAGAGGGAAATAGACAATACAAGAGGAAGATATATAATGGGAAAGCAAAATGAGTAGAAGAGGAACAAAGAAAGAGAGAAGGGGAGATAAAGAGAGAAAAGAAAGGAGAGAGATAGAGGGAGATAGATAGAGAGAGAAAGAGAGAGAAAAGAAATAGAAAGAGAAAGGGAGGGAGGGTTGGACAAATAGTAAGTACAGCTGTAAATGAAGGCATTTCCTCTCCCAGTAATAATAGGAAATGACAGCAATCGTAATTGTTCGAGAGAGAGGGAGAGAGAATGGTAACATCTAGAGAGACAGGGAGGCATACAGTTTGTCTGTAGATGTGGAGTCTAGGGTATCCATGCATTGCAACTGCATGGGTAAAGAAACCATTTATAAGTTCTAGAACTAAGCCATCTGACTATTAGTCATCCACTTATGTTACACATAAGTAACAGAAGAAGTAAGTGACAATCAAGAAGGTTATTACAGTTGTAATATTTCGAATAGTGCGAAATGTTTATTGTTGGTTTGAACGTCCTCCTCCGTCCATTGTGTTCGTCTGTGTTGGTTTGTCTGCATATGATTCCGCGTGTGTAATATAATGTTATAATATTTAAAGAAGCTATATAACACACCGTGTGTAACGCTTCATCGCCCTAGCATAGTACAAACTAGAATGGCATATTATGTCCTCTCTCTCTCTCTCTCTCGTTCTCTATCTCGCTCGATCTCTCACCATCCCTTCATTTATAACCATGTATCTCTTTCTCCCTCACTTTCCCTCACCCTCCCTCTCGTTCTATCTGTTTCTGTCCCAGGTACAATGTGTTCATATTCGTTCCCCTGCTGCAGCACTGTGTAACAAGGGTCGCCCAGTGTACCCACTATTATAGAGCTCTCCTTCTCCTCTGTCTCTCTCTCTCTCTCCCTCTCTCTCTCTCTCTCTCTCTCTCTCTCTCTCTCTCTCTCTCTCTCTCTCTCTCTCTCTCTCTCGCTCTCTCTCTCTGTCTCTCTCTCTCTCTCTCTCTCTCTCTCTCCTCTCTCTCTCTCCTCTCTCTCTCTCCCCCTCTCTCTCTCTCTCCCTCCAGTGGGCCTGACGCACTACACGTGCCAAAGTACACGGGGTCGTGGTGTGTGTGTGAGAGTGTAAAAATTAACACTCACTCTGCTACAATTGCTGCTGCTGTACCCCTCTAAGTGTCTCTATCCGTTAGAGGCCTTGGTTCCATCAACTATGCACACTCGCATTCCCCGACACAATTGGACACAATGTAGTTACCAGAATAGTAATACATGAATCGACCCAATTTCCCGATAAATATATGACTCTCTCTCTCTTCTCCCTCTCTTTTTTACCCTCCCTATCCATGTAACATATAATGCAAATTTCCAGTTGTCTGAGAGACACACACACACATGGGTGGGAACATTTTCCCCTCTCCCCATGGTTGGGTTTTTACACAGCGCTTTTTCATAGTTTTTGTTCAATTGAATCCCTGCTAAAATTTCCCCTCCCTTTCCTCTCCTCTCTTCACCCCCCCCCCCCCCCCCCCCCCTCCCCTCTCCCCCCTTTTCCCCCCCCTTTCCCCCTCTTTCTTTTTCCTCGGCCCCCTCTCCCCCCTCTTTTCTTCCCCCTTTTTTAAAAAGGGGGGTTTTTTCATGTTGTAAGTTTGCTGCCGGCTCTGATATATACTTCCCTGTACTTTAATTTAGAAAAGTATTTAAGAGATAGAAAGTCAGACTTCTGATACGGATAGAGAGAGAGGGGGGGGGGCAGAACAACAATGAATCACTGTATATCAAAAGCAGGGCGGTTTGGTGTTATCATTTGGCACAGTTCCCTCTCTTTACCTGACACCTCCTAAATTCTAGGCACGCGAATGCCATTTTACTCAGTCAGTCTCGACTATCAATTCTTCCCAATATATATTCTTTCTATTTTCATTCCAAGTATCTCTCCCCTTTTTCAAGGGTTACACATCTTGCGCGGATGGATCTGGGGTGTCGTTGTCAAGGGGAGAGGAGGAGGTTGAATTCACAGTCCTTCTTTTGTTTCAAAAATTTTTCCCGTCGCTTTTCCCGTGTACCCTCCAAAATTATCTATTTCTCTCCCACACTATTTTTCCCCCAGTCCCCTTTTTTTTCCCCCTCTCCCCCCTTATCTCTCCCCCCCTTCTAGTTTCTTCCCCCCCGTTCTTGTCGTCCCTCCTTTAAATTTTATGGTAAAACCCGTAAAAACCGCTTTATTTTTTTCCTTCCCCGCGCTTCTTCCCCCTTCCCCCCCTCCTCCCCCCCTTTTCCCTCTTCCCCCCCCCCCCTTTTTATTTGCCTGCCCCAATTTCCTCATCCCACCCAAAACATGTTGTTTCCCTGCCAATCCCCCTCACAAAACAAGCGGGGAGA